>CM063511.1:78693043-78730543 GCA_032207245.1 Pardosa pseudoannulata
GAATAGGTTCTGAAAAAGAGCATTTAAATAACTTTTTAATCTAATAATAGATGGCGCCAGTAGTACAAACTCTTGTGTATGTTTATAATACGTATATATACTGTAAATATATCTGTTTAGTTAACAGAGTAAAAACTTTTTTAAATTAAAATTGTTAGTATTGTAATTAAATCATAAATATTAGTTGTTTTGCTTGTCGACTATAACATATAAAGAATATACGTAATTTTTTACAAAAGTTATGAAATATAACATATAATGTGTGGATAATTTATTAAGCTTGATATTTTAAACTACTGTTTCCTAACCAAAGTTTTAGATATTAATTAGTATGAAGCCAATTGATATCCCTTTCTTTATAATCATGACATGGATTCAAAAGTTTAAATTTTCTGTTAAGATTAAATACTTCAAAAAGTATGTATAGTTAAATATAATTCTTAAGTCTTAAACAAATAAAATAATTTCGAAAGACACAATAATTTCGTGATAGAACTATTTGAGGAATAAACAATGACAAGATTGTGTTTTTAATATGTTAATGGACCGTTCTTATATAATTATAAAACATCCCTTTCTAATGTATACCTATTATTGTTACAAATTCAAATGAGCAATAAAAGCAGCAATAAATGTAAATGTAGTATCCCCTATCCCTTGTTTCGAATTTCAATCATTTTATTTTCCGAAAGAACCACTAAAATATTACATTTAAACTAATTTTTAATATTTCATCCTTTTAATCTATTTTCATTTCAGAATAATATCAATATATACAAAATATGGAATTTAGTATAGAAAGAGAAAGATAGATGTCGCCACTGAAAATCTCATTTCCTTTTTCTCAATTGGAACAATTTTTAAAATTCTTACACTTGTAAATCATTTTTTATATCGTCAGTATAAGCACTCATAATATTATTTAGTCTAGTATGTGCAAGTTTGACAGTTAAAACATTCTTTATTATTCTTTACTTCCTGAAAATACAAATGATTTTCAATCTGTATTAAATTGTTTCAGCATATATATCTGCAATCTACATGTTCATATAAAAGCAGTGTTGACAGAAGCAAATATATGCCTACAAAAGATTTGATTTCCTAACTTGGTAGGGGGCCAATTCTTCAAAAGAACTGTATGAATGTAACTGAACTGTAATCTTATAAATGTATCATACATAACTGCCATTGTAAGATAACTAGTAATGGTATAAGAGTCTACTACATTGGCGGAAATCGAAATGGTATTATTAAAAAATTGTATTGAGTACTTTTGTACCAAAAGTACTCATTGTCAAAAGTCAAACAAAAGAGCTTTTGTTTCATAACTTTCCATTTTTTTTTTAATTCCTATGTTTTAATGAGAAATGTTTCAATATATATTTAAAATTTAAAAAAAATTAATGAAATTATAGTATTGTATTTTGGTTTAATTACCATTTTTTTAATATTACTATTATACTGTTACAATTATGTCACAGTTACAATTCTGTTAGATTTATACAGTTGCCTTGAAGAGTTGGCTCTATACAGTCACCACTTTGGTTTCATTACCATTTTTTAATACTACTATTATACTGTTACAATTATGTCACAGTGACAGTTCTGTTAGATTTATATAGTTGCCTTGAAGAGATGGCTCTATACAATCACCACTTTGCTTTCATTACCTTTTTTAATACTACTATTATACTGTTACAATTATGTCACAGTTACAGTTGTGTTATATTTATACAGTTGCCTTGAAGAGTTGGCTCTATACAGTCACCACTTTGGTTTCATTACCATTTTTAATACTACTATTATACTGTTACAATTATGTCACAGTTACAGTTCTGTTAGAGTTGTATAGTTGCCTTGAAGAGTTGGCTCTATACAGTCACCACTTTGGTTTCATTACCATTTTTTAATATTACTATTATACTGTTACAATTATGTCACAGTTACAGTTCTGTTAGATTTATACAGTTGCCTTGAAGAATTGGCTCTATACAGTCACCACTTTGGTTTCATTACCATTTTTTAATACTACTATTATACTGTTACAATTATGTCACAGTTACAGTTCTGTTAGATTTATACAGTTGCCTTGAAGAGTTGGCTCTATACAGTCACCACTTTGGTTTCATTACCATTTTTTAATACTACTATTATACTGTTACAATTATGTCACAGTTACAGTTCTGTTAGAGTTGTACAGTTGTCTTGAAGAGTTGGCTCTATACAATCACCACTTTGGTTTCATTACCATTTTTAATACTACTATTATACTGTTACAATTATGTCACAGTTACAGTTCTGTTAGATTTATACAGTTGCCTTGAAGAGTTGGCTCCATACAGTCACCACTTTGGTTTCATTACCATTTTTTAATACTACTATTATACTGTTACAATTATGTCACAGTGACAGTTCTGTTAGATTTATACAGTTGCTTTGAAGAGTTGGCTCTACACAGTCACCACTTTGGTTTCATTACCATTTTTTAATACTACTATTATACTGTTACAATTATGTCACAGTTACAGTTCTGTTAGAGTTGTATAGTTGCCTTGAAGAGTTGGCTCTATACAGTCACCACTTTGGTTTCATTACCATTTTTTAATATTACTATTATACTGTTACAATTATGTCACAGTTACAGTTCTGTTAGATTTATACAGTTGCCTTGAAGAGTTGGCTTTATACAGTCACCACTTTTCTTTCATTACCATTTTTAATACTACTATTATACTGTTACAATTATGTCACAGTTACAGTTCTGTTAGATTTATACAGTTGCCTTGAAGAGTTGGCTCTATACAGTCACCACTTTGTTTCATTACCATTTTTTAATACTACTATTATACTGTTACAATTATGTCACAGTTACAGTTCTGTTAGATTTATACAGTTGCCTTGAAGAGTTGGCTCCATACAGTCACCACTTTGGTTTCATTACCATTTTTAAAGATACCATTTTAGCGTTACAGTTATGTATAATACTTTTATACAGTTTCAGTTCAGCTACATTTATTCAGTTCTCTTAAGGAGTTGGCACCCTACAACTCTTTTAGATCTTCATTTCTATATTTTTATTACATCTTGTCAGAGATTTTTATTTAATTTTTTTTTTATTTTTTTGTGTTAAAAATATCATTATACTGCTTCTGTTAGATTTATACAGTTGCCTTGAAGAGTTGGCTACATACAGTCACCACTTTGGCTTCATTACCCTTTTTAATGATACCATTTTAGTGTTACAGTTATGTTACAGTTACAGTTATGTATAATACTTTTAAACAGTTACAGTTCCGCTACATTTATTATTTTTCTCTTAAGGAGTTGGCACCCTACAACTCTTTTAGATCTTCATTTCTATATTTTTATTAGATCTTGTCAGAGATTTTTAAAAAAAATTTTTTTTATTTTTTTGTGTTAAAAATATCATTATACTGCTTCTGTTAGATTTATACAGTTGCCTTGAAGAGTTGGCTCCATACAGTCACCACTTTGGTTTCATTACCATTTTTAAAGATACCATTTTAGCGTTACAGTTATGTATAATACTTTTATACAGTTTCAGTTCAGCTACATTTATTCAGTTCTCTTAAGGAGTTGGCACCCTACAACTCTTTTAGATCTTCATTTCTATATTTTTATTAGATCTTGTCAGAGATTTTTAAAAAAAATTTTTTTTATTTTTTTGTGTTAAAAATATCATTATACTGCTTTAATATCCGTTTATAATTTTCTTTTAATAGATGTGCTCCATCTCTTCTGTTAACAGTTAATAAAAATCTGGTGAGAAATCTGGTCTTTGCATGTCTATTAAAAATTGTCGAAAAAAATTTTTAAATTCTTTTCGACTTATTGTATCTGAAGGTCAAAACAAAAAATATATTTCTAATAACATAAAATCTTTATACATTATTATACCAATTCAACAATCAGTAGAATTGTATTCAGTAATAAGTAGTATATATTAATTCAACATTAAGTAGAACTTAAGAACTACCACCTAAACTTAGGAGGCTCTTAGGGGGTTTTTGAATTATCCCTGGCAGCGTTAATGTCTTCTTCTTCAATGGCCAGACAGCCCAGGACAGCCCCCTTGCCTTCCTCAGAATCGAATTCCAAGCTCTTCTGTCCCTTGCCATGGACATCCAGTTAGTAATTTTTAAAAGTCTTAAGTCTGATTCCAAACAATCGAGCCACCTAAGTTACGTCTCCCTCATTTTATGGTGCCAAATGGTCTGGCCGAGAAGATATTTTTTGCTACACTATCTTCGTCCATTCTGCACAGGTGTCCTGCTCATTTAATTCTCTGAATTCTTATGTATTGTACTATATCTAGATCTTTAAAAGATTTATAGAGTTCAGAGTTAGTTTTTCTTCTCCAGATATTATGTTTTATTCCACCAAAAAATACTTCTCAAATTTTTTCTTTCAAAAACAGAACTGGTTTTTTTTACTTTTTCTGTCATTGCCTAGGCCTCAGCAGAATCAGTAAGAATGGGTCTGATTAATCTTTCGTAAATTTGAATCTTCATTTTTCTGCTACTGAAATTAGACGTCGAGTATTTTTTTAGTCCGAAAAAACAACGGTTAGCATTTGTGACTCTACTGCGGATCTCAGGCATTAAATCATTGAGAGTATTAACTTCTGATCCTAAATATTGTAATTGGCTAACAGTTTCAAATTTATAATTCCCAATTTCAAAATAGGGGTTCCTATTAATACCTCATGACATGTATTTAGTTTTATTTTCGTTGATTGCTAGAGCTTTAATGTCTGTTATACTGAAATTTTTCATTATAGAGAATTCAGATTGCAATTAAAAAAATAAGACTAGTTCTTTTCATCCTAAATACATATTCGAAGTTTTCTACATTTTGAGATATGTAAGATACTTGCATACATGCCAAAACCATTAAACTAATGCAAACAATTCAGGGATGTTCTAACTGTAGATTTTTGACATAATGCTTAAACTCGACGAAATGGATTCAGGCTTAGCCAAAATGAATATTTCTGCTTAAATCTCAGAATCGAAAAATTTCAATGAATAGAGCACTTCTTTTATTCGGTACTAGGAAGTAATAAAATTTATTCTCAAACATTGGTATAATAAATTTCTATTCTAAAATATTTTTTATAACCGATGTAAATAAAATAAATTGTTGTGTCGTCAAAATTGCAAAACATATATATTCAGACACACAAAATTTAATACACACTCGTTGAAAGTTTAAGAAAAATATAATACTGTAATAAAACAAGTCCGTAAAATTTTGATATAAATATTTTACCTACTTTTTTGCGATTTTATATTCAGCCATAACTTTCAATGCAATATGAATTCTTATCAATTTCGCAGACTACACCGACAATGTCCAACAGAAAATCTTTATCTGGCCAATAAATTTCCTCGAAGTAAACCGAATTCAAATTCATACGAAACGTAAATTTAAGGTGCCAAAAATGGGGGAAAAATTCTCTTCAGTTTTGTTCGTCGTTATCATCGAAATGTTAGAAATAGATTATTTTGAAAAAAAAAAAGAAATTTTAAACGAAAAAAACTACTTTTTTCAATATTTTTCCGTATACGGGAAATTTTAATGGATTACAAAAATTCTGCTCAGATTACAGCAAAATAAGTAAAATGACGTAAATTTCTGGATAAATATAATAAACTAATACAACAATATTATTATCTATATCACCTGTCCTGAATTCCATGTCCCTCAGATTCCTTTGAATTTCAAAAATCCTTTATTATCAAAATTTTAGAAATAGATTATGTTGAAAAAAAAAAAAAAGAAAATTTTAAACAAAAAACTACTTTTTTTAATATTTTCCCATATATGGGAAATGTTGATGGATTACAAAATTTTTGCTCGGATTACAGCAAATAAGTAAAACGACGTAATTATCTGGATAATTATAATAAAATAGTACAACAATATTATTACCTATATCACCTGTCCTGAATTCCATGTCCCTCAGATTCCTTTGAATTTCAAAAATCCTTTACAGTATCCGAGATATAGCGACTAATAGCGCAAAACTGACAAACTTTTCGAGGGAAAGAATATCTATTGGGGGAAAATGTAAAATTAAATACGCATTCGACTAACCAATTCCGGGCGTCACGGATTTGAAATACCGTTTTTTTTCTCTTGCCCGGACTCTGGTCGGGCATTATCTAAAATATACATTATCTAAAATTTTATAAAATGTTAAACTTCTTCTTCAATGACCAGACACCCCAGGATGTGCCCTTGCCTTCCTCAGAATCAAATTCCAAGCTCTTCTGTCCCTGGTCATGTGCATCTAGTTAGTAATTTTTAAGTTTTAAGTCTGATTCTAAACAGTAGAGCCACCTAAATTTAGGTCTCCCTCTTTTTCGAGTGCCAAATGGTCTGGCCGAGAAGATCTTTTTTGTTACACGATCTATCTTGAATTCCATGTCCCTCAGATCCCTTTGAATTTCAAAAATCCTTTACAGTATCCGAGATATAGCGACAAATGGCTCGAAACTACCGAACTTTTAGGGGGGAAGTATAACTATTGAGAAAATGGCAAAATAAATATGCATTCGAAAAACCAATTTCGACAACAACAACTTGTTTTAATTTAGTGAGAATTGAAGTTTCAGTTTTGTCAAAGACACACCAGTTTGACAAATGTTGGATACCACTACGAATATCAGTCAGAATCTAAATGGCTTTAAGGTATAAATAACACATTACATAACTCAGTCCATCATCTAATTTCTATATCTATTGATCCTATCATCGCTTTTAAACATTCATCGTTTTCCATTTCTGTCCCCTTGCTAAAAGATACATCAAGATTCCACTCAATTTTTTTATTCAATATTTAAGGTATCCGCCTACGTTGAAAACATCATTTTTTGCCAAAAATCATAAAATTTTTTTATTTATCTGTTGTAAAATGTCAACTTTTAGGCCTCTAAATATGTTTTTGTTTTGTCTCTACGGCATTTTAAAGAAAAGTTACAGTCGTTTAAACATCAGCGACAACTGTCAAAACAAAACGGAAGTAGCGACTTCGGAACCGGAAGTTGTGAATTTAAAGCCTTTTAAAGAGCATTTTTTGGACAAAACTTTTTAAATGTTCATGAAGATTAGTTTAAACATTTTTCTAGTATTTTTAATAATTAGCAACGTGGCAAATAGAAAGTTTTGAAGCAAGAAAGTGTGGAAAATTTTAAACATGTATTTTAATTTTTTAATAGTTACAGCTGCTTTCATAAATTTCATATGCGTTTTTCTGAGGACGGTATTTTTAATAAAATGTTAAAACTCGAAATGTGATTTCTCAAAAAGTTCTTAAAATATTTTGTTGCAAATTACTATGAATGCTTTTGATAGTATTTACTAGTAAATGACCTAAAAGCTTTAAATTTGGATAAGTTTTAATGGTGTTACACTCATAGTTAGATATGATGGTAATGAAAATTCGTTAAAAATTCAATATATATGATTTTGAAGGACCAAAATTTTTTACCAAATGTAAATTAAGCAAAGATTTTAGGTGATTCACTAGTCCAGTGTATAAGAAATGTGTTGCGTCAAAAAATATTGAAATAATTTAATTTATTAAAAAATTAGACCTTTTTGAAAAACCCGATTTTTTTACTAAATTTTCTTCATTGATTAGATATTTTATAAAACTTCTCCAGGAATAAATTTTTAAGGGCAATTCTCTATGATAATATAAAAAATAAATCTAAAACTGAAAAAAAATGAACTAGTTTCTACGTTTAAAGAAAAAAAGTTCTCCAAACGTAGACGGATGCCTTAATAAGATTTGAAAATGCTTCACGGTGTTAAGCCTCATAAAAAGATTTACAAGTAAAAACAAAGGAATTAAAAGAAAATATGGACAGCAAACACATGCAAAAATTTTTACTACAAGTTTAAAATCAGAATAATGGCACAGAATACTAAAAACAAGCTTTCACCGTGAATTAAAGACTGGGAGCCACTACACGATGAATCTTTTACAAAAGGCTTGAGATTCTTAGGATACGATATGAGACTTGAGACCTGAAAAAGGTAAAATATAATAAGGTAAGAGTTTACAAAATACCATCTACAGAGATTCATTTTAAAATCAAATCATTCAAATTTCAGAATTAATATACTCACTGTATGTAAATACGTGTATAAAAAGCGTCTTTATTTCTTTAAATGTGTTTAAAATACAAATATGGACTGTAACCTGATGCAAACTTTTTTTCTACAAGTTTAAAATCAAAGTAATGATACAGAATCCTGAAAGTAAGCCGATACTAAAGACTAAATAAGCGAATTTCTCTTATAATTTAAGAAGAATCTACACATATAAATACATCTGAGATAATTTGGGAGACGTAATAAGTCTAGAATATAATACAAATTAAACAAGAATAATTTAAAACGAAAATTGGCTGATACACTTTATCAGAAACTAGTAAATATTTGCATCTGAACACCAAATAAATTTCATGAAGTTATAAAGGTACTTTTTTTTCTAAAATTTATCTCAGATAGCATTTGCAGATCCTGATTTACTAATAGCAAGAGGAACTTTGCTCTCAGAAGTAATGTTCCAACTGTAGTATAATAAAAGATTTTCAAAAAATGATCTTAACCTATTAATCTCCGAGTCATTTCTACCATATATATATATTGATGGAAACATAAACGAATTACTCTTATAATGTATGAAGAGTCTACACAAATGAATGCATCTGAGAGAATTTGGGAACCATAACAAGTCTAGAATATAATAGTAATTATACATGAATAATTTAAAACCAAAATCAGATGAAAGTCTCTATCAGAAAGTTGTAAATATTTTCATCTGAATACCAAATAAATCTCATAAAGTTGTAAAGTTACTTTTTTTCTCAAATTTATCTCAGGTAGTATTTGCAGATCCTGACTTACTGATAGCAAAAGGAACTTTGCTATCGGAAGTAATGTTCCAACTGTAGTATAATAAAAGGTTTTGAAAAAATAGTCTTAACCTGTTAATGCCAGAGTCATTTCTACCATATATGTATATTGAAGAGAGCATAAGCGAATTTCTCTTATAATTTATGAAGAGTCTAAGCATATGAATGCATCTGAGAGAATTCGGGAGACGTAACAATTCTAGAATATAATAGAAATTAAACATGAATAATTTAAAACGAAGATCGGCTTAAAGTCTCTATCAGAAAGTTGTAAATATTTTCATCTGAATACCAAATAAATCTCATGAAGTTATAAAGTTACTTTTTTTTCTAAAATTTATCTCAGATAGTATTTGCAGGCCCTGACTTACTGATAGCAAAAGGAACTTTGCTATCGGAAGTAATGTTCCAACTGTAGTATAATAAAAGGTTTTGAAAAAATAGTCTTAACCTGTTAATGCCAGAGTCATTTCTACCATATATGTATATTGAAGAGAGCATAAGTGAATTTCTCTTATAATTTATGAAGAGTCTACGCATATGAATGCATCTGAGAGAATTTGGGAGACGTAACAATTTTTGCAGTTATAGGCCTATAACTGCATAAATGCCAGACACCGTTGAAAGAAATAAACATTTTCAGGTCTTTATTTACTGATAGCATAAAGAATTACTATTTTGAAGTAATGTTCTAACTATAGTATAATAGAACATTTTCTGATAATGGTTTGTTATACTATACAAATAACTGCTATACTAAAGATTTCCAAAAAATGGTCTTAACCTATTAATACCCGAGTCATTTCTACCACATTTATATTGATGGGAGCATAAACACTTTTCTCTTATATTTTATGAAGCGTCTACGCATATGAATGCATCTGAAAAAATTTTTGAAACTATAAATCCTAGGACTGGAACAACGTGCGACACATTGGAAAGAAATGAGCATTTGCAGGTCCTTATTTACAGACAGCAAAAGAAATTGCCTTTAGGAAGCAATGTTCCAACTGTAATATAATAAAAAATTTTCAGAAAATGGTCTTTACCTATTAATTCCCCAGTCATTACTGCCATATATATTGATGAGAGTATAAGTGCATTTCTCTCATAATTTATGAAGAGTCTACGACTATGAATGCATCTGAGAGAATTTTCCTAGAACTTGAAAAACGTATGATACCGTTGAAAGAAATAAGCATTTGCAGGTCCTGATTGACTGATAGCATAAGGAATTACCTTTTGGAAGTAATGTTCCAACTATAGAATAATAAAACATTTTCAGAAAAGGATCTTAACCTATTAACGCCAGAGTCACATCTGCCATATATATATATATATATATATATATATATATATATATATATGAGAGCATAAAAAAAAATTTTTCTTATAATTTAGGAAGAGTCTACGCATATGCATCTGAGAGAATTTTTGAAACGTATAAAGCCTAGGACTCGAAAAACGTGCGACATATTTGAAAAAAATAAGCCTTTGAAGGTCCTTGTTTACTGAGAGCATAAAGAATTGCCTCTTTGGCGTAATGTTCAAAGTGTAGTATAATAAAACATTTTCAGAAAATGGTCTTTACCTATTAATTACCGAGTCATTTCTATGGTATATATTGATGGAGGTATAAGCGAAATTCTTTTATAATTTATGAAAAGTCTACGCATATGAATGTATCTGCGAGAATTTGGAAGATGTAACAAGTCATTAACTGGAAAAACGTAGGACACCTTTGAAAGAAATAAGTTCAATAATGAAATTGATTTTTATTTTTTATTTTTCAATATATTTTTAGTTAAGGTGGGCCCAAAAATTATTATTTGTATTCTACATGAAGTCCGCGGTCCACAAGTTTGATACATTCTGTCAAGCCTCGTGAAAATTGCATTTTTGAGTCTCACTACTCTCTATTTAATTACTGTGTTATGAACTCACGTAGCTACGTGTTTCTTTATCTTTTCCCACTTTTAGTTATTTTTCTCGCTTTTGTGCTCACTGGTAAAAATCTCAGGATTAGAGAACAAGGCACAAGGAATCCTGTTGATTGATCACGTAAAGTCCGGCTAGTTGTTAGCCCTGACGGAAGATTTTGTTTGCTTCATTTTAAAGAATAAAACTTTTCTCAGAATATTACTTGTTTATTCAGACACTATACTATTTTTCTTCAGAAGTTTACTTAAAATTTATCTCAGTAAACATAATGCTCTAAAGATCCTTTTTATAGCTTTATGTTTACACGTAAAACCAAATAAATCTCTTATTACGAATCTACTTTTTTTGTCAAACAGTATTTTTCTTCAGTATTTTAGTTAAAATTTATCTAAAACATAGCAATACTATAAAGTTCTACTTTATAGTGTTATGTTTACACGTAATAATAAACAAATATTTTAATACAAAGTTACTTTATTTCTCCAAATTTTAATTTGTTTATTCGAAGAGTAATTTTCTTCAGTTTACTTAAAATGTATTTGAAACACGACATTTTAGTTTGGTACTGAGTAAGTAAATGCAAGAAAAATTTTTAAGTTCTTCACTTGGTCCGAAAATAAAATTGATTTTATATTTTCATTTATAGGATTGATTAATTGCTTACTGAAGAAAGGAGATCCTGAAGTTTTCAACTTTTGTTAATATTGATGGCTATAGCAGATTTAATCTTGGGTTGGTAATGAATCGGTAAATGCAAGAAATATTTTTAAGTTCTTCACTTGGTCCCATAATAAAAGTTGATTTTATATTTTCATTTATAGGATTTATTAATTGCTTAGTGAATAATTTAGAGTCTGATAATTTCAACTTTTTTTAATATTGGGTGCTATACCATGTTTAATATTGGATTAGTAATGAATCGGTAAATGCAAGAAATATTTTTAAGTTCTTCACCTGATCCGATAATAAAAATTGATTTTATGTTTTCATTTATATGAATAATTAATTGGTTAGTGGATAATTGAGAGTTTGAAAACTTTAGCTTTTATTAATGTTGGGGACTACACCAGGCTTAATCTTGGATTGGTAATGGATCGGTAATGCAAAAAATATTTTTAAGTTCTTCACTTGGTCCGATAATAAAACTTGATTTTATGTTTTCATTTATATGATTGATTAATTCCTTAGTGAATATTTGAAAGTCTGAAAATTTCAACTTTTGTTAATATTATGGGCTATACCAGATTTAATCTTGGGTTGGTAATGAATCGGTAAATGCAAGAAATATTTTTAAGTTCTTCACTTGGTCCGATAATAAAAAGTAATATTTTCATTTATAGTATTGATTAATTGCTTAGTGAATAATTTAAAGTCTGAAAATTTCAGCTTTTGTTAATATTTGGGGCTATACCAAATTTAATCTTGGATTGGTAATAACTTGGTAAATGCAAGATATATTTTTAAGCTCGTCACTCAGTCCGATAATAAAAATTGATTTTATATTTTCATTTAAAGGATTGATTAATTGCTTTGTGAATAATTTAGAGTCTGAAAATTTCAACTTTTGTTAATATTGGGGACTATACCAGGTTTAGTCTTGGATTGGTAATGAATCGGTAAATGCAAAAAACATTTTTAAGTTCTTCACCTGGTTCGATAATAAAAATTTATTTTATACTTTCATTTATAGGATTGTTTAATTGCTTAGTAAATAATTTAGAGTCTGAAAATTTCAAGTTTTGTTAATATTTGGGGCTATACCTGATTTTATTTTCGGTTGGTAATGAATCGGTAAATGCAAGAAATATTTTTAAGTTCTTCACTTAATTCAGTAATATCAGAATATATTTTATGTTTCAATTTTCCGACTTTTGTTAATATTGGAGGTTGCATAGGGTTTAACTGGGGTTCGAAATGCAATAAATATTTTAACTTAATCTAATAATAAAAATTAATTTTAAATTTCCTTTTCTGTTCTTATTTGCTTATTGAACAAAATTATATTTATTTCATTCCATCAATGTTAAATATCCGTCTCGCATGTATATGTATTTAAACACGTCAAATTTATATAGAAATTTCAAGAGTGAAGAAGCATATTACACCCGTCGTACTATGACGAGTGGTTTTCCAATTACAAATAAAAGCAAATTCATACATTTCTAGCTATAAATAATAGCAATTTTCGTGGATTTGTTATATGATTCCCATTCACCTTCTCTAAAGAGGAAAATAATTTTTCGAGAAGACATAAAAATTCTACAAACTATTTTTTGGCTGTCATTTAAAAAGGAGCGTTAGGTGCTGGTTGATAAAATACGATGTAAAAATTCCTACGACAAGAGATTCATGGCAATGAAACGAAAATATATATTCGAATACTAATGGTTGTCGTGTAGTCCTCGTTTATATTTGAGTATTAACCTGTGATCAAATGTATAGTGGTGATTTTATTTTGATTGCGTTGTGTAAAAGTATTTTTGTACTAAATTTAACCACAGGTTCTGAGAAACTACAGACATAAATATGAAGATAAACTAAAAGCTAAATTAACAGCATCCGAAACTAGCTTAATATAAAAAAAGTAAATTTATTATAATATATATACATCTATGTACATACAAAACTGATGCTAATTTTCATAAAATAAGCTTTGTCAACATCTTCTAAATTAGTTCTGACAATTTTTTAATACTTAAGTAATTTTGTAAATAGAGAGAGGACCTAATCTCAATTTCAAAATGTATGTAAAAGGGAGTATCTTTGCGGAGTGAAAATGGTGTGCCCGGAACACTGCTTGCTGGTTGATGGGTATCTATGGATCTTTCGTCGGTCTGGTCAGGGGCTTCCTCCTGAGTGTTTGAGGTGCGGCAGTGCTATTTGATGCAGGAACCCTTCCTGTCGGACTTGGCTGGACTCTCGAACTCGTTCCGTCGGACTTCTCTCCTAGTCTAGACTATCGAACACCTTCTGTCGGACTCTCCTCTAGTCTCGACTTCCGAACACCTTTTTTGGGGACTTCCGAACCTCTTCTCAATTTTTAGATTTTTCTTATTTTCTTAATTTCAACCTTGTCTTTCAATCTTCCTTCTTATCGTCCAATCGGAATAGTTGTAAAAATCTCATTGGTCTGCTTAAACCCCACCTTCAGACCGCCAACGTGGGAAACCTTATCCCTTCTAATTGGGCACTGTCCCTTAGGGACTCATAAATACTCCACAAAGGTACATTCTTATTTAATGTCAAGTACGAAGAAGGGATTCTAATCTGGTACTTGGATCAGAACCCCGTCCGAGACCACCGTACAAGACAACAATATCCATAAAATATAAATTTATGGTCCTCTGTCATTTTACAAAGATGTGATGAGGTCAGATTTAGATCCCGAGCATTTTACTTCTTGTGTGAATGAATCAATTATATTACTGATCTAAATCACCTCATCACAATGGTTTGAAACATTTCCTTTTAAATACCATTTTCTTTTACAAATAACACTTTAAGATAACTACTTACAGAATTTTTCTCGCCATCTCCCATGTAACAATGTGTATTATGGTCAGAAGTCGTCATTATATGTTCCACTTTCCTAATATTTATGCTTGTCCAATTATTGCTCAATAATCCATAATAAACATCTCCTACATTGCCAAAGCTGAAAAATACATTCTAAATTAGATACACCATTATTATTTAGAAATAGCTCTTAACACATTGTGTGCGGGTACATTTCGCAGCGGAATTATACCGGGAGCCGGCGTTTTGAGCGTAAACTTATTTATTCCTTTAAATTATTTAATTTTTTAACCAACTATTCATATTTTATATTGAAATATATAAACAAGTATATAAATAGAAATATATAAACAAGTATATAAATAGAAATATATAAACAAGTATATAAATAGAAATATATAAATAACAACCATAAGACTTTTGTAAAAAAATATATATTTTTTATTGGATAAATTTATAATAGTATCGTAAATATGAAAAATCAAATAGAAATAATAGTATATAGTTTTAATTTTTTCCTGTTCTGTAGTTATGCATCGACTGATGAAAAAACTAGTTTTTATTTTTCTAAATTTTTACAGAATCTATGTAGTAGATAAGAACATTCGGCTTCGTTTTCCTTTATATACCGTTATTTTTGTACCCACAAATAAACCACGTTTTTACACCAACCCGTACTAGTACGTGACCCTCGCTCAAGTATCAATCGACAGAAAACGTACTAGTACGTGTACCGCACACAATGTGTTAAAAATATGTCACCATCCTCATTTATTTTCATGCCCAGAGGCTTATAAGGCCTTCAATTTAGCTCTCCATTCTCTCCCCCTAGGTCTCCTGCAGCTGTATTTGCCTCAGCCCAGCTCGACATTCCGCCTCGTATCTCTTTTTCTCTATCATTCGTCGCCAATTTAGTCAAGGACAACCAACGTCGACTGCCCTCAGGTACCCAGTTTAGGACAACTCTAGGTAATTCTCCAGAATACATTCGTAGGACAGGGCGAATAAATGGCCATCTTCTTAATTTGATGTCTTGATCTATATTAACCCTTTAGTGGACAGTGGTTTCGTAGCAAAACCACCTATTAAGCATCTGTATTTTTAAACTTTACTTTTTGAAAAAATTTACTTTATCTTTTAATAATTATTTACTGATCCAATCTCATACATCTGTGATGTATGGAAGCCAATGATGTGGAATCAAGATCTTCTGCAATTAAAATAAAACTTCTTGAAGACATGGATGATTTTTCGATTATATTTATACATATATATATATATATATATATATATATATATATATATATATATATATATATATATAGATATATATATATATATATATATATATATATATATATATATATATATATATGTATGCATATATATGTATGTATATATATATATGTATGTACATATATATGTATATATATATGTATGTATATATATATATATATATATATATATATATATATATATATATATATATATATATATATATATATATATATATATATATATATATATATATATATATATATATATATATATATATATATATATATATATATTTATATATATATATATATATATATATATATATATATATATATATATATATATATATATATATATATTTATATATATATATATATATATATATATATATATATATATATATATATATATATATATATATATATATATATATATATATTTATATATATATATATATATATATATATATATATATATTTATATATATATATATATATATATATATATATATATATATTATATATATATATATATTTATATATATATATATATATATATATATATATATATATATATATATATATATATATATATATATATATATATATATATATATATATATATATATATATATATATATATATATATATATATATATATATATATATATATATATATATATATATATATATATATATATATATATATATATATATATATATATATATATATATATATATATATATATATATATATATATATATATATATATATATATATATATATATATATATATATATATATATATATATATATATATATACATATTTATATACATATATATATACATATTTATATACATATATATATATACATATTTATATATATATATATATACATATATACATATTTATATATATATACATATTTATATATATATACATATTTATATATATATATATATATATATATATATATATATATATATATATATATATATATATATATATATATATATATATTATGTTTTTGATATTTTAAATTTATAACAGATGATAGTTCTACATTTAATTTATTTCCTTATTTTCCTTTTGAAATATATGTATTTAAACTTACTGTACCTGAGAAATCAGTAATTCAATTTATCTTACTTATGACCCCAAATAAAAGTATCCATACAAACAACACTTATAAGCTGTTAAGCTATTTATTTATTATACCAGTTTAAGGTTTACCATTTATTGTTTTCCAGTATAGTTAAATTTTTAAAAAGGTATAATATTCAAGCTGTGCAAGAGGAGGGGTTAGTCAGTTAAACCACCCCTCAAACCCTCCTTAGGTATCCTCTAAGGCCAACCCTCCTAAGGAATGTAAAGAAAACTTTTCATATATTTTACATTTAGAAGATTCATAGATAGCATTTATAAACAAATTACATTAAATTCCCATGAATTTATTTTGGGGACCTTTAAAGGGTTAAGTTACTTCTCTGTAGCAGTTGTCTTCATTCGTTATTGTATGAGACCAAAAAACTTTCGTAATTTTCCTCAAACACTTGTTTTTAAAAACCTTTAGTTTGTTTGTTTTTTTTGGAGGGGGTGGGGCTATAATTAGCTTCCAGGTTTCAAATCCATATTGAAGTACTAATTTAACTAACGATTTTTAAAAGTTTAATTCTATATTCTCTTGATTCTATATTTCCAAATTTTATTTAAATTTCTGAAACAATTAAGGGCTTTTTAAGATTCTGTCATAAATATCATCGTCTGTACTACCTTGGATACTTCAATTTACCCGAAGATTCAGAAAAAAATTTACGTCATTAATCAGACCATTTAAGTAGTCCACCGTAACTAATCTTATTACATTGATAGAACCTTTCTTCTATTTTTTAATATGAAAGAAAATATTTTGAAACTATGTTTAAATTCTATATATAATAATATATCGATTAAATGAAGCAATAAAAGTTCATTCCTAACATTCCAGATAGAATGTTCTGTTGAAAATAATTCAAACGTAGGCAATATGTTATGCCAAATATAGGCTCGTACAGTAATAAATATATAAAAAAATTAATTACTAAATATAAAATTAAAATAATTACTTATCTTTTTTACAGTTTTTTGTAATAAGTACTGTAAGTAAAATCTATTAAATTATTAATAACATTTATAAATTTTAGTTTTTTCTGTACTTATGTAAAGAATTATTACTTAATAGAGCAAGACCAACTGCTAGAAGCTGTTTTTGAGACACTCAATATGACTCTTGTCTGAAATTATTTTTAACTTCTATATATAATAATATATGGAGTAACTTAAGCATTGAAAATTGGTTTCTAACATTCCAGATAGAATGTTCTGTTAAAAATAATTTAACCTTAGGCAACATGTAGTTCAATATAGGGTCATACAGTACTAAATGTATAAAAAATTTAATTGCAAAATATATAATTAAAAATAATTACTTTTCTTTTTTACAGTTTTTTAAAATAAGTACTAAGTAAAATCTATTTAATTATTAATAACATTTATAAACTTTTAGTTTTTTCTGTACTTATGTAAAGAATTATTACTTAATAGAGCAGGATCAACTGCTAGAAGCTGTTTTTGAGGCACTCAAAACGTCTCTAGTTTGAAACTATTTTTAAATTCAATTTATAATAATATATCGAATAAATGAAGCAAAAATGTGGATTCCTAGCATTCCAGATAGAATGTTCTGTTGAAAATAATTCAAACGTAGGCAATATGTTGTGCTAAATATAGGCTCGTACAGTAATAAATGTATGAAAAAATTAATTACTAAATATATAATTAAAAATAATTAATTATCTTTTATACAGTTTTTGTAATGTTATAAGTACTGTAAGTAAAATCTATTAAATTATTAATAACATGTATATTTTTATGTATTTATGTAAAGAATTATTACTTAATAGAGCAGGACCAACTGCTAGAAGTTGTTTTTGAGACACTCAAAACTATTCTAGTCTGAAACTATTTTTAACTTCTATATATAATAATATATGGAGTAACTTAAGCAATGAAAATTGGTTTGTAAGATTCCAGATAGAATGTTCTGTTAAAAATAATTTAACCTTAGGCAACATGTAGTTCAATATAGGGTCATACAGTACTAAATGTATAAAAAATTTAATTACTAAATATATAATTAAAAATAATTAATTATCCTTTATACAGCTTTTGTAACATTATAAGTACTGTCAGTAAAATCTATTAAATTATTAATAACATGTATAACGTTTTAGTTTTTTCTGTACATACGTAAAGAATTATTACTTAATAGAGCAGGATTAACTGCTAGAAGCTGTTTTTGTGGCACTCAAAACGTCTCTAGTTTGAAATTATTTTTAACTTCTATATATAATAATATACGGAATAATTGAAGCAATAAAAATTGGTTTCGAACATTCCAGATAGAATATTCTGTTAAAAATAATTTAACCTTAGGCAACATATAGTTCAATGTAGTTTTTTATACATATCGTACTATATGTACGATATGAATAAAAAATTTAATTACGTAATATATGAATAAAACCATTACTTATCTATTATATAGTTTTTGTAATGTTTTCATGTATACTGTAAGTAAACATTATTAAATTATCAATAATATTTATAACCTTTTATTTTTTTCTATATGTATGTAGAGGTTTATTACTTAATCGAGCAGGACCAAATGCCTAAAACCGTTTTTGAATAGTTACAGCACCAAAACTACTCTAGAGCTCGATTATGGTACACTAGAATCCTAGCTCTTAGGTAAACATAAGATGAATCGTAAAAACTCTGAATACCTAATAAATTATCGATTAATATTTTGGAAATATGACTTTTAATATGTTAAAAAATTACTCTGCTCCCAATATTACACATATACTCTATATCTTTGTTTACTTATTTATTGTTATACATTGAAAAAGATGAAAAGAGGATTGGTGAGATTAAAAATTGAATACATCGTGGTCAAATGTAGTCTAATACAACTTGGAATAATCATTGCTTGACTTCAATATAAATTCTTAGTTTAACTTGTTTATTATTATTTATTTGAAAAGATGAACAGAGAATACAGTGAGATTAAAAACTAAATATATTGTAGTCAAATGTAGTCGGCTACAACTTGGAATAGCAATTCCTTGACTTCAATATATCCTCGTTTACTTGTTTATTGTTATTTATTTAAAAAGATGAAAAGAGGATTGAGTGAGATTATAAATTGAATATATCGTAGTCAAATGTAGTACAACACAACTTGGAACAATCATTGCTTGACTTCAATATAAATTCTTAGTTTAACTTGTTTATTATTATTTATTGGAAAAGATGAATAGAGAATACAGTGAGATTAAAAACTAAATATATTGTAGTCAAATGTAGTCGGCTACAACTTGGAATAGCAATTCCTTGACTTCAATATATCCTCGTTTACTTGTTTATTGCTATTTATTTAAAAAGATGAAAAGAGGATTGAGTGATATTAAAAATTGAATATATCGTAGTCAAATGTAGTCCAACACAACTTGGAATAATCATTGCTTGACTTCAATATAAATTCTTAGTTTAACTTGTTTATTATTATTTATTGGAAAAGATGAACAGAGAATACAGTGAGATTAAAAACTAAATATATTGTAGTCAAATGTATTCGGCTACAACTTGGAATAGCAATTCCTTGACTTCAATATATCCTCGTTTACTTGTTTATTGTTATTTATTTAAAAAGATGAAAAGAGGATTGAGTGAGATTAAAAATTGAATACATCGTGGTCAAATGTAGTCTAATACAACTTGGAATAATCATTGCTTGACTTCAATATAAATTCTTAGTTTAACTTGTTTATTATTATTTATTGGAAAAGATGAACAGAGAATACAGTGAGATTAAAAACTAAATATATTGTAGTCAAATGTAGTCGGCTACAACTTGGAATAGAAATTCCTTGACTTCATTATATCCTCGTTTACTTGTTTATTGTTATTTATTTAAAAAGATGGAAAGAGGATTGAGTGAGATTAAAAATTGAATACATCGTAGTCAAATGTAGTCCAACACAACTTGGAATAATCATTGCTTGACTTCAATATAAATTCTTAGTTTAACTTTATTATTATTATTTATTGGAAAAGATGAACAGAGAATACAGTGAGATTAAAAACTAAATATATTGTAGTCAAATGTAGTCGGCTACAACTTGGAATATCAATTCCTTGACTTCATTATATCCTCGTTTACTTGTTTATTGTTATTTATTTAAAAAGATGGAAAGAGGATTGAGTGAGATTATAAATTGAATATATCGTAGTCAAATGTAGTCCAACACAACTTGGAATAATCATTGCTTGACATCAATATAAATTCTTAGTTTTAACTTTATTATTATTATTTATTGGAAAAGATGAACAGAGAATACAGTGAGATTAAAAACTAAATATATTGTAGTCAAATGTAGGCGGCTACAACTTGGAATAGCAATTCCTTGAATTCAATATATTCTCGTGTACTTGTTTATTGTTATCTATTTAAAAAGGTGAAAAGAGGATTGAGTGAGATTAAAAATTGAATATATCGTAGTCAAATGTAGTGCAATACAACTTGGAATAACAATTTTTAACTTCAATATAAATTCCTAGTTTACTTGATTATTTTTATTTATTGAAAACAATGAACAGAGGATAGGGGGAGATTAAAAATTAAATACATTGTATAATATCATTGTATAATAACTTTATATAATTTCACAGTATAATATCTTTGTTTACTTGTTTATTGTTATTTATTTAACCCTTAATTTGACAAGATCTTTTTTCAAATATCGATTAAAAATATATTTAAATAAATAATAATAACAATAATAATAATAATTTAAATAATAATAATAATATATAATATATTTAATGTATTATATATTATCGATAAAAATATATATTTATTATAAAGATTTTATTTATTTGATTGTTTGTTGTAGTGGACTTAGCCAAATTAAAGGTTAAAAAAATGAAAAGGAGATAGAACGATATTAAAAATTAATCTTAGTCAAATGTAGTCCAATACAACTTGAAATAACCATTCCTACACTTCAATATTATAAAAAAAACTTTTCCGACTACTTTTAAAAGCTCCATATGGAATAAAATATGGAGTAAAAGAAGCAATATAAGTCGGATTCTTCCGGATGAAGGATTCTGCTGAAAATTATTCGACCTTGTGCAATATAAAATTTAAGACCTACCTATATACTGGCATCTTTTTGTGAAGCTAAATCTCCCCCGTGCAAACAGTTAGAAGCAAGACTGATTCCAAAAAGGAAAAAAAAGGCATTTCAAGGATTCGCGTCCCTTCCAAAAATTGGATGAATAAATACTCTTTCCTCAAGGTTTTAGTTTTGAGATAAGATATATAATATACAACATAGCATAATAATATAAGATTATAAGATATATAAGATATATAGTGGTATAAGATATATAAGATATATAGTGATATAAGATATATAAGATATATAGTGATATAAGATATATAATGATATAAGATATATAAATATAAGATATATAAGATATATAGTGATAAAAAATATATAATGATAGATATAATTCTACCACGTAAATAATTTTTTCAGAGAGTTCTTAATTGCTAACCCACTAGGAGAAATTATTTTCCCCACAGCTTAATATTATGAAAGAGAAAATCAATATGGCAAGTACAGACTCATCTGAAATACTAATTCTCACTTTGAGAGAAATATTTATAAAAAAAATTAAATCTTTAGTCCAAACTTACTTCGTCTTTAATGCTTTGTTAATGCCGTCGAAGGTTGGGACGCTTAGTGAAGCATATCGTTTCATTCTGGGGTAGTAAAGAAGAAAAGCCAAGCACATCTCCTCCCTCGTGCTTTCTCCACCCTAAATAAATTAATGTACAGTTTACAGCTTACGATATTCATTTACAATTAATTCATCTGCACAAATATATACTTATCTTCACACATTTTGTGCGGGTACATTTCGCAGCGGAATTGTACCGGGAGCGAGCGTTTTGAGCGTAAATTTAGTTATTCCGTTAAATCTCAATAGATCGAAAATTATTTAATTTTTTAACCAACTTTTCGTATTTTATATTGAAATATATAAACAAATATATATATAGAAATTTATAAATAACAACCATAAGGTTTTTGTAAAAAAAAATAATTTTTTAGTGGACAAATTTATAATAGTATCGTAAAAAGGAAAAATCAAATAGAAATAGTAGTACAGTCAGTACCGGCTATATGGTCACCCGCTTACAAGGTCACCCAGCTTATATGGTCAGTTTTCTAATGTCCCGTTTAACTTAATAGGGAACATGTGTTAAAGTTCACCGCTTATACAATCATTTTCTTTTTCTTGTTACCGGTTATATGGCCAGTTTCATGTTTTCTACGAATTTCCGTTTTTTTTTTTAAGAAGTCAGTGGGAAATAGGAGAGGACCTGAATTCAAGCCTTTATTTATCTCCCTTCCCTCCTTTTTTGCTTGTGTAGACTCATCGTTGGCGTGTCCCACCTCTCTGAGTTCTCTTGCCCCCTGACAAGATGTGGACATCTGTCTGTTTATTGGTTGAAGTTATCTCTCCCTGCTTAAGTGGAAATTGAGACGAAATAAGTAAAGGAAAATTTTGTTGCATTTGGATCATACGTCACGAAAAAGAACATTCATTTTTTAATTATGGCTGCGAAAAGAAAGAATTCATCATTTGCTGCCAAAAATGAATTGATTAAAAGATTTAAAAAATCTAATCTTTCAAAGGCTGCTTTCGCCTTCACTCTCGAACACCCCTCTCTTTCTAGAATTTTCTTATTTTATATTAATTTCATCTCTGCCCCCTCTTACTTCTCTTTCGTCTAATCTGGAGAGTTGTAAAATCTAATTAATCTCCTTAACCCCGCCTTGAAACGCCAATGTGGAAAAACCTTATCCCTTCAAATTGGGCACCGTCCCTTAGGGACTCATAAATAAGGACGCAAAGGTACATTCCACAAAGGTACATTCTTATTTAGTGTCATGTACGGAGACTTGATTCTAATCTGGGACTGGGATCAGAATCCCTCCCGAGAATACCGCACACGACGAAAAAACCCGTTGAATTTTTTTATGGTGCTCTGTTCTTTACAAAAGATGTGAGGAGGTCAGATTTAGATCCCCAGCATTTTACTTCTCGTATGAATTAATCAATTATATTACTGATCTAAATCGCCTCATCACATTGAAATAATATACAAATTCACCGAAAACGTCGCCAAGATATTTCGCCAATTTTAGAAATCTGCCAATGTATTAACCAGCCACTCACAGAGCAATTGGAATACCAGGTTCTAGACGCCTGTATATTGAAGGACTGTAAAACGTATTTCATGTAAATAAATAGTTACCACTATTGAAGTTCCAACCCTCGTATAAAAAGTGACCACGCTGTATTATGCAACATGACTCTCTGTTTAAAATAAAATAAGGTAAAACAATAATAAAAAAGTTATCAACTGTTTCATAGCTTTTATGTTCGATTAATTTTTTTATCGTATATTACAATTATTCTAATGAATATATAAATGATATCTTAAAATTTATAACAAAAAGCTTGTATACTCGACTAGCCTGGTTTAATGTGTTAACTGGTAACAGATGATTAAGATAAAATGATAATATAACACGATTAAAAAAAGCAACATCCTGTGTTGTTTTTTTAATCAACTCTTATAATTATTAATATTATAAATTATAATTATTAATTATTATTGAAGAATAGTTTTGTGATATTATAACTGAACTAACATATAGCCTACGACATGTCGGGATCTGTTAAATTTTTAATTTTTCTGAATTGTAAAGTACCCTGTGACGCAGGTAAAAAAGGGTTTGTTTTTTGGCTGAGAATTATCTGGTACACTCTCAATAGTTTGTTTATCTTCATACTCCTCTAAAGTCTCCCGATACTGTAAATGCAGTTTATAGAATCACGTTGAATTGATATAGAAAGACAATTCAAAGTTTTCTTAGCTACGTTGAAATTATAGTTAAGTTCTTCCCAATTTATTTACCACAGTAATTATTGGAAGTAAAGGAATAAAATTATCATTTCCACTACACACTGGAGGTAGATAGAATTTATTGTTAATACTGGGGATAAAGTTTTCATTAGAACAATAAGTAATTGATGATTAAATTTAAAACTAACACATATGAACCTAACCTAATATTTAAGCCATATATAAAAGAAAAATATTTACGTAGTATCTAAATTCAATGATTAAACGTATGAAAATAATGCTGACGATATTTAAATAATTTAAAATAAGAATTGATTATAATGAGAGGGTTAAAGGAATGACGTCATAATGCTAGAAAAGTATGTTATTTTTACCTAATTATTATGTGACACATTCATAAATTTAATCGCCTAATCTTAATCGGGGAAAATAGGGCTTTAAATAATGGCATTAAATGTTAGAAAAGGGGGGGGGGATTTAGAACATTGCTAACCCTAACACTAAGAATCCAATATGGATGTCTCTATCCATTCCAGGTACAACCGCTTCATAAATTTGAGGACAGACGAACAGATACTTTGACTATTATTATATAGGGGATATAAATGGTATCTTAAAATTTATAACAAAAAGCTTTTATACTGTGGTAACCTGGGTAATGTTTTAAAAAGTAACAGACGATTAAGATAAAATGATAATACAACACGATTAAAAAGTTGAACTTCCTGTGTTGTTTTTTAATCAGCTCTTATAACTATTATTAATTATGATTATTAATCTCAAATTGAAGAATAGTTTTGTGACATTATAACTGAACTAGCATATAGTCTGTCACATGTCGGGATCGGTTAAATTTTTAATTTTCCAGAATTGTAAAGTACCCTGTGAGGCAGGTAAAAAATGGTTTGTGTTTTGGCTGAGAATTATCTGGTACACTCTCAATAGTTTCTTTATCTTCATACTCCTCTAAAGTCTCCCGATACTGTAAGCGAAGTTTATAGAATCACATTGAATTGATTTAGAAAGACAATTCAAAGTTTTCTTAGATAAGTTGAAATTATAATTATTAATAATTATGATTATTAATCTCAAATTGAAGAATAGTTTTGTGACATTATAACTGAACTAGCATATAGTCTGCCACATGTCGGGATCGGTTAAATTTTTAATTTTCCAGAATTGTAAAGTACCCTGTGAGGCAGGTAAAAAATGGTTTTTTTTTTTGCTGAGAATTATCTGGTACACTCTCAATAGTTTGTTTATCTTCATACTCCTCTAAAGTCTCCCGATACTGTAAACGGAGTTTATAGAATCACATTGAATTGATTTAGAAAGACAATTCAAAGTTTTCTTAGATAAGTTGAAATTATAATTATTAATAATTATGATTATTAATCTCAAATTGAAGAATAGTTTTGTGACATTATAACTGAACTAGCATATAGTCTGTCGCATGTCGGGATCGGTTAAATTTTTAATTTTCCAGAATTGTAAAGTACCCTGTGAGGCAGGTAAAAAATGGTTTGTGTTTTGGCTGCGAATTATCTGATACACTCTCAATAGTTTCTTTATCTTCATACTCCTCTAAAGTCTCCCGATACTGTAAACGGAGTTTATAGAATCACATTGAATTGATTTAGAAAGACAATTCAAATTTTTCTTAGCTACGTTGAAATTATAGTTAAGTTCTTCCCAATTTTTTTTACCACAGTAATTATTGGAAGTAAAGGAATAAAACTATCATTTCCTCTACACAATGGAGCTAGATAGAATTTGTTGTTAATACCGGTGATAAAGTTTTCATTGCAACAAAAATTAATCAATGATTAAATTTAAAACTAACACATATAAACCTAACCTATTATTTAAGCTGAATATAAAAGAAAATTATTTATGTAATATCTAAGTTCAGTGATAAAAAGTAAGAAAATAATGCAGGGGACATTTAAATAATTTAAAATAAGAAATGATTAAATGAGATGATTAAAGGAAGGTCGTCAGAATGATAAAAAAATGCTATTTTTACCTATTTATTATGTGATAAATGTGATGAGGCGATTTAGATCAGTAATATAATGGATTAATTAATACGAGAAGTAAAATGTTTTTAATCTAAATCTAACCTCATCACATCTTTTGTAAAGGGGAAAGAACAATAAAAAGTATTTCAACGGTTTTCGTCTTGTGCGGGATTCTCGGGCGGAGTTCTGATCCGAATCCGAGGTTAGAATCGCGTCTCCGTACATGACACTAAATAAGAATGTACCTTTGTGGAGTTATTTATAAGTCCCTATGGGACAGCGCCCAATTTGAACGGATAAGGTTTTTCCACATAGGCAGTTTCAAAGCGGGGTTAAGGGCACCAATTAGATTTTTTCAACTATCTCGATTGAACGGAAAGAGGGAAGAGGGGACAAAGATGAAAATAGTATAAAATAAGAAAAGTCTAGAAAGAAAAGGGGGTGATCGAGAGTGGAGTCGAATCAAGGAGAGCAGAGAGGTCAGAAGTTGGAGGAAACGACTGTGACAGTGAGACTTCGGGAGTCCAAAGAGAATAGCCTTGAGTTCGACAGAGACTCCGGAAAAATTTGGAACATCTCGCGGCTACCAGCAGTGTTCCTGTATCAAATATTTCGTACGCACTGCAAATAATCAGAAGGATGCCCCTGACCAGACCGACGGAAGATCCATACATACCCAATACTGATTAGCTCTCGACCAGCAGTGTTCCGGGCACACCATACTTACCCACAAAGGTACTTCTTTTTACATATATTTGAAACTGATATTAGGTCCTCTCCCTTATATATACATATTTACCTAAGTGATGGAAATTTATTCTCAGACCTAAATTAGTGTGGCACCTAATTTGAAAGTGTTGATAAAGTAAATTTTATGAAGATAGAATCAGATTGTGTGTATATAGATGTATATATATCATTATAATAAATTTACTTTTTTATATTTTAAGCTGATTTCAGTTACTTTTAATTTAGCTTTTTAGTTTAATTTCTTATTTTTAAGTCTGTAGTCTCTCAGAACCTGTGGTTGAATTTAGTACTTAAATATTTTTACACAACGCAACCAAAATAAATACCACTATACATTTGATCACAGGTTAATATCCAAATATAAACGAGGACTACACGACAATGAATTGATAAATTTAATCTTCTGCTCTTAACCGGGGAAAATAGAGCTTGAAATAATGGCATTAATGTTAGAAAAGCGGGGAAAGAGTGGATTTCAAATGTTTTAAATGCGACAGTATTTTTTACTCTGATATGAAGAATGTTTATTCCAATTTATTTTAGAATCGGATCAATAGCTTAGGAGAAGATACACTTTACTCACTTTGAATAACCCTAACTCATCAAGAATCTAATATGGATGTCTCTATCCATTCCACTTTCAACCTCTTCGTAAATTCAAGGACAGATGGACATATAATTTAAGCTATTATTATATAGGGGATCCAAATTTACTCATTGTACAAATTTGCATTGCAGTTTACTTCACTGTTGTGGAATTGTATTGGCACCGTTAACCCTTTCGCGAAGGGAATCGCAAACTTGAGCTTTTCTGTGAGGCCGGAGTCACTTTCGCGAGTGAGTATCGTGGGCCGGAGGTTTTATGCTATTAAGCCTAAATTCATGAAATTAACGAACTAGCAAAGCGTTATTTAATAATGCTGTGTAAAGTATTTAAATTTAATTGGGTTTATATTATATATTTATAGATACTTTATTTACTTTGGCTATTTCTTATTTAAATATATATTTTACACCTTTTTTTTCATTCTTTACTTACTATTTAATGACTTTTAACATTACAAAACTGAATACTATGTTATTTAAAATTCTTTTTTGTATGAAAAATTTTAAAAACAGGGATCTGCACACAATCCTACGTTACAGTACTTGAATTCTTAGTAACTCATGCCGTTTGGAGGATTTTTCCTGGAAGGAAAAAAAAGTATCATCATGATCTTTGTCACCAACATCCTGATCATTAGAATCACTAGATCCATTATGAACAGAAAAAACAATCAGAATATATTAGAGTGTCACTTATTTACTATCCTAAAATATTTCAGAATCAAAATCTGAAATTTTTAGCGTCATTTCAGCTATTAAGCTCAATTAAACATTTTTCACACTTCGTAAATCTAACAAAAAAAAATAGAGAGAGAGAGGGAAAAAAATCAAATCTGTCAAATCTAATTCTATACTAAAAACTGGACTGCAAACCGAAATACCCAAAGCTTTAGCAAAAATAAAACTCCCCCTGCTTACATAAACAAACACTACCTCGGAAGAGCCGTCATAAAACATGTCAATCGGAAACATTCCTTTACCCTCTTGTTTATATAATCAAAAACCACTTGTATGTGTATCATATTACTCTCTTATTTAGTACAAGGTCAAATCTATATGTATCTAAATCCATATGGACATACAATGCCATCTTGTGTCAAAACTTATAGTTTTTAAAATGTTCCACAACAATGGCACACATATGTGACGGTCGGGGTGAACGAGAAAACGCTCTGGCACGCTAGTGTGTCGGCCGGGAAGTGAGTACGTTTCTTGCTGGCACGTACTTGTGACAGTAGACGCGAAAGGGTTAAAGATTTTCATTTGGACATAACTGGTCTAAATCAAACTAAAATCAACAATAAACTTGGTATGCTCTTAGGAAAATTTGTCATTTACTGTCCCTCTGGTCATAAACGACCAAAAAAAGTAAAGTGACGAGATAACAGTAAGCATATTAACTTTCAAATCGAATACCCTATATAATAATAGCCTAAGATATCTGTCCGTCTGTCCTCGAATTTATATTGTCCTCGTCTGTCCATCCATATTGGATTCTTGATGAGTTAGGGTTAGAAACATTCGAATAATCCACCCCTTCCCCTTTTTCTAGCATTTAATGCCATTATTTCAATCCCTATTTTCCCCGTTTAAGAGCAGGTGATTAAATTTATGAATTTGTCACATAATAAATAGGTAAAAATTACATTTTTTCCCAGCATTATGCCGTCATTCCTTTACACCCTCTCATTTAATCATTCCTTATTTTAAATTATTTAAATGTAGTCTGCATTATTTTCATACGTTTTATCACTGAACTTAGATATTACGCAAATAATTTTCTTCTATATTTGGCTTCAATAATAGATTAGGAACATATCTGATAATTTTAAATTTAATCATCGATTATATTTTGTTGCAATGGAAATTTTATCACCGGTATTAACAACAAATCAGGCATGAAAGTAGACAATGACAAAAAAAAGCTGAACTTCCCCGGGTGATGATTACATTTTCTCTTACATAACTCTTTTTCACAATAGCCCCGTTTACATTTAGTCATGCTTCTTTTTATATAAGGGATTGCTTGGATAGAAAGTAATTGGTCAATTATTTCTATATTTTATCGTTAAATCACGTGATCATAAAGGAATATCTGTAAGCGCAAAGGATATAAAGAAGTAAACTGCTATACCGGGTAGAATGTGGGTTTTTCTACCCCTCAATTTTTTTCCCTAGCTAGGGATTATCTTGAAAGGGGAGTACAATTATATACCCTGCATTCTACGCTGCTTTTCACATGTAAATCTAATATGATTCAGAGTACATACAGGAATGTCGCTCCTTCCTTTTTAGCAATTAGCAGCAAAACAAAATTTGCAGTAAGACGAATTTTCGTAGCAGAAAATGCAGATTTATAGGATATGTTTCTGTACAGTTAATAACAATTTAAAAAATAATATTTTTTTCTGCCTAATAATCTAGAATGATTGGATTCATTTAACCAAATAGAATATTGCATATTTTTTTTTACATAATATTGTATAATTGCTAAGTATCCAATCGGAAAGGAATTGAATAGTATGCATAGTCATATTACCAGCATACACTTAGATATTACGCAAATAATTTTCGACAGGCTTAAATATTAATTAGGTGCATATCTGATAATTTTAAATTTAATAATCGATTTTTTTGTTGCAATGGAAAAATTTCACCATTATTAACAACAAATTCTATCTACCTTCAGGGTGTAGTGGAAAGGATAGTTTCACTCCTTTACTTCCACTAATTACCGTGGCAAAAAAAAGAAAAATTAGGAAGAACTTAACGATAATTTTGACGTAGCTAAAGAAACTTTGAATTATCTTTCTAAATGAATTCAACATGATTCTAAACTGCATTCACAGAATGGGGAGACTTTAGAGGAGTATGAAGATAAACAAATTATTGAACGCGTACCAGATAATTCTCATACAAAAAACAAACCATTTTTTACCAGTCTCATAAAGTATTTTACAATTCTGGAAAATTAAAAATTTTACTGATCCCGTCATATGACGGGCTATATACTAGTCTTGTAAGATTTTATAATCGGAAAAAAGCTTGTACACAGAAAAGAATTAAAGAAAAAACAACTTATGTTAAAAAAAATACAAAAACTATTTTAACAAAAGAAAATGTTTTTACTTACGAAAGTTACATTCTTTCTTTCAGAAGAGTTATAAGTACACTCCACTGTGATTTGATCGGTCTGTGTAAAGTAGAATCATTAGAAATTATGAGAACCCAGGAGTCATATACTTAATTAAAATAAAGCCTATTAAACTTCTAATAAAGAAATAAAATCAAACTATAATGATTTTCATATGACTAAGAATATATCTTGACATTTGGAGACAAGGTAGATAAAAATACTTTTACTATAATTTTTACGAGGTTAAAGTTTTTTAATATACACTCAAGAGCCAAAACATGACCACCCCTACATTTTGCAATGAACTCGCCTGGATGACGTGGAAGACACGTAATCAGGTGGAAGTAGTATTTAACTTCTGCTGGAGAGTCTGGAGAACCACTTCTTCACGGGATGCAGAGGTGTGGCTTGGTTAGATTATGCCTTCTCCACTGCTCATCTACTTCGGGATGTCGTCGGGTTCTATCCCCGGCGAAGGCAAAATTTTAAACTCTAAATTAAAATTAATAAAAATTGTTTTTTGTGATTATTTATCATTATTTAGGCTCTTTTTGGATTTTTAGACCGTTCTATTTATTTTTAAAACATATATTTTTATTTTTTCCAAATTTTTCAAATTTATCGTACCTGAGCATTACTACTCAACAAACAAAAAATCTATAACACCTAAACTAAATCAATAAAAATTATTACTATAAATAAACATTATTATTTAGGCCTTTTACTGATTTTTAATACAGCTTACTTATTTTTAAAACTTATATTTTTATTTTTTCCAAAATTTTTAAAATTTTTTCAAATTTTTCGGCTTATTTTGTACGGATGTCACTGGCCACAAAAATAATTTATGTTTTACTATCCCTAAACTTTCTACTCTCTAGTCTTGTGTTATGAACTCACGAATCAACCCTTCTATCTCTTTGCTCTTTTATGTGTTTATTTTTCGCTCGTTGTCATTTTTGTGCTTACTGATAGAAACCTCTGGATTAACGGGCTTGGCCCATAGAGTCCAGTTGCATCACCACCTTTGATGCCTTTGATGGAGAACCATTCTTTCATTTACTTCTGTGTACCATGGGAAAGGCTACGGATCTAAGCGATTTTGATAGAGAACAGATTGTAATGGCTCGATGACGTGGAAGGCACGTGATCAGGTGGAAGTGGTTTTTAACTGCTGCTGGAGAGTCTGGAGAATCATTCTTTCATTTACTTCTGTGTGTGATTGGAAAGGCTACGGATTTAAAAGATTTTGATAGAGGGCAGATTGTAATGGCTCGAAGGCTCGGAACAAGTATTTCCGAAACTGCACGACTCATGGATTGTTCGCGATCTACAGTTGTTAGTACTTATGCAAAGTGGATGAATGACGGTGAAACCAGCAGTAGACGACATGGTGTTGGACGTCCACACGCTATCACAGAAAAAGTCGCCGGAGACTGTGTCGCATGGTGAAGCAAATCCGGAGCCAGACAGTGGCTCAGCTGACAACTCAATACAATGCAGGGCCAAGTACAATAGTATCGGAGAACACTGTTCAGCAGACAGTGTTGGATATGGGGATACGCAGCAAACGTCCCACTCGTGTGCCTTTGCTGACCTAGAGTCATCGCCAACTGCGCCTACGCTGGGCCGGGGAACATCGCTGCTGGTCCATGGATCAGTAGGAGAGAGTTGCTTGGTGAGATGAATCACGGTTTGTCATTCATCACGGCGATGGCCGTGTCAGGATACGCCGTCTTCCAGGCGAACAGTTGCTCCCTCAATGTACAGTAGGTCATACACAGGCCGGTAGTGGTGGTATTATGCTTTGGGGGACGTCCTCTTGGAACCCGTGGATGTGTAATAACAGACCATTAATGCTACAGGGTATCTGAACATCACTTCAGACCAGTTGCACCCTTACATGGCCTCTGTTTTTCCAGCTGGCAATGGAATGGTCCCACAGGACAACGCCCCTTGTCACAAGTTTAAAATTGTGTTGGAGGGGTTCCAGGAACATGATGCTGAATTTCAGTTAATGTCCTGGTCGCCTAACTCGCCAGATCTCAATTTGATAGAACTCATTTGTAATGTCATGGGACGGCAGTTCCGAATTCAAAGACCACCAGATACGCAATATTTCGGATTTGCGTACCGTTGCTTAAACATCTGGTACAATCTGTCTCCGGCCATCTACCAAGGACTTGTGACATCCATGGAAAGGCGGGTTGAAGTTGTGTTGCCCGCTAGAGGAAGGCCAACTCGTTGTTGACAGGCGGTCATAATGTTTTGGCTCTTGAGTGCATAAAAATTTATTAACACATCTTAATAAACAAATAAAAAAAAAAAAAAATAATAAAAAAAAAAAAAAAAAAAAAAAAAGAAACAAAAGTATCAACAAAATTTAAAAAAAAAAAAAAAAAAAAAAAAAAAAAAAAAAAAAAAAAAAAAAAAAAAACAAAAATAAAAAAAAAAAATTATTTTTTTCTAAAATGGTAGTAACTAATGTACTTTTATAGTTTATCTATTTTTCTTTAAATTAATACAAACGCTTATTTCTTATTAAAATAATAAATGTTCGCTCAGATGATATGAAATTCCAAATCGGACTCCAATTTTTCTTTACTAGTAGATAAAACTCAAAAATAGAGTTTATTTCCATTTCTAGCTAAAGACTTTTGTAAAAGTTTTATAACGATCTAAATACATAAAACTGTCTGTCGGTCCTCTTTTTTGTAACACCTGGTTTAGAGAGTGTAATCCGGTTTTGTTTATAAGATGAAATCATCTGTATTAAATATTTTAAGGGAACAAAAGCAAAAAAATTAAAAGCTTCGTATAAGGCAAAAGCGAACCAACTTACTGGTAAAATGTCAACTTCTTTTGGATAGTATCTGTATTCCTAAAAGAAAAGAGAAGAAAAAAAATCAAGTGTCTTTAGAGATATAAGACTTCCTTGTTAATATATTTCATAAATATATATTATGTAGTAGATACAATTGTTCACAGTTAAGGTATCCGTCTACGTTCGGAGAACTTTTTTCTTTAAACGTAGAAACTAGTTCATGTTTTTGCATTTTTAGATTTATTCTTTATATTATCATAGAGGATTGTACTTAAAAAATTTATTTATAGAGAAGTTTTTATAAAATTTCTAATAAATAAAGAAAATTTAGTAAAAAAAATCGGGTTTTTTCAAAAGGTCTAGTTTTTCAGTAAATTAAATTATTTCAATATTTTTTGGTGCAACACATTTCTTATACACTGTACTAGTGAATCACCTAAAATCTTTGCTTAATTTACATTTGGAAAAAAATTTTGGTCTTTCAAAATCATACACATTGAATTTTTAACAAATTTTAATTACCTTTATATCTAACTATGAGTGTAATATCCTTAAAAAGTATCCAAATTTAAAGCTTTTAGGTCATTCACTAGTAAATACTATCAAAAGCATTCGTAATAATTTTCAACAAAATATTTTCAAAATTTTTGAGAAATCACATTTCAATTTTCAACATTTTATTAAAAACACCGTTCTGAGAAAAACGCACTTGAAGTTTATGAAAGCAACTTTAACTATTAAAAAATTAAAATACATGTTTAAAATTCCCTCCGCTTTCTTGCTTCAAAACTTTCTAATTGCCAAGTTGCTAATTATTAAAAATAATAGAAAAATGTATAAACTAATCTTCATCAAAATTTTAAAAGTTTTGTCCAAAAAATGATCTTTAAAAGGCTTTAAATTCACAACTTCCGGTTTATTTTGACAGCTGTGACTGATGTTACAAAAGCTGTAACTTTTCTTTAAAATGCCGTAGAGACAAAACAAAAACAGATTTAGAAGCCTAAAAGTTGAAATTTTACAATAGAGAAATAAAAAAAAATATGAGTTTTGGCAAAAAATGACGCTTTTAACGTAGATAGATACCTTAAATATTTTACCTAAAAAGCAAAATATCTTCTTTAAACATGAGTCTAAAATAGTTTTAGAATGCATTTTAATTTACCTGGTAATTAAAATCGTAGTTTTTATCTTCTGCTAGGGGAACAAGTTCTTGGTTACCTCTGAAATGGCGAGCTTTGATGCTTCGACCTGTAATTAAAAAAATATTGACTCATTAAATAATTATTAAAATCTTATTTGAAGAAATCATAAAATATGACTAGACCATGTGTGGTGTAGGTCCTTATTGGCCTCTCTTTTGCCTTTGGCGGCCAAAAAGTCTATAGAATAGTGGCATAAATACACGGAAAGGTTATAGAATCGTAAAAATAACAATAATAAAATGCATTATGGCAAAAACAATAAATGAAATCTGCATAAAATTTTGACCTAGGAAAAAAAACAAAGTATGAAAAATAAATTTATAACGAGTCCTACCTGTATAATAATCTCACCAAAGTAGCAAAAATGCACTAAAATTTCAAAACATGTCGTTGAGGACTTATACAACATTTGTACTATTATATTATCACGTTTAAGAATTTCACCGCTACTGTGATAAGAATAGAATTGTTAGATCTTAGTAGAATCCCAGTTAACTCGTGGTTGTAGGTTGTAAGGGGTTCCTGGGCCGAAGGCCTTATCCCCAATTGGTGAGAACTATGAATTCATGAAATAGAGTCCTTCTTTAACGTAAACACACAATTATATAAATATGCAGGTCTTTAAGTTACATATACACATATTAGGTTAAATTAAATTTAAATAGCCCAAAAAAAAGTAATAAATAAGTAAACTAAAATAAAATAAAAGATAAGTAGAAAGTTTATGGATAGCAAAATAAAAGAAAGTTTAGGGATAGAAAAGGATATTTTTGATTTTATAAAATTTTTAAAATTTTTATTTATATTTTATGATTTTTAATTTTTTTTTTTGTTTTGTAATTTTTTTTGTTATTTTTAATTTTCCTCCAAAGTGAGAAAACAAGAAAAGTACAAGGTGCAAGCATAATACACAAGTAATAAAAATGCATATTGCAAGTGGAAAGGAAGAATGCAATAATGCTACAGAAAGAATCGAAGCGATCGGAGAAAAAGCTCAGATCAGGTTCTGTGGCGCCATCTATTATCACGTTTAAGAATTTCACCGCTACTGTGAAAGGAATAGAATTGTTAGATCTTAGTAGAATCCCAGTTAGTGAGCCGATTAGTGATGTTTTGGAGATGCTTTGAAAGAATCCCTAAAATAGCGCTGAATAATGCGAAAATCTATTTTAAAACTTTTATAAATATAATTTTAAGTCACCTATGTTAAAAATTGCTGAAAAGAATCATAGTTCTTTATCAGATTAAAAACTTTTATTCTTCCTACTCTCATTTGAACTTTCAGTGATAATAATATAGTCTGCGACTTACCGCATTTCAGTAAGTTAAGAGTTTTTCAGATAGCGACTCTGAAATTGGCCAATAATATTGTTTTATCGACTCATAAACTAATGTACTTTTATTGCTGAACTATTTTACTTTAAATTAATACAAACGCTTATTTCTTATTAAAATATAAATGTTCGCAAAAATAATAGTATTTTTAAATATGAATAATAATAATAGTATTTTTAAATATGAAATGAAAAACAAGCAATTAATATTACAATATTAATAACAATAATAATGTTGATATTAATATAATAATAATATTAATATTTAGTATTAATATTTATACATTAATACTAATATTTAATATTGATATTAATATATTAATAGTAATATTTCATATTAATATTAATATATTAATACTAATATTTAATAATAATAATAATAACACATTCACATAAGTCACAAAACAGTGAAAATTTTTCTATAATTAATTGGCATATAATGGAGATATTACTATATAAATTATAACCAAATATACGGTATTCAGCCCGATTCTTCGGTTAAATTTTCAACCGAATAGCCGATTTCGATCTATTAGTAATTCATATCGTATTTTATAGAAATAAATGCATTTTACAAAGATCTTTTTCTGATCTTATGGATGAAAGACGACTGGGAGAAGGTTTACTAATACTCAGTTAAAATTTCAACCGAATATTTGGTTAAATTTTCAGCCGAATATCCTATTTCGATCTGTTACTAGTTTATATAGTACTTTATAGAAATAAATACTTTTTTAAAAGATCTTTTGCTGATTTTATGGATGAAAGACGACTGGGAGAGTGTTTCCTAATACTCAGTTAAAATTTCAACCGAATATTTCGTTAAATTTTCATCCGAATATCCTATTTCGATCTATTACTAAATTATATTGTACTTTTAGAAA
>CM063511.1:78735543-78855543 GCA_032207245.1 Pardosa pseudoannulata
AGAGTTGTAAAGTACCCTATGAGGCAGGTAAAAAAAAAAATGGATTAATTTTTGGTTGAGAAATATCTGGTGCTAACTCAATAATTTGTTTATCTTCATACTCCTCTAAAGTCTTCCGATACCGTGAATGCAGTTTAGAGTCACGTTGAATTCATTTAGAAAGATAATTTAAAATTTTCTTAGCTACGTCAAAACTATCGTTAAATTCTCAATATTTTTGCCACTATAATTAATGAAAGTAAAGGAATTAAACTATCATTCCCACTACACACTGAAGGAAGATAGACTTTGTTGTTCATACCGATGATAAAATTTTCATTGCAATAAAAATAATCGATAATTAAATTTAAAATAATCACACATGTACCTAATCTATTATTTAAGCCAAATCTTTAAAAGAAAATTACTTAAGTAATAGCTAAGTTCGGTGATAAAACTTATGAAAACAATGTAGACGATATTTAAATAAATAAAAAAAAGAAATGATTAACTGAGTTGGTTAAAGGAATGACGTCATAATGCTAGGGGAAAAAAATTTTTTTACCTATTTATTATATGACAAATTGATAAATTTAATCGCCTGCTCTTAACCGGGGAAAATAGGGCTTGAAATAATGGCCTTAAATGCTAGAAAAGGTGGAAAGGGGTGGATTTCGAACATTGCTAACCCTAACTCATCAAAACCCAACATGGATGCTTCTATCCATTCCAGGTCCAACAGCTCCATGAATTCCAGGACAGACGGACAGATAGCTTAAGCTACTATTATATAAAGGATTAATGTGTTCCAAACGTTATATATTCCAAAATTCATGTTCATGAGTAGTACTGAATTTTCTAAGGAATAAGTTATAATCAATATTTAAATTCTCAAAACTATATTTCTGTAAATTCTCAAAATTTTCAATTTAATTTAGATTAGTGTTTGATTTTAAAATACGTTCTATAAGTTCAGGTTTATAACAAGTACTGTTCAACGCAGAATACCTGAAAAGTTCTATATTTTATCCATTTGTGTTGATAATTTTAACATACGAGTCGACAACAGAGGGCGCCACGATACATGAAGCTTTCTACTCCTCATATCAAGTTAGCTTTTTATTTTTGTATCTTCCCTTTTCTCTTAATTTTCAATCTCTAACTTTATCGTATCGCGTTTTTCCTACTTATAATTACAGAAAATAATAATATAAAATACAAAAAACAAAATATTTTAAAATTTTATAAATCGGATGTTTACGCCCACAAAAATATTTCTCTATCCTTTTAACTTATAATCTTTCTTCTTTAATTTTAAATTTTCTTTTCTTTTATCTTTATGTATTTGTATTGATATCAAAGGCTTTAACGATTTTCTTTAATTTTTTACTGTACTTTTCTCCTAATTATTTTATCGCCCTCGTATAATTGTTAATTCATTTCCTAAGTGCAGACCCTGATTGAATCTGTCTACTCTCACAACACGGGATACAGCTCCGGCTATACTTTTATTTTATATATATTTGGAAATTAAGAAGTTTGTTCATTTGTGTGTTTGTTTATTATACATAACCACGCAGTTTGAGTAAATTAATTCAATGTGATTCTAAACTGCATTCACAGGATCGGGAGACTCTAGAGAGGAGTATGACGATGATAAATAAATTATTGAGAGTGAACCAGATAATTATCAGCCAAAAAAAGCTAAGGCGCCCCGAAAAATCTACTACTGAGCCTGTATTTTTGTCAGCACCTCGAACACGATGCAAAACGATTTTTAAAGCAACCTAGCAGTAAAAATATATTTATAACACTCAGACATAATCACATTTTAATTACGTAACTATGATTCGTTATCAGTTGTTTACAATGACAATATTTTAGTTTCTCAACAGGAAATTTTACCGTCCTTCACAGAGATGATGACTCAGCTTCACTGTTATACAGCACATGATTCTATCAGTTTTATTTTAATTTACTGATCCCCTATATAATAATAGCCTAAGTTATCTGTCCGTCTGTCCTCCAATTTATGAAGCGGTTGGACCTGGAATGGATAGAGGCATCCATTCAAAGCGGATAAAGTTTATCTTCTCCTAAACTGTCGATCCGATTCTAAAATAAATTGGTATAAATATGCTTCATATCATAGCAAAAAATACTGTCTTCTTTAACACGATCGAAATCCTTACTTTCCCCCCTTTTCGAGAGTTTAATGCCATTATTGTCCCGTTTGGGTTTCGAAATCAGAAGTGTGATACTGAAGAATGTTCTCAATGGCGTTAATTAATTGCTCAAAACAGACGCCCTTTTAATATAAAACACTTTTTATTATATTTACGTATGCGAGATCTTTAAAATCACAGAAAATGTCACATAGAAGAATTTATGGCGTAAATAATATTAGCATATTAAAGCACAAAAGCAACTCAAGAGTCATTTTTTTTCTCGCATACGAAAGAACAACCATGTTTTCTCTAAAACAAATCGTTCGTTGCCACTCGCAACTTACAGAGAAAAAATAAAATAAAAAAGATAATATGTGGATAGAACATCAATTTTAACAGACAATTTGACAATTATTTCAAGCTCTATTTTCCACGGTTAAGAGCAGGCGATTAAATTTATCCATTTATCACTTAATAAATGGGTAAAAATAACATTTGTTTTCTAGCATTCTGACGTCATTCCTTTAAACATCTCATTTAATCATTTCATATTTTAAACTATAAGGCGATTTCACGCAGTAGAGCAAATTCTCAAATTATGACAATTCTGGGTTTAGTTTCAAACGGAAGGGCAGTTTATTGTTTGTCTATTGGCTGCTGTAAACATGAAAATGAAGGGGAAGGGCATTACAGTAGTTCGTGACGTTGCGACAAATTGCCTTATTTAAATATTGTCTACACTATTTTAATATCTTTTATCACTGAACTTAAATATTACGTAAATGATTTTCTTTTATATTTGGCTTAAATAATAGATTAGGTAAATATGTGATATAAGTCTAGGAGTCTGTTTCATGGACTAATAAATATAACTTTTATTTTATATATATTTGGAAATTAAGAAGTTTGTTCGTTTGTGTGTTTGTTTATTATACATAACCACGCAGTTTGAGTAAATTAATTAAATGTGATTCTAAACTGCATTCACAGGATCGGGAGACTCTAGAGGAGTATGACGATAAATAAATTATTGAGAGTGAACCAGATAATTATCAGCCAAAAAAACAAACCATCTTTTACCTGCCTCATTGGGTACTTAACAGTTCTGGAATATTAAAAACTTTACTAATCCCGTCATATGATGGGCTATATGCTAGTTAATAATGTTTAATTTTAGATTCTCTAAATTTCTAATGAAGTCAATCTTTTTCCAAAATCAAATAATCGTGCAAAGTATTTATACAACATATTCCGAACTTCTGTGCAAATAAATATGCTGTTTTAGTCATTAATAATCCAAGAAAACTGAAAACTGAATAACTTTTCAACTGCACATAGTGAATTGGTAATTGAGTAAAAGATAAAATTTCAAAATATTGTAAATTTATTTCTCAACTCTAAAATGTTAATATCTGGACTATAATTTAATGGGTGGTTAGGAAAAGATAAGATTTCAAAATATCGGGAATTAATTTCTTTTCTCTAAAATATTAATATCTAGACTATAATTAAATGGGTGATTAGGAAAAGGATAAGACTTCAAAACATTGGGAATTAATTTCTCCTTTCTAAAATATTAACATCTGACTGTAATTTAAAGGTGATTGGGGAAAGAATACGATTTCAAAATATCGTGAATTAATTTCTCTACTATAAAATAGTAATATCTGGGCTATAATTGAATGGGTGATTGGGAAAAGATAAGATTTCAAAATATCATGAATTAATTTTTTTCTCTAAAATATTAATATCTAGACTATAATTAAATGGGTGATTAGGAAAAGGATAAGACTTCAAAACATCGTGAATTAATTTCTCTAGTCTAAAATATTATTATCTGGACTATAATTTAAGAGTGATTGAGAAGAGGATAAAATTTCAACATATCGTGAATAAATTTTTTTACTATAAAATAGTAATATCTGAGCTATAATTGAATGGGCGATTGGGATAAGATAAGATTTCAAATTAATATCTAGACTATAATTAAAGGGTTGATTAGGAAAAGGATAAGATTTCAAAATATCGTGAATTAATTTTTTTCTCTAAAATATTAATATCTGGACCATAACTGAATAGATGATTGGAAAAGGGATAAAATTTCAAAATATCGTGAATTAGTTTCTCTACCCTAAAATATTAATATCTACACTATAATTTAATGAATGAGTGGGAAAAGGATAGGATTTCAAAATATCGTGAATTAATTTCTCTACTCTAAAATATTAATATCTAGACTATAATTTAATGAGTGATTGCAAAAAGGATAAGATTTCAAAATATCGTAAATTAATTTATCTATTCTAAATTAGTAATATCTGAATTATAATTGAATGTGCTATTGGGAAAAGATAAGATTTCAAAATATCGTAATTCAATTTCTTTTCTCTAAAATATTAATATCTGGACTATAACTGAATGCATGATTGGAAAAAGGATAAGACTTCAAAACATGATTAATTAATTCTCTACTCAAAAATATTAATATCTAAACTATAATTTAATGAATGATTGGGAAAAGGATAAGATTTCAAAATATCGTGAATTAATTTACTGTAAAATACTAATATTTGAACTATCATGGCTCCAGAGAATGTGGCTAATATCTTCGAGGTTTTTCAGAATCAATTTGTTGTGAAATGTTACTGGGGCTGTGAAATTGGAAATCTACAAGCAATTTGCAAAGGAAAAACAAACTTTCATTATTTTATTTAAAACATTAATTTTACAATCAGTAGCACAGGATTAATTTGTTTATTATACATAACCACGCAGTTTGAGTAAATTAATTCAGTGTGATTCTAAACTGCATTCACAGGATCGGGAGACTCTAGAGAGGAGTATGACGATAGATAAATTATTGAGAGTGAACCAGATAATTATCAGCCAAAAAAAGCTAAGGCGCCCCGAAAAATCTACTACTGAGCCTGTATTTTTGTCAGCACCTAGAACACGATATAAAACGATTTTTAAAGCAACCTAGCAGTAAAAATATATTTATAACACTCAGACATAATCACATTTTAATTACGTAACTATGATTCGTTATCAGTTGTTTACAATGACAATATTTTAGTTTCTCAACAGGAAATTTTACCGTCCTTCACAGAGATGATGACTCAGCTTTACTGTTATACAGCACATGATTCTATCAGTTTTATTTTAATTTACTGATCCCCTATATAATAATAGCCTAAGTTATCTGTCCGTCTGTCCTCCAATTTATGAAGCGGTTGGACCTGGAATGGATAGAGGCATCCATTCAAAGCGGATAAAGTTTATCTTCTCCTAAACTGTCGATCCGATTCTAAAATAAATTTGTATAAATATGCTTCATATCATAGCAAAAAATACTGTCTTCTTTAAAACGGTCGAAATCCTTACTTTCCCCCCTTTTCGAGAGTTTAATGCCATTATTGTCCCGTTTGGGTTTCGAAATCAGAAGTGTGATACTGAAGAATGTTCTCAATGGCGTTAATTAATTGCTCAAAACAGACGCCCTTTTAATATAAAACACTTTTTATTATATTTACGTATGCGAGATCTTTAAAATCACAGAAAATGTCACATAGAAGAATTTATGGCGTAAGTAATATTAGCATATTAAAGCACAAAAGCAACTCAAGAGCCATTTTTTCTCGCATACGAAAGAACAACCATGTTTTCTCTAAAAAAAAATCGTTCGTTGCCACTCGCAACTTACAGAGAAAAAATAAAAAAGATAATATGTGGATAGAACATCAATTTTAACAGACGATTTGACAATTATTTCAAGCTCTATTTTCCCCGGTTAAGAGCAGGCGATTAAATTTATCCATTTATCAGTTAATAAATAGGTAAAAATAGCATTTGTTTTCTAGCATTCTGACGTCATTCCTTTAAACATCTCATTTAATCATTTCATATTTTAAACTATAAGGCGATTTCACGCAGTCGAGCAAATTCTCATATTATGGCAATTCTGGCTTTAGTTTCAAACGGAAGGGCAGTTTATTGTTTGTCTATTGGCTGCTGTAAACATGAAAATGAAGGGGAAGGGCATTACAGTAGTTCGTGACGTTGCGACAAATTGCCTTACTTAAATATCGTCTACAATATTTTAATATCTTTTATGACTGAACTTAGATATTACGTAAACGATTTTCTTATATTTGGCTTAAATAATAGATTAGGTAAATATGTGATAATTTTAAATTCAATCATCGCTTATTTTTTTGTTGCAATGAAAATTTTATCACCGGTATTAACAATAAATTCTTTTCATATAAATCTAGGAGTCTGTTTCATGGACTAATAAATATCTAACTTTTATTTTATATATATTTGGAAATTAAGAAGTTTGTTTATTATACATAACCACGCAGTTTGAGTAAATTAATTCAATGTGATTCTAAACTGCATTCACAGGATCGGGAGACTCTAGAGGAGTATGACGATAAATAAATTATTGAGAGTGAACCAGATAATTATCAGGCAAAAAAACAAACTATCTTTTACCTGCCTCATTGGGTATTTAACAGTTCTGAAATATTAAAAACTTTACTAATCCCGTCATATGATGGACTATATACTACTAGTTAATAATGTTTAATTTTAGATTCTGTAAATTTCTAATGAAGTCAGTCTTTTGCTAAAATCAAATAGCTATGCAAAGTATTTATACAACATATTCCGAACTTCTGTGCAAATAAATATGCTGTTTTAGTCAATAATATTCCAAGAAAACTGAAAACTGAATAACTTTTCAACTGCACATAGTGAATTGGTAATTGAGTAAAAGATAAAATTTCAAAATATTGTAAATTTATTTCTTAACTCTAAAATGTTAATATCTGGACTATAATTTCATGGGTGGTTAGGAAAAGATAAGATTTCAAAATATCGTGAATTAATTTATTTTCTCTAAAATATTAATATCTAGACTATAATTAAATGGGTGATCGGGAAAAGGATAAGACTTCAAAACATTGGGAATTAATTTCTCTTTTCTAAAATATTAACATCTGACTGTAATTTAAGGGTGATTGGGGAAAGAATACGATTTCAAAATATCATGAATTAATTTCGCTACTCTAAAATAGTAATATCTGGGCTATAATTGAATGGGTGGTTGGGAAAAGATAAGATTTCAAAATATCGTGAATTAATTTCTTTTCTATAAAATATTATTATCTAGACAATAATTAAATGGTTGATTAGGAAAAGGATTAGACTTCAAAACACTGTGAATTAATTTCTCTACTCTAAAATATTAATATCTAGACTATAATTTAATGAGTGATTGCAAAAAGGATAAGATTTCAAAATATCGTAAATTAATTTATCTATTCTAAATTAGTAATATCTGAATTATAATTGAATGTGCTATTGGGAAAAGATAAGATTTCAAAATATCGTGATTTAATTTCTTTTCTCTAAAATACTGTGTCCCACTACTATATATTCATCTTGTTTAGGTGGAACGAAAACCCTCGGAGTTATGGTCGAACCAAGCATCAAGCATCCAGCATCGTATTGTCTTAGATGGGGAGTATAATAAACAGTTAATCCTGAGTGGTCAATAATGCCTGAAAAGATACAATAGAATATCAATTGCAAAAGAAATTTTCATGCTTAATATATTTTGTAAATTAAGAAATTTTTTTCGCAGCTTTATGTTCTCATACATCAAGCTATGTCTATAACATTTTTTCTTGCATAAAGTCCGGTACTGTAATTTTAATAAACAAAGATCATTTTCAAGAGTAGTCAACAACAAATCGCAATCAATATTAATCACAAAGGAAAGTTTTAAGTGTAATATATTTAGTAAATCAATTTTGACAAGTAAAGTGAAGTGAGTTAATCGAAAATATGCATAATTATATTATTTTATTTCAGTCCAGAGATAGAATAAAAATATTTATATACATGAAAGACACTGCAAAAATTTCAGTATTAGAATTTTAAAATAAGTTAGTTTATATCACTCACATTTGTCTACGGAAGACTGAGTTGTTTATAATGATCGTTACTCTAGTATGACTTATGATCTTCTTATGAGTAATCTCCTGAGTCCAATATTGTGTGACAGTTTTATGCATTATTTTGAAGCTATCTATATACACTCGCCAATGAATTAAAAACCTATGAAAAAATCTACAAATGCTTGCTAGTGGCTGTGCAAAACCTGTTTATGACGTGGGTGAAACCTTATCAGAATGGTAGCATAAGAAAAGGTACTGCTTCATTACGTATCCAAAAGCAGTAGAATAAAGCAACAGATCATTCCCCATTTGAATACGAGCTTTTATAACAGAAACTATGATTGTGAAGACAGCAGAACTCACTGGGTTCTGAAAACCAGCTATTTCGAAGGTATTCAACTACTAAAAATAGGACCCACATTCTCTGTCCTAAAAATGTAACTATGGTTCGAACATAATAGGCAAACATTGGGATCGACGGCGATTGCGATGAATTGTACTGTTTACATCCGACAAAAAACCTTCAACCAATATTCATCCCAACGGAGTTTGGTTAGAAACATGTGTGTAGAGAATAGCAGAGATCGAGAAACGTAGTCGGATGCCAGTGAAGAAACCTCTATTTCTTCTCCGGAATATCAGAACGCTTTACTAGTGGTATCTAGAAAGATAAAACTGTACAAAACAGAGATGTAAAAAAGGTATGTGGTCAGATGAATTACACTATTTCTTATTTTACTCTCATAAAAGAAGAGAAATGCATGAAGCCGTGTTCAACCTGTGCTAGAACTTAGTAGTATTATGATGTGAAGGATGTTCTGCTTTTATGGTAATGGTCTCTTGGTGATTGATTAGGATAAACACGTCCATGCAATACTTGAGCATACTGCAGATCAAGTGAAGCCTGCAATAATACATTTTTCAGATGAAGGATGCTTCATACATGATAATGCAACTATAAATCGTGCCTTAATCATTCGATATTTATTCTCTGAGTCCATCAATCTGACTTCCAACATCTTTTCTGACCATATCAAAAAGGTGGTCACGGATTCTTAATCTAACAAGAAATTTGTTGGGACATGTAGGTAAAAGGCGCATCCAACAGCAATCTTCTTTTTTATTCTATATATATTTCTCTTCTAATCAATATAATCTTCTCTTCTATTCATAGACCATAAGTTCATACAGATCTTATGGTCTATGTACCCGATGCATGGTGTTGTTCTATAGAAGTAAATGCACTCCAAAAATTTGTAAAATCGATTACTTTACAAATGCAGATCTTTATCCATGAAAAAGAAGATTCAATAAAATATTAATCTTACGTTTCTAATTCATTGGCTAATGTACGTATATTCATTATTTTGAACTTAAGTGTATTGTTTTGAAGCTAACTATAAAGTTGCTTTTCTATATTCGTTATGGAAATGATTGCTTTGTAATACCGTAATGTGGTTAATGTCAATGATCTTCTATCTTCAATCGATTCTTGCATCCAATTTGATTTTAAAAAATTAACAAACACATTTTCTTCTTTGCTAGCGATTCCTATCATGGTTTGTTCCGAGGTTTCTCAGAGAATGATTTTTCTGCAAATACTTTGTTGCTCATAAGTTTTCGCCACATTTTTAAAAATGAACCTTGTAAGTTAATTTTTAATTTACCGCAACAAATATTTTTCTAAACATTCTCACATTTGTAAATCTATTTTAAATTTCGGTATCACAAATCAACAAATAAACTTTCGAAACACTGTGTTTTATTAAAATACTGCAATTATAAGACTCTTATGTTTCAAATATGATTCATATAATTTAATTTCAATTTATAAGTGTTCAAAGTTTCATAACTCCAAGTTAATAATTTATAAAAGAACTTCGTTACATCCATCGTTTTGTTAGAAGAAGTTTACCTCTATTAGTAATGTATCATAAAGCTTACCACTTTCAAGATGAGGGTTATCATAGTGAATCTCCAACATGAAATATGTTCCTGGTTCAGGATCTAGAGGCAATCCCACGTGATCAGGAAACACCACGTCCTACAAAAAGGATTAGTTTTAGTTGAATTTTTATGAAGTGATTTACTGCAAGATGTTATATTGATTTCAAAAGAATTTTCTCCCTTTCCTTTGATATTATCCTGACTAGAATATAGCCCGTCATATGACGTGATCACGTAAAATTTTTAATTTTCCAAAATTCTAAATTATCTTATGTGGCAGGTAAAAAATGGTTTGTTGTTTGGCTGAGAATTATCTTGCAACAAAAAATAATCGATGATTCAATTTAAAATTATCACATATGTACTTAATCTATTACTTACGCCACATATAAAAGAAATCCATTTACGTAATACCTAAGTTCAGTGATAAAACGTATGAAAATAAGGCATAATTTAAATAATTTAAAATAAGAAATGATTCAACGAGATGGTTAAAGGAATGACGTCATAATGCTAGAAAAATGTTATTTTTACCTATTTAATGAGATAAATTGAAAAAATTTTATCGTGCTTAACAGGGGAAAAATGGAGTTGAAATAATCATTTAAAAGATCAAGAAGGAAATGGATTACGAACGTTTAAAGGCATTTTTTCTGTGATATGAAGCATATTTATACAATTTATTTCAGAATCGGATCTATAGTAAAGATAAACATTACTCTCTTTGAATTTTGCTAAATATGGATTCTAACCAATCCAGGAGTTCTAAAATCAAAGTTACTTAGGCTATTATTATATAGGGGATTTATGAAATAATTTCAATCATTCAAGGAACTATCTCATGTTTCTTTGTAAAATGTCCACTATTTTTATTGTTGTTAGAATATCAATCCTACGTGATCAGGAAACACGACGTCCTACAAAAGGATTAGTTTTAGTTTAATTTTTATAAAGTAATTTACTGCAGGATGTTACATTGATTTCAAAAGAATTTTCTCCCTTTCCTTTGATATTATCCTGATTTATGAAATAATTTCAATCATTCAAGAAACTCTCTCACGTTTCTTTGGGAAATGTCCACTATTTTTATTGTTGTTAGAATATCACTCCCACGTGATCAGGAAACCCGACGTCCTACAAAAGGATTAGTTTTAGTTGAATTTTTATAAAATGATTTACTTCAGGATGCTACACTGATTTCAAATGAGATATTATCCTGATTTATGAAATAATTTCAATCATTCAAGAAACTATCTCATGTTTCTTTGTAAAATGTCCACTATTTTTATTGTTGTTAGAATATCAATCCCACGTGATCAGGAAACACGACGTCCTACAAAAGGATTAGTTTTAGTTTAATTTTTATAAAGTAATTTACTGCAGGATGTTACATTGATTTCAAAAGAGTTTTCTCCCTTTCCTTTGATATTATCCTGATTTATGAAATAATTTCAATCATTCAAGGAACTATCTCACGTTTCTTTGTAAAATGTCCACTATTTTTATTGTTGTTAGAATATCAATCCTACGTGATCAGGAAACACAACGTCCTACAAAAGGATTAGTTTTAGTTTAATTTTTATAAAGTAATTTACTGCAGGATGTTACATTGATTTCAAAAGAATTTTCTCCCTTCCCTTTGATATTATCCTGATTTATGAAATAATTTCAATCATTCAAGGAACTATCTCACGTTTCTTTGTAAAATGTCCACTATTTTTATTGTTGTTAGAATATCAATCCCACGTGATCAGGAAACACGACGTCCTACAAAAGGATTAGTTTTAGTTTAATTTTTATAAAGTAATTTACTGCAGGATGTTACATTGATTTCAAAAGAGTTTTCTCCCTTTCCTTTGATATTATCCTGATTTATGAAATAATTTCAATCATTCAAGGAACTGTCTCACGTTTCTTTGTAAAATGTCCACTATTTTTATTGTTGTCAGAATATCTGTAATCCAAATCTATATAAACAGGCATTTTTGTATACTTTCTCCTTTAATTTTCTTTTAACACATTGTATGCAGAAAACGTACTAGTACGTTTTCTGACGATTGATACTTGAGCGCAGGTCACGTACTAGTACGGGTTGATGTAACAACATGGTTTGTTTGTGGGTACAAAAATAACGGTATATACAGGAAAACGAAGCCGAATGTTCTTGTCTATTACATAGATTCTGGAAAAATTTAGACAAATAAAAACTAGTTTTTACATTATTAGTTTTATGATTGCTCTTTTCATTTTTTTTATAATGTAAAAACATTTATATGTAACATAATTCGAAAAACTTAAAACTATATACTACTATTTCTATTTGATTTTTCATATTTACGATATTATTATATATTTATCCACTAAAAAAATATATTTTTTTGTTTACAAAAATCTTATGGGTGTTATTTATATATTTCTATTTATATATTTTTTATATATTTCAATATAAAATACGAAAAGTTGGTTAAAAAATTAAATAATTTTCGATCTATTGAGATTTAACTGAATGACTAAATTTATTTGCAAAATGTCCGCTCCCAGTACAATTCCGATACAATATGTACCAGCACACAATGTGTTAAAATACATAAACACTACTAACCATGTTTATTTACTCACGACAGATTAAGCGCTTATTGTACTTCTACGAAAAGTTTTGAAATAGATAAAATGCAAGGCATTTCATAAAAATAACTGAAGAAGTTCCGATTGGTTGAAAAGTGGTAGTATCTTTTGATAGAATACACCAAATAACACTTTAATTACAATAATTCCTGTTGAAATAGACCGAGAGAATATATTTAGCCGCTATACTGTAGTTATGCAACTAAAAATCTTTTAGAAAAGATAAAGCATTTCTGCCAGAAAATGGTAAAAATCATAAAAGCTTTCGGGGGTAAGACCACAAAGTAAATAAACATTCATAACAAATAGTAGCTACGAAATAGTTTACTTTCACTTTTATTTAATTTGTTTCTTTATCCCCGCTGGCTTTTATTTTCTATTATAGTAATAGTAGCCGTTGCTAAATACAAGACATTACTTAAAATTCACTGTAGAACATTTTTCATTTCTGCCAGAAAATGAAAAATCATAAAAGCTTTAGGGGGTAAGACCACAAAGTAAATAAACATTCATAACAAATAGTAGCTACGAAATAGTTTACTTTCACTTGTATTTAATTTGTTTCTTTATCCCCGCTGGCTTTTATTTTCTATTATAGTAATAGTAGCTGCGCTAAAATACAAGACATTACTTAAAAATCAGTGTAGAACTTTTGGTTTCATTTCTGCCAGAAAATGGTAAAAATCATAAAAGCTTTCGGGGGTAAGAGCACAAAGTAAATAAGCATTCATAGCAAATAGTAGCTACGAAATAGTTTACTTTCACTTTTATTTAATTTATTTCTTTATCCCCGTTGGCTTTTATTTTCTATTATAGTAATAGTAGCCGTGCTAAAATACAAGACATTACTTAAAAATCAGTGTAGAACTTTTGGTTGGGAGGGAAGTGGTAATGTCGTTTGAAAGAATATGGCAAATAACATTGAGCAGGTATATGATGGTTGTATAACTAAAATTCTTTTAAAGAGGATAAAGCTTTTCTATCAGAATATGGAAAAAATAATAAAACTATTAAAAATAAAATCCCAAGCGAAGAAAAATTCTTTATATAATTTGTTTCTTTATTCCCATAGACTGTGGTTTATATTTTTTACTGTAACCATATATTGTTAACCATATTATCATCGTCCGAATCACGTTGATTACAGTTGGTAACAGTATTTTAATTGATTTTATCATTAATTTATGTATCATTTCAATATTGTTGTATAGGCTAATTTGTTGCTTTGGATTTGGCACCACTTCTGAAGATTTAGGAAGTAAAGAATTCGTTAAATGAGTAAGAAGTCAAAATTTTGAAATATGGAATTCTGAAGTTTATTTAAACGACAATAGAGAGATTTAGAAATAAGACAACATTAGTATTGAAGAATTAATCGGCTATATTACATTGGTTGAATCAATATGTCTAATAATATATGGTAGCAATACTACAGTTGATCTTATCCCTGAGACTTTTATAACCGTAATTTCAATATTTGGATGAGATAGTACCCTATGTAGAGTTTGGCACCATTTTTGCACCTTGAAAGTATAGTGGGTATATGAATTCATATGTAATAAAGCAAAATTAAAAATAGATATATTTGCAAGGCTGGCGTTAAAGTGTCTGCAGAATGATTTTCATGTAATAAAAAACTCGCATTGAAGATGTTAGTATAAACAAAGTCAGGATCAAACCACAAATTGCAGAAAGAATAAATGGCTTACCTCTCCTCCGACAGCCCAAGCTATACTCACACCTTCACACTTTTTCATTGCAGCAGGCATATTTGGACGATGACACTCGTGACCCCTATGGCTTAAGTACTGTTCATATTCTTCCGGCATTCCACCAACACATTCATATAGTAACATATGATGTACAAATTGCTCATGTCCCTCTTGAATCTGAGGTTTTACCTGAAATATGTCAAAATGTTTCCAGTCACCTTCGCAACAAACAGTCGAAAAGAATGGCGTTTAACACATTACGTTAGCAAAAGGATATGTAAATCTACATTTTTTTCTTTACTTGCAGAATTCTACATCTGTTGGTTGTTGGATAATTTGTAAGTTTGTATTTAGGAATTGCCTTATATGATAAACATGTAATCTGTATTTTTGACATTTAGTCCATGATTTCTAGTTCATTGAATAGATGTTTACGAAATATTAGTTATGTTTAGATAACAGTTGTAATTATGATATTTGGAGACAAGCTAAATGTATGTTTTTATAAAACCAACAAAGTATTAAGTTACACTTAATCATAGTTGCAAGACAATTGAGGCATCACGATTCAATTTCTTTGACAGTTTCCTGATGTAACACCTTCAAAAAGTCTTTTGATCAAATCATCTCTCATAAATAGGTTAAGATAAACTCACGTAAATGTGTAATTGATTACCCTAACAACAACCAGAGAGTAGTGTCCATTACTTATTTTAATCCTTTGACGGTTAGGGAAACGAGAAGTTTTCGTTTACTTAATTCGCGCAGCATTACGAGTAAACAGTAGTCGAAAGTGGCAGCTGTTTTCCCCAGCCGTTCTTCCGAAAATGTCACCCTTCTCTGGCGATGCCATAGATAGCTCGCCTCACGCGTTTTAAAAATTTCTTAAAGTATTTGTAGTACATAAATAACAGTTTTTACGCACTTTAAAATAATTAATAAATGATAATTATTAAATAGTAAATTATAAATGATTATAATCAATTATATAAATAATAATAGCTATTTATAAATATTAGACAAATATTAAATTGAAATGGACTAAATAAATACAACTAATGTAAAAATTTAACTTGATATACTGTGAACAAAGTCTTCATCAGACTCAAAACTTGATAAGCTTTCTGTATCACAATCATAATCATCATCATAATTATGTAACTTTCGCTTTTGAGCCATTTTACTTTACAAACACCCTAAAACACGCGCCAAAATACGCATAAAAAGAAGAAGGTTAAAAAAAATATCCCCCTTCATTATGAAAAGAAATTTATGGAACCCGTACTGTCATCTGTAGGCAGTAAAACTAACTAAATTTCACGAGTCGGAATCGTTTGTAACATAATCAATGCAGAATAATAACGGTGAACGAGCTCAGCTCGTCAGCGCGCATTGGGGAAAATTTTCACTACGCGAGTAGTGCTCGTTTCTAACCATTTCGGTCAAAATTTTGCCCACGAGCGGAACTCGTTTGCGCGCATTATGAAGCAAGATTCGATTGCGAGCTGAACTCGTTCATAACCGTCGAAGGGTTAATATTATTTAGACTTGGAATACGATTAATGTATGTCATCAAAATAAAAGGTAGTTAAACTGTTCACTTACGGTCGATAATAGCCTAGCTGGTTAATGCTCTCATTTTTAATTACAATAAATTGTTTCAGTTGGTCAGGGGGTTGATTCTACCTGAACGATTGAGCAAGATGCTAAGAGATTTCTTTATTTTCCTCAAATGTAACACGAATGTGAGGTTTGTTCCCATGAAATATCTGCAGACAGGAGAGTATGCAGTCTGTATTCATTCCTTGTGATGAAACCGGACAACGTTAAACCGGTAACCAACTATCCTGAACCAATAGTAGCCGATAGTTCATGGTAACCAATAGTTCCCTATTTTTCAAGCCTACCATTGATAAAAATCATTCACTTTTATTTTAAGAATATCTCCGATGTTGCAAACAGCTTCCCACATGTAAGAAGAATGTGAACTTTGTTCTCATAAAAGATCTGTAGGGAGTACAAAATGCAGTGAAATTCTTTCCTTCTGTTTACAGATGGATTTATGAAAAAGAGGTTTAAGAACAAAACTCTGGAAGACTGCCTTTGAAAGACAAGCAAAAGTTATTTTTAAAAATAAATCCTCCATGTTAAAGTTAAATAGAATTTCAGAGAATGCGACAATAATAATGTAAACATAAAGCGTATTGTAATAGTTCTTTTTCAATAACTAAATGGAGCAGGAACTTCCGGGAACTTTTCCAAGATTTAAACTTTTTTCTATATTTTGTACTACCCACAATATTACGTACAAATGCTTTACATATGAGATATGTTTCACAAATGATGTAATCTAGGAAACCTACATGGGATTCTTTCAAACTATTGGAATGATAGGAATGGATATTTGTAGCCGTTCGTAATTGGTTTTCGATATTAGTTCTCAATCTCACTAGTCTTCGACCATTTGTTTGGGGAATGATGTCCTTATTTGGCCTTTGTGTTATTAATTCAAAACTAACTGACTCATTATTCTTTGTGTAGCAAAACAAAGACCATAGCACCCCCAAATCAAATTAAAATCTCTGACTCGACTTAAAATAGACCAAATTAATAACACTAACCTGCATAAATATCAGGTGAGTGAAAACTAATAACTTTCCTTAGCTTACTTTTTATGCATTGCAGAACTATTCTGAGCTTTCTATCGTATACAGTTTGTTCCCAATCGATCCAAGTTGATTACGAAGATTCATCACTGAAAGCGTGATATGTAAGTCGCACGTAAAATAAGTGTAATTTTGGACACTTGCCTATTTATCGAACTTCTTTTAGAACACAATCTGATTGGTAAGAATTAATTAACAAAAGTTCAAAAAGTAACTTTAAAGTGGTCAAACACTCGCATGTGGTTGTGTTGTTGTTGTTATTGCTTATACCCCTTAGACAAGCCAAGGAAGTGAGCCATAGGATATTCAAATTAAGGAAGGGATGATCCTTTCGTTTTAATGAAGAGCACAACTAAAGCGATAGAGCAACTTTTCTCAAAGTAGGTCCTCGTAATTTAGAACCAGGGGCCAAGAATAAGACCATCAGGCTTCAGCTGCCACCTTCAGAGGTATCATTTGAGAACTTGGAGAACACTGCGACCACGAACCTATTTTACGTACTCTAATCACCCTTAACGAACACGGTGGATCTTAGGTCGGCTCAAGCCCCGAACTTCAGTTACGAGATTGTTGCCTTTGCTAACTAAGTTACCGCGGCTCAAACATTGGAATGTCTAATCGATGCATTACTTCCAGCATTAGGTCAGTTCCATATACCCAATCGATGTCTGATCTTTTCCAATAGCTGATTTCGAGAACATGGTGGACAATATTAAATGTGAATATGCTGCAATCTCCAAAGACGATAATAATGAGAACTATAAGCCTGAACACGATTTTATTCCTCAACGGTTATCCCAAAGTGAACTTAATGATCATGTAGGTGATTTGAGCTTACCTACAGAATTAACTGGCTCCCGCCTTAAATGGATTAATCTTCTGGCACCAGTGACACATTTTTAATGGTACAGACACAGAAAATGAACTACTTCCAAAAAAGATTATTATTAGAAAGATTCATTGATTTACTGCCGTGACATAAAAGAGTTGATTCGTTACTAAGGTATCCAGACGGATCTATCTGGAATATCCTCCTAATGAGTGGACAGTTTTTATTAACAAATATAAAAGGAGTTAAAGTCATGTTACTGCATAATGGAAATGTATATGGGTCCATTCTTGGTCCCACACAAAGGAACTGAAAGATACATTCGAAAATATAAAATAAAATGTTAAGAAATATTCAATATGAGGTAAACAAATTACTTAACAGTGGTTACTTCAAAGTTATAAAAATACAATTAGAACAACAAATCGAGTACACAAAACTGCTATACTTTCTATGTAAATGAGACAGTCGAAAAAAGCAAAATGGATTGTAAGAGTTTGGCCAGAAAATTTGCTTCTGGAACTAAAAACATCCATATGAACTTCTCGAAACTCCAAACAAAATTTGCTTTCAATATTACTCATCAAATTGTTTCCTATTCATTTTATTGAAAAATAGTCTTGAATTTATTATTGTTATTGAATTTAAGTTCTTTACAGAATATTTAAAGTGTACAATTAATTACTTTGTGAAAAGAGGATTGTTTTCTGATTACGGTAATTAAAGAATTGAAAACATGCCTCCTTATAATTTTTTAAATCTGGCTTGTTAGAAAAAAAATGGATATCATTTTCATAATCAGAATCCCAAAATTGATTCAGAAAAGACTTGCCTTTAAAAAACGATCTGATAAAATATTTTAAAAAATAGACTAATGTAATCAGTAATTATTTCGCTTCGTTTTATAACAAGAGATAAGCTTATAGTAAGTTATAATAAGAGTTATAGTTCATGTTAGAATAAGAAATTTCAATAATTATCAAAACAACAGATCTCAGCCTAGTTCAATTGTTATTTATAAACAATAATTCACTCAATTCAAACAACATGCATCCTTTCTTCGATTTTAAAGATAAGTTCAATCTTTAAAATTAATTTTGGTAATCTTTTAAAATTAATAAATCTTATAGATTTAAGTTGCTTGGAAAAAATACTCACGTATACGATATGATGTTTTTTGGAAACTTTGGGAGTTTTGAAAATCTTGCACCAATATAAACTCGTGTCTGAAGACAGATCTATCTGGAAAAAAGATTAGAAATGTGTATCAAATAAATAAAATTATCAAAACAATCAGTAACACAGTTGCACAATCAGTAAAATAAATATATTAACAAATTACACTCCAGCATAAATTTACATTCTTAGTACTCTTTAATCACTATATTGTCCTCCACATTAAATAGAAAAATCAAAAACATAAAACATAAAATGTACATTTGGTTCATATATATTAGGTTGGGAAAAGAAATCCATTATTTTTTTCGGTAGATGGCTTTATTGATCGATATCTTTTTAAGTATCTATCGAACAATTTCAAATTTATGCTGGTTGTCAAGGTGACATTTTGCACTAAAAAATGTGTTTACTATTTTTTGTTTGGTCCATTCAGTTGTGAGTTACAAGTTGTTAAAAATGGAAGTCAACAAAGAGAAAATTCGGTACATTTTACAGTTTTTCTTTGATAAAATCGAAAATGAAAGTCAGGCGGCTGAAATTGTGAATGGTGTTTATAGTGCCGATACTGTCACAGCTAATTACGGGCAATTTTGATTTCGTTGATTCCCCTCAGGCATTTTTGATGTTAACCCTCTAAGCGGTTCGCACGTACAATTCCACCAAACCGATGATGTCTTCAAAACGCACAATTTTTCGTCCTCCAAAAACGCTTCGAAAATGGATGTAGTGTACATTTCTGCCAGTTCTTTCCCAGGTGGAGTTCTGTGGTTGGAGGGTCAGGTCGTGTGCTGCATCCCTCTTTGACAAACACTTATTGAGGGATTCACCACTACCCCCTGAGGCACAAAGACGCTGATAGCTTTTCATAGCTTTGTAAATATCTATTTCGAAGTATTTCGTTTGCGGTAACTCATGTACCTCTAATTGCACCACTTAAATATCTTGGACGACTTTCGTAAAAAATATAAATAAGCCTCACCAAGAATATTTTTATTTGTACTTTTAGAATCAATTATTTCTTCGAGACTTGGCGAGCTTTATGTGTATAAAAAAATTAACAATCTATAATATCTATTTACATAGCTATTTATAACCGGAAGTAAAGGGGCAATAACGAGGGTGTGTTTCCCGTACTAGTCGATTAAAGGTGAAGGAAAAAATCCTAGACCGCTTTAGCCACTGACACAGTAAATCTTTAGAGTATTTTTTAGAGACTTTTTTCCTCGATATGTTCCACTCAGAGGGTTAAAGATGCATCTCTCACAGGCAGGCCCGTCTTCGGTAATGTCGATAAAGTCACAGAAATAATCGAAGTTGACCGGCATGTTAGTAATCGTAGCATCGCCCTGGAGCTAAAGATCGACCACAAAACAGTTTAAAACCATTTGTGCAAAGTTGGATTGAAAAAGAAGCTCGATGTTTGGGTGCCACACCAATGAACACCAAAAAAAAAAAAAAAAAAAAAACAGGATGGATCGAATTTCCGTCTGCGAAGCCTTGGCCAAACGAAATGAAATCCACCCTTTTCTTAACCCTCCGAGTGGAACACACCGGGGAAAAAATCTCAAAAAATACGCTAAAGTTTTATTGTGTCAGTGACCAAAGTGTTCTATGATTTTTTACTTCACCCTTTGTCCCACCCTCGTTCTTGTCCCTCTACTTCCGGTTATAAATAGATATATAAATAGACATTATTGATTGTTAATTTTTAAAACACATAAAGCTCGTCAAGTCTCGAAAATCATCACATAAGAGATAATGTATTCTAAAAGTACGAATAAAAATATTTTTAAAAGAATTATTTATATTTTTTTACCAAAGTCATTCAAGATATTTCAGTGGTCCAATTAGAGGTATATCTGTTACCGCAAACGAAATACTTCGAAATAGAGATTGACAAAGCCATGAGAGAAGCGAGAGAAGAGATCAGCGTCTTTGTTCCTCAGAGAGTAGGAGTGCATCCCTCAATAAATGTCAGTCAAAGAGGGATGCAGTTCCTAAACAATCGACCTGACTCTCATACCTCAAAACTCCATGGGGGAGAGCACTGTCAAAAATGTACAATACATCGATTTTCGAACGCTTTTGGTTGTCGAAAATTGTCTGTGACAACCGGCGGAATTGTACATGCAAACCGCTTAGAGGGTTAAACAGATGGTGACTGGGGATGAGAAATGGGTCAAATACGACAATATTGGGAGAAACGATTATGGGTCAAAGCGCGGTGAAGCAGCTCAAACGGTGGCCAAACCAGGACTAACGGGTAGGAAGGTTCTACTTGCGTATTTGGCGTGACTGGATGGGAATAATTTATTATCAGTTGCTTCCGTATGGCCAAACACTAAATTCAGATCTCTACTGTCAACAACTGGACCGTTTGAAGCTAGCGATTGACCAGAATTGAAAAACAGAAGAGGTGTTGTGTTCCATCAGGACAACGCCAGGCCACACACGTCTGTAGTGACTCGCCAGAAACTCAGGGGGCTTGATTGGGAAGTTTTAATCGATTCACCATATTGTCCTGACCTCGCACCAAGCGATTACCACCTTTTTCTTGAATTGCAAAACTTCCTGAGTGATAATAAATTGGGATCAAGAGAAGATTGTGAAAATCAACTACTAGATTTTTTCGCCTATAATAACCAAGACTTCTATGAGAGAGTCACTATGAAGCTACCAGTTACCTTTAAAATGGCAACAAATTAAAGCCTCTTTTCGAAATACAGTTCAAACAAAGACGTCAGCGTTAAGTCAATAAATTAAGTAAATAATTTTGCTTTATTCTAAGCCTTAATCTTAACCTGAGCAAAAACTTAGACCTTAAAGCTAGAAACCAAGCTTCGCAATCCATAGCTTTATCCTCCATTTTGGAGGAAAAAATCAATCAAAATTACCAGAAAAACTTAAAAGTTGCGCGGATAGTCTTTATAAAGACATCAGCGAACGATCGGCACGTCTGCACAGGAGCGCATCAACATCGGGAATCCACTGTTGAAGTCAAAGTCACCAAACGAAACCAAACCTAAACCTTATGAATATATGCATTGCAATTGCGAAAATTTTTTGGTTTATAAAGAAACATCTATGAAACGAAAAATCACAGTGTAAATGATATGGACACTACAATTTCCTTAAGATGGCAATAAAAGAGATTTACTGAAACCTGCAAATTATAATTCTGGTGATTCATCTTAAAATCATAATAAAAAATAGGATATAATTTAATAGGCATACAAGGAACCCATGCGGTGATAACACCAGATATTATTTTTTATATTTTTCCCCTAGCTTAAAGTACTGAATCTCAAGTCAAGTATGCTCCAAACTAAGAAACTATTTTGGTAGTTTGTATGTTACTCTCATAATAAAATGACTAACTGACCTTCAGTTAAAATTAATGAATGCCTAAACATAAAATTCTTACCCCAGTGGGGTAAAATTCCATAAAGTAAAATTGGTAAATATAACTTTTGACTTATCATTGATAACGCATTCAATTTTAAAACTAATTAATTGCTGTGTCATACATAGAGGGGTACATTTTAAGAAAATAAGAAAGGATAAGAAAAAACTATTAAACTAGAACTAGAAATTAAACCAGATTATTTAAAAGATAGTTATAATATAAATGGAAAGTCTAACAACTGAATCTAAAACAAACTTTCAAATTACACCAAATTATTTAAAAGATATATATGTATATTTTTAATATAAACGTAACGTCTAACAGCTAGAAGCTAGAACAAACTTTCAAATTAAACCAGAATATTTTAAAGAGAGTGAAATATAAATGTAGCGCTTAACAGCTGGAAGATAGCACAAATTTTCAAATTAAACCAGAAAGTTGCAAGATAGTTGTAATATAAACGTAACGTCTAACAGCTAGAAGCTAGAAAAAACTTTTAAATTAAACCAGAATATTTTAAAGAGAGTTAAATATAAATGTAAAGCTTAACAGCTGGAAGATAGAACAAATTTTCAAATTAAACCAGAAATTTGCAAGATAGTTATAAGAGTTACGTCTAACAGCCAGAAACTATAACAAACTTTCAAATTAAACCAGGTTATTTTCAAGATACTTATAATATAAACGTAACGTCTAACAGCTGGAAATTATAATACTAGCACTGACTAAGAGGAAGCATTATTCATATAGCTGCAATTGTTATATCTAAGAAACAAGCTTCGAAACTGGATGAAATAACAGCGTCTTACTTCGGGAGATTCGATATTCCATTGAAGAAGTGAAGAGAAATCCAGATGCAAGTTCTTTTTAACTTTTCTTTGTAGTAACATGATACTTTTCGAGCCACGGTTTGTAAAATGGTAACTTGGATTCTCAGCCGAAGGATCTTTGCTGTGATAGGCATAAATCACTTTCATAGTACTTTCCTACAAATTTAAGAATTCTATGGGTAAAAAATGTTTATATTGTATCATTTAGAAGAAAAAGAAATCAAGTATTCAAATAATTTTAAGCAACCGAATGAAATATAAGAATATTCTTATACTAGCATATAGCCCGTCATATGACGGGATCAGTAATTTTTTTAATTTTCCTGAATTCTACAGTACCCTATGAGCCAGTTAAAAAAATGGTTTGTGTTTTGACTGAGAATTATCTGGTATATGCTCAATAATTTGTTTATCTTGGTACTCTTCTAAATTCTCCTGATACTGTGAATGCAGTTTAGAATCACGTCGAATTCATTTAGAAAGATAATTCAAAGTTTTCTCAGCTACGTCGAGATTATCGTTCAGTTCTTTTTTTTTACAGTAATTAATGGAAATAAAAGAATGAAACTATTATTTCCACTACACCCTGGAGGTAGATAGAATTTGTTATTAATAAAGGTGAAAAATGTTTATTGCAACAAAAAATAATCTATGATTAAATTTAAAATTATCACATTTGTAATTAATCTATTATTTAAGCCAAATATAAAAGAAAATTATTGACGTAATATCTAAGTCCAGTGATAACATGTATGAAAATAATGCAGGCGATATTAAAATAAGAAATGATTACATGAGATGGTTAAAGAAATGACGTCATAATGGTAGGAAAAAATGTTATTTTTACCTATTTATCATGTGATAAATTTAATCGCCTGCTCTTAACTGGCGAAAATAGGACTTAAAATAATGGCATTAACTGCTCGAAAAGAGGGGAAAGGTCATCGCGAGGTTCCATGACTGCAGGGTGGTGATAAACCCACTTCGTAATAAGGCAAAAAGTCTTATTACATACACACATATGTATGTATATATATATATATATGTGTGTGTGTGTGTGTGTGTAAGTATACATCCATTATAGCAGGCGAAAATAACCAAATCACATCTTTTACATACCGCTTTCTGCCTGTCTCAGTAATTATACTCACACATAGCAGAATCATTACTCGAAATCCTTTCTCAGAATTAAGGAAATCCAAAGTGTCAATTTTCATTAAAACTACAAAGACTAGTTTTTGTGGAGACATAATACTCTTTCTAAATTTTGTATATGAGAAAATGAAAACATATCCTAGAAAACAATTATTTTAAATGAAAATAGTACTTACGTCTATTACGACATCTTGTTTGTCGCACGTGTCGAGCTTTCGGCTAAAAGTAAAAACTGTAAATGTGTCATTTTCGTAACCATCAATCAATTTCCAATCTTGTCTTTCGTCCTTGATAGGCATGAAATTCCCGACTGCGTACCTGTCCTAAAGAGGAAAATAGAAATTCATTATAAATTTTCACATCACAGTAAAACACACAAATAAACTATTTAAAAATAAACATGATAATCTTTTAAGAGAGACAGTTGCTTTCAGAAAAGAGATTTTATACAAATATTTTTATACCGGGTGGTTTACTACCAGTGAAACAAACTTGCAGTAAGGTATTCGGAATCACATAACAATGCAGGGTTGGAAATAGTTTCGTCATGTGGTAGAGGGTGTTGAACAGCGATCCAAATGGAAATCCTCATTTGTGAACCGGTTTGTTACGGTTTAGTTCTAGACTAGAGATTTAGGCTGCTACCATATTACAGTCGACATATGTCAATGGTGACTTCTAAGTCATAATGACGTTGAAATTGCCAGAGATGGGAATTTGGTACCACAAATTTCCCCGTCTGACATCATTATGACGCAGAAGTCACCAATGACATATGACGACAGTAATATGGTAGCACCCTTAGACTCACGGAAACATCGATGATATTAATTACCGGAGCAATTCTAGAATCTTGAACGCTGAAGCGTTCAAAAATGATCTTGAACGCTTTTGTGCGGGTCTCATCACTAGCCAATTAGTAACTACATCACGGCCTGACATCAGGTGTCTCAACAAGTGTTTATACCTCACTGCCTTTCTTCATGTTTCCACATGTATGTTCTGCATATCCCTCAAAATTCCTCTTCTGAGAATTTTTTTTTTAAACTTTTCTACAGCATTAAAATCTGCTCATTCTAACTTTCAGCGGATTGCTGTTCAACGCCCTCTGTCGCATGACAAATGCATTTCCGATACACGTTTACTGCAATGCATAGAATAAAACTTTGCATGGAATTAACAACACGTTTTTTATTTCTTTTTTAGACACAAATGTATAAAAAAAAACTGAAAAATTTCACTGCCATTCACAATATTTATCATTAAAATATTTTAACAAAATATAATTTTGGCGATACCTCAAAATACATACACATTCTTGTGTAAATGGCTTCAATAAACCTTTAAAAAATTTAACAAAATGGTGTTTGAGAAAGTCATAAAGATTTTAAAAAACTTTAAATTTGAATTAAATGAAATATTCAAACAAACATTATTTCATTGAATATGCTTCAAATTAGCTCTTAACATGCAAAACAGTTACATTATTTACTGTAATACTTAAAATTTAAAAAAAAATGGAAATGTACAGTGTCTCTTTAAGAGTTTTATTTTACATTTATTATTATTTAACTAATTAACGTCAATGCCAAGCATTTATATCATACATTTATTTTTCCGCAGCAGTTTGTTAGATGTTACGATATTGTTAAGATAAGTAGATCTTTGCTTTAAATATGCAGTCAAAACTTTGACTTTGCTAAGTCATATTCTTTCATACTCTAGCCTAGTAGGAATACACGGCCTACTAATATTACTACTACTGCCTATTAGGATGCCTAGTATTTACATCATCCATTTATTTTTCCGCAGCAGTATGTTACATAACCAGAAGCTATTACAATAAGTAGATCTTTGCTTTAAATATGCAGTCAAAATTTTGACTTTGCTACGTCATATTCTTTCCCACTCTAGACTAGTAGGAATACACAGCCTACTACTACTACAGCCTAGTAGGATGCCTAGTATTTATATCATCTATTTATTTTTCCGCAAAAGTATAATAGATGACTGGAAGCTGTTACAATAAGTATATCTTTGCTTTCAATATGCAGTCCAAACCTTGACTTTGCTACGTCATATTCTTTCCTACGCCAGCCTAGTAGGAATACACATCCTACTACTACTACTACTACTACAGCCTAGTAGAATGCCTAGTATACATTTATTTTTCCTCAGCAGTATGTTAGATGACCGGTAGCTGTTACAATAAATAGATCTTTTCTTTCAATATGCATTCAAAACCTTGACTTTGCTACGTCATATTCTTTCCTACTCTAGCCTAGTAGGAATACACATCCTACTTCTACTACTACAGCCTAGTAGGATGCCTAGTATTCATATCATACATTTATTTTACCGCAGCAGTATATTATATGACCGGAAGCTGTTACAATAACTAGAGCTTTGTTTTCAGTATGCAGTCAAAACCTTGACTTTGCTACGTAATATTCTATCCTACTTTTAGTTCCGTTCCGGAAATAGAAGTCATACAATGACATCAATTCATTCAGAAAAACAATTACATAACTGGTGTCATTCAACATCAGCAAAAAGATAAAAGGTAAGATTTTGTTAAGGTTAAGCTGGATTACTAATATGTAAGCCCAGATCTCTGATCCGGTAACAATTCCGGGTGATTCCACTTCCCATTATGTGTTAATCCAATAATATTCGTGTAGGTCCGGGCTTTTTAGCCCTCGTGTTGTAAAAAGTAGACTGTAGTGCTCCAAATCAATAGAGCAATTTGTCGCAACGTCACGATATATTACCTTTCCATTCATTTTCATGTTTACAACAGCATAGACAAACAATAAACTGCCCTTCCGTTTGAAACTAAAGCCAGAATTATCATCAGCTGAAATGTGCCCTACTGCGTGAAATCGCCTTATAATATTCAATTATAAAATTTGACTTTATCTTTCAATTATATATTGATTAACTCCTTGGTGATTAATTTAAAGCTTGAAAATTTTGATTTTTCTAAGGGCCGGTCTCATTAAAGTCGTTTAACGGCTAACCGCGATTAACACATGGCGCAATCAACCAATGGTAAGATGCAGTTCTCCGTTTAAACAAAGATTAATCGCGGTTAGCGTTAAACGACTTTGGTGAAACCGGCTCTTAACCTTGGAGGTTAGTCGGGGTTTAATCTGGAGTTAGTAACAAATAGGTAAATGGCAGCAATATTTGAAAATTCTTCATTTGGTCTAAAAATAAAAATTTATTTTATTCTTTCATTTATGTGATTGATTAACTGATTGATGAATATTTTGAAGCTTGAAAATTTCTACTTTTACTGAAGCTTGAAAATTTCTACTTTTACTAATATTGGGATTTAGGGCCGGTCTCACCAAAGTCGTTTAATGGCTTAATCTCGGTTTAAATGGAAAGTTGCGTTCCACCATTGGTTGGTGTCGTGGGTTAATCGCGGTTGCCGTTAAATGACTTTGGTGAGACCGGCACTTAGACGGGGTTTAATCTGAAGTTAACACAAAATATCGGTAAATGCAAGAAATAGATCAAGGGAAGGTTACACCACATTCATTTAACGACTAACCCTGATTAATCTCTGTTCAAACAGAGAAATGCATCTCACCATTGGTTGGCACCATAGGTTAATCGCGGTTAGACGTTAAACGGCTTTAGTGAGACTGGACTTAGATTTCTTTAATACGTCTGTTAAAGCATTGATTATATGTTTTCATTTATATGACTGATTAACTGTTTGGTGAATAATTTAAAGTGTGAAAATTTCGACTTTTCTTAATCTTTGAGGTTAGTCAAGTTTTAATCTGGAGTTAGTAATAAATAGGTAAATGCCAGCAATATTTGAAAATTCTTCATTGGTTCTAATAATAAAAATTAAATTTATTCTTTCATTTATGTGATTGATTAGCTGATGGATGAATAGTTTGAAGCTTGAAAATTTCGACTTTTGCTATAATCGGTGTAAACTCAATAGGCACTTCAAGGTCACTGATTTTTTTTCAGGATGACCAACTGTAACTATGGTAACGACAGCTGGGAAATGATTTTACTCTTTTTTCCCACTGTGTTAAGGGGTGTCATGCATCGTGTGGGCTCTCCGTGCATGATGAAAGTATGTTTATTTATACTACACTTTGAAGAATACTTAATACTTTACAAAAAAATTTTATGAGTCATTTCAGACCTGTTTCTAAGTTTATAAATTTAAGATATAATCCCATTTCATAAAATTACTATTCGAAAATTGTATGTTATATTCTAATCCGTAAGATTTTAAAAATTCTACTGAAAAAGTGAATCTAATTTTTTTTCACACACAGTTCCATTATTTACAGAAATAATATCATTAAGAAGATTGAATATTTCGCTAATTTTAATGAGTAATTAGTTATAATTTCTCACTATTTTTCTTTATATTTGTACGATTCTTTTAATTTAAATATCAAAAGTATTTCTTAATAATTAATTTATTTAAGAGAAATTTTATCTAGTTCTGAAATTCCTTAAATTTAAGTTGTATGTTAATAAGTATATTATGAAGTTATGTGGACCATAGTAAAGTTTCTATTCCAAAATTGTACTGTATTAATTATTTTATGATTTTACAAGAATTGAAAGAGGTCTTAATGCAATAACAATATTTTGTAAAATTTTATTATGTATTTAAAGATTTATGGTCTGTTGACACATTTTTAGAAAGTGAAAATTTCTTTAGAATGTAGAGATTCCTGATGTTTTAGTAAGAATTCTAAATTAAAATGAATTTTTGTATTTTTACAAAAACGTCTATGATTTATTATAACCATTTTATACATATTGTTAAACTTTTCTTTGTGTAAATAGTTAACGCATTTATGCACAACTAAAAATTTTGACTTTGCTTATAATAATAAAGCAAGTCGTCTGAACGTATTGGAATCAAATTCTCAACTGAAGTGCTGAAAATAAGTGTGAATGCACAGGCTTCTTAGTCGCTACCATAGTAACCGATGACTGGGGAAACAAGAAAGTGTGACCTTGAAGCGCCAATAGATTTTACATGGACTATAATATTGGGATTTAAATGGGACTTAATCTGTAGATGCAGAAATATATTAAATTTCTTTACCACATCTAGTAAAACACTGATTTTATGTTTTCATTTATATGATTGATTAACTGTTTTTCATTATATGATTAACTGTTTGGTGAATAATTTAAAACTCGAAAATTTCGACATTTGCTAATGTTGAGGATTAAACGGAGTTTAACATACGATTAATAATAAATCAATAAAACCAAAAATTCTTTAAAATTTTTCACTTTGTTAAATAAGATTGATTGATGATAATAATAAAAATAAATCGATATTAAACATTATTTCTCTTGCATACATATCTATCTAAACACGTCAAATTTGACGGGATATCTCTCGCATTAAGAGGCAATTGGCCTCTGTCATATCAGGATGAGTGAGTATTTAGTAAATATATACAATATAAGCATACCTATGAGAGAATTCTCCCATGTATAAATTTCAATAAAAGAAATAAAAAATGCTTTCGAAACATAGTTCTTTGTATTAAACATTATAAAAACTTAACCTACAATATTCCTATGGAACTTAAAATAAAATACAATAAATATTTTAAAAAATACATTTTTTGTCAATTATTTATATTTTTTAGTTACAATTTTTATTCAGTCTTCCCAGTCATTCGATATTCCTATATTGCTAATTTATAATACAAGAACTGATACATTTTTATAAGAAGGTTTTTAGACAGTCTTTAGGCAGACGCATAAAAACAGAGTATTATATGTAGTGATTACGATTAGAAGCACAGTGTAAATATATACTTACAGCTTTAAAAAAATTTTTCCATTATAGTAAAAGTTAGTGTCTTTAGTGTCTTTTAGTAAAGAAAGAAAGTTAATCCTAAGAAAAAATAAACAAATAGAAATAAATCTCTTTTACACACCGATGTCTCCAAATCATAAAGGTTATTGAAAGCAAGTAAATAAAAATGTTATTTAGTTTTAATCTTAATTATATGTTTTATTGTACAATAATATATGTAGTTATTACGATTATAAATACAAATCTACAGTTTTACAGAATTTTTACATTACAGTAGAAGTTAGTGCTAGTAGAGAAATACCCTCAGCTAAGATGTCACAAAACCTTAACTGAAAAATTATTTTAATTGTGACAATATCGTTGTCTTCATACCTTCATTTAGAAAGTAATCCAATATATTTAAGTCTCAAAGCCATTTAATAATTATCTCGGTACCTTCTGTTTTATCCTCTGGAGGTTGCCAGTATAAATGGAAATTTCCTCGGTCATCTAACACTGTGAGGTGAGCCACTGCTCAGCCTCGACCTCCTAATACAAGAAAAGGAATCCAACATATCGGAATTTTTGCACCCCCTAGCAATTGTAAGAACATTTGAAAATAAATCAACAATACTTCACTCACACTCTCTTTAAAGACAGAGTTTACGCAGAGGTATAAAAATCTTTCCGAAATAACACTCTTTAAACAAAATAGGAATCTGCTAGAACCCTAAAAGAAACAGTATATAGTGCAGACGATTATAAATACAGTGTAAATATATACTGACAGTTTTACAGAATTTTTACATTACAGTAGAAGTTAGTGCTAGTAGAGAAATACCCTCAGCTAAGATGTCACAAAACCTTAACTGAAAACAAGGTTGACTGCTTTCAATTCGTGACAATATCGTTGCCTGTCATACCTTCATTTAGAGAAAGTCCAAATCCAATATACCCATTAGTCTTAACCTCTACTTTGATAATTATCTCGGTACCTTCTGTTTTATCCTCTGGAGGTTGCCAGTATAAATGGAAATTTCCTCAGCCTTTGACGGGATCCAGTGCAAGACATAAGAGTTCAAAAATCGAAATTAATTGCATCCCCATAAGCAGGTGGGTAAAGAACATTTGAAAATAAATCAACAATACTTCACTCACACTCTCTTTAAAGACAGAGTTTACGCAGAGGTATAAAAATCTTTCCGAAATAACACTCTTTAAACAAAATAGGAATCTGCTAGAACCATAAAAGAAACAGTATATAGTGCATACGATTATAAATACAGTGTAAATATATACTGACAGCTTTACAGAATTTTAACATTACCTGAGAAGTTAGTGGTATAGAGAAATACTGTTAGCTACACTGTCACAAAATCTTACCTAAAAATAAGGTTGACCTCTGTCAATTCAACACCTGACATTATCGTTCCCTGTCATACCTCTATTTGGAGAAAGTCCACATCCAATATATCCATTGGTCTTAACCTCTACTTTGAAAATAATCTCGTTACTTGATGTCTTGTCTTCTGGAGGTAGCCAATATAAATGAAAATCTCCTCAGCCTTCGACGGGATCCAGTGCAAGACATGGGAGTTCAAAAATCGAAACTAATTGAAACCCCATAAGCAGATGAGTAATTAACAGTTTAGAATAAATCAGATATACTTCACTCACACTCTCTTTAAAGATAGTTTACGCAGAGGTATAAAATTCTTTCCGAAATAACACTCTTTAAACAAAAAAGGAATCGGCTACAACCGTATAAGTATCAGTAATAAATGTAGTAAATACAATTATAAATACAGTGTAAATACATGTTGACAGCTTTACAGAATTTTTACATTACCTGAGAAGTTAGTGGTATAGAGAAATACTGTTAGCTACGCTGTCACAAAATCTTACCTGAAAATAAGGTTGACCGCTGTCAATCCAACCCGTGACAATATCGCTCCCTGCCATACCTCCATTTGGAGAAAGTCCAAATCCAATATATCCATTGGTCTTAACCTCCACTTTGAAAATAATTTCGCTTCCTGCTTTCTTGTCCTCCGGAGGTTGCCAGTATAAATGGAAATTTCCTCTGCCATCTAGCACTGTGTGGTGAGCCCACTGCTCAGCCTCTACGAGATCCAGTGCCAGACATAAGAGTCCAAAAATCGAAACTAATTGCACCCCCATAAGGAGATGAGTAAAACGCCGTTGATCGTGAATTAAATATAATTCACTCGCTCTCGGATTAAAACTAGTGACTACCCGGAGGTATAACACTCTTTTAAGCGGATAAAGAATTCCGGCCGCTGTTTCCGCTAAAATCGGAAGTGTTGGGAGGACGACAGTAAAATTTCTCTGCTTCTTCAAATTTGGCCTTGAGAACTGCTATCACAAAACACCAATATTTTTTCCAAATACATAAGTTAAATTACAAAAACTTTATTAGTTATCGTAATAAGCACATGTGCTATGATCACATTTTCACTCTTTTCTGACCTATTATTCTGATCATAAAACCGGGATGAAAAGTGAACCAAAACCAGAACCAAAGTTCTTTGAGTTGCAGTTAGATCACTTCCTAACTTTTAGGGATACCGGATGCCCTTCTTCTGATCGCCATCCCCATGTCATCAATTTACCGAAGAAATACAAAAAAACATTTAACCACAACGTGTATTATTTTACTGTACATCAGGTTTTTATTATTAACAATATTCGCGGTATTATTCTATGTATAAATGATGGATAAAACATAAAGGCAATAATATTTTTCCTGGTTTTGTTGTTATTTCCAAACGTCACACTCTAGTGAGACTTTTAGCTCCATAATTAAAATACTTTATTTATTAATCTAATTCGTTGTAAACTATGGTCATAACGCATCCATGTTTTTTCGTTATTATTATTATCATAGTCTTATTATTATTATTATTATTATCATCGTTTTATTATTTTTATTAAAGATGGGATAAAACATAAAGGCAATAATACATGCAATAATATTTTCCTGGTTTTGTTGTTATTTCGAAATGTCACTTTGTAGTGAGACTTTTAGTTTCATAACTAAAATACTTTATTTATTAATCTAATTCGTTGTAAAATATTGTCATAACGCATCCATATTTTTTCGTTATTATTATTATTATCATCATCGTCTTATTATTATTATTGTTATTATTACCATCATCGTTTTATATATTTTTATAATAATGGGATAAGACATAAAGGCAATAATACAGGTAATAATATTTTCCTGCTTTTGTTGTTATTTCGAAACGTCACTTTGTAGTGAGACTTTTAGTTCCATAACTAAAATACTTTATTTATTAATCTAATTCGTTGTAAACTATTGTCATAACGCATCCATTTTTTTAGTAAAATTATCCGACTAAATTTTTCTTCTGTTTTTTCTTGGTTATGGTTTTGTCAAGGTCTTCATGGCGTGTTGCAACAGAATTCTACTATAGTCCTACCCCGCTAATCCTGAGATTTCAGTCACTGAGCATAAAACTGACAACGAGTATAAGAGATGATTCAGAGTTTCGTGCTCTTCAAATATGAATGAACCTGGAACAATTTTTACGGTTGTTTAGATTTTTTAATTAGTAAAATTGTCCGACTAAATTTTTCTTCTTTTTTTTCTTGGTTATGGTTTTGTCAAGGTCTTCATGGCGTGGTGCAACATAATTCTAATATAGTCCCACCCGGTAATCTTGAGATTTCAATCACTGAGCATAAAACTGACAACGAGAATAAGATATGATTCAGAGTTTCGTGCTCTTCAAATATGAATGAACCTGGAACCATTTTTACGGTTGTTTAGATTTTTTAATTAGTAAAATTGTCCGACTAAATTTTCTTCTGTTTTTTCTTGGTTATGGTTTTGTCAAGGTCTTCATGGCGTGGTGCAACATAATTCTAATATAGTCCCACCCGGTAATCTTGAGATTTCAATCACTGAGCATAAAACTGACAACGAGAATAAGATATGATTCAGAGTTTCGTGCTCTTTACATATGAATGAACCTGGAATTATTTTTACGGTTGTTTAGATTTTTTAATTAGTAAAATTGTCCGACTATATTTTTCTTCTGTTTTTTTCATGGTTATGGTTTTGTCTAGGCCTTCATGACGTGGTGCAACAGAATTCTACTATAGTCTTACCCCTCTAATCCTGGGATTTCAATCAGTGAGCATAAAATTGACAACAAGCATAAAAGATGGTCCATAACTTCATGCTCTTCAAACATAAATGAACCAAGAATTTTTTTACAGTTGTTTAACTTTTTTAATTAGTTATATTGCCGCATAAAGAAGCTTTTCAACGAGCTCAGTAGCCGAATGGTCAGAGCACGTGATCCAAAGTGTGTGGGTTTGGTGCTAGCCATAGCGGTTGATCCAAAGTATGGATTTTTAATTTTAAAATGTTTTTTATTGTTGTCTTATGTTCTCTAACATTCTAGATCTTTCTTTATTATGTAAATTAGTTATTTCTCGAATATTCTGTTCGGACATAAAAGCTGATACCCACTAGTTGTAGGCAACTTCTCGATCTTGTAAAGTTGCGAGTTGCTACTTTGCTTCAATAAATTCGTTTGTTGGGCTAATCTGTGTGTTCATTCGAATCTTGTGACAATATTGGCTTACTAAATTTTTTTTCCGCTCTGAAAAAAAAGATTAAACATATAGTTAAGGAGAATCAGTAACTGCCATATTTGATTCTTTGCAAGCTGCAGAAAGATGGCCGAAAGGTTAGGGCGCTGATCTTCGGTGCTGGAGTTAGTGGGTTCGCATCCCACTGTGTTACGGTTTTTCGTAGCTATTCGGAATCGGCTTTAAGCAGTAGGTCCTGGTCTTATTAGCCATCATGTTGCAAAAAAGAAAATCGTATCACTCCAAACTAAACCAAAACTTCCAGCTCAATGTTAACTCAAGGGAAAAATAGATTACCTCTTTTTGGCTCGAGTTTCAACTATTGTTTAAAAGAAATTGCACTACGTGGTACAACAGCAAATCCTGTAGGATGCTTTCTTTCCCTTAAAAAAGAAAAATTCGAGGAAGCTATAAATAATTTTAACGAATAATAATATACATAATTTAAATAAATAATAATATAATATAATTTCAATAATAATATATCTGTGATAACATTAATAATAAAATATAATTTCAATAATAATATACCTTTGATAACATAAATAATAATAGAAAATAATTTCAATAATATAATATCTTTAATAATATAAATAATAATATAATATAATTTCAATAATAATATATCTTTGATAATATAAATAATAATATAATATAATTTCAATAACAATATATCTTTGGTTGGTTTTTTGAAATTTAGTGGCGCTAATTCCTCTTGGGACAAACTGCGCCAATAATATATCTTTGATAATATAAATAATAATATATAATTTCAATAATAACGTATCTTTGATAACATTAATATTATAATGTAATTTCAATAATATAATATCTTTAATAATATAAATAATAATATAATATATTTTCAATAATATATTTTTGATAATATTAATAATAATATAATATAATTTCAATAATAATATATCTTTAACATAAATAACAATAAAATATAATATTATGTCTTTGATAATATAAATAATAATATAATAGAATTTCAATAATAATATATCTTTGATAACATAAATAATAATAATATAATTTTAATATATATATTTATATATATATATATGTGTGTGTGTGTATTTCTTTATTTGTGAGAAATTTTGGCAAACTATCTTCCAAATGTAAATAAGAACATTTAGCAGACATGTTTTTTTTTTTTTTTTTTTTTTTTTTTTTTTTTTTTTTTTTTTTTTTAAAAAAAGGGGGGGGAAGAGATAGCATTCTAGTGAATTTTGCTGTATCCCGTAGTATATATTTTGAAAAAGAATTCTTAAATTGCAATGCAGCCTGGTGGAATTTTATTTTTCCCATAGGTTAACATTGACCGAGAAGTATTCAATATGCACAGGTAGAGTCAAAACAAAGGACGAGTTAACAAAGGGCAATAACAAAGGACGGGCTTCTGTCGAAATCTGGACTAGCACGGCGTTTCAATCTGATTCGTCATGTTTCGACCTGCTTGTTGTTGCAGCTCAAACTGATCCGAGAAAATAAACCCTTTGTCCCGGAATATAGCATAATTTGCAAAGTCACCGTAAGGCATAAATAGGGAGAGAAAGAACGCAGGCAGCTGTTTCGCTGCTTCGGGCGAGCTGCATTGTCAACGAGAGACAAATCGGGGCTTGTAAAAGCAGACGAGCTAGTTTTGATCAAAAATCGACCTTAGGAAAACATAGCATTTGATGAATTGCAGACAAAATATAGTAAAGAAAACAGAGTGCACTAGCAAAACAAAAGAGAAAAGCATCAAGAAGATACAGACACTTTGTACTAAAAAAAAAAAAATCGTACCTCATATTTGTCATATAAAAAATATATTATTTAAGAAAAAATCGATTATTTGTTTCTATACACATTCAAATAAAATGCTAAAAGCAATGATGTATGTCACTAAGAATTATTGAATACTGTTATATGTAATGTAATAAATCGATTAGTTTGCTCACATTTTAAGGTTAATCAATTCATGTATTTCTGCACTGAGATTATTAAGGAATACTGTTATATTTAATGTAAGTAATCGATATTTGTTTACATATTTTAGAGATGAAATGAAAAATAATGCAATTTATTTGTATGTCGTGCACTAGTGAGCATTATTAAGGAATATGTATTTAAGAAAGTGAAATCGATATCCAGGTTTTTTTCTATACAAATTCTAGAGATAAATGAAAAAATATAAAATTAATTTTTATGTCGTGCACTAAGAGCATTATTACGGAATACTGTTATATTTAATGTAAATAAAAATCGATATCCAGGTTTGTTTCTGTACACATATTAGAGATACAATGAAAAAATAATAGTAATAGATTTGTATGTCGTGCACTAGGAGCATTATTAAGGAATGCTGTTATATTTAATGCAAGTAAAAATCGATACCCAGGTTTGTTTCTGTACACATATTAGAGATACAATGAAAAAATAATAGCAATAGATTTGTATGTCGTGCACTAGGAGCATTATTAAGGAATGCTGTTATATTTAATGCAAGTAAAAATCGATACCCAGGTTTGTTTCTGTACACATATTAGAGATACAATGAAAAAATAATAGCAATAGATTTGTATGTCGTGCACTAGGAGCATTATTAAGGAATGCTGTTATATTTACTGTAAAGTGAAAATCGATACCCAGGTTTGTTTCTGTACACATAAAAATGAAAAAATAATAGCAATAGATTTGTATGTCGTGCACTAGGAGCATTATTAAGGAATGCTGTTATATTTAATGCAAGTAAAAATCGATACCCAGGTTTGTTTCTGTACACATATTAGAGATAGAATGAAAAAATAATAGCAATAGATTTGTATGTCGTGCATTAGGAGTATTTGAGGAATACTGCTATATTTAATGTAAGTGAAAATCGATACCCAGGATTGTTTCTATACACATTCTAGAGATTAAATGAAAAAAATAAAAAGCAATTGATTTATATGTTGTTCACTAAGAGCTTTATTAAGGAATACTGTTATATTTGATGTAAGTGAAAATCGATATTTAGGTATGTTTCTGTACACATTCTAGAGATAAAATTAAAAAATAAAAGCAATTGCTGTGCACTAAGAGCATTATTAAATAATACTGTTATATTTAATGTAAGTGAAAATCGATACCCAGGTTTGTTTCTATACAAATTCTAAAGATAAAATGAAAAAATAATAGTAATTGATTTGTATGTCGTGCACTGGGAGTACTATTAAGGAATACTATTATATTTATGTAAATGAAAATTCATACTCACTTGCTACCATACTAATTCTAAAAATAAATGAAAAAATAAAAGCAATGGATTTGTATTTTATGCACTAGGAGCCGTTTTAAGGAATATTGTCAGATGACTTAATTTTCTTTAAATAAGTTCGCATTTTAATCAAAAGTAATTTTCTTATAGATTTTAACGTCTTACTTGTTTCATGTAACATTATATATTCTCCTTATAAGAAAATTTTAAATATTTAAAATGATTCATCTTTCTTTTCGTACCCTTAAGGACAGCCACGATGTATCACATTGTTTTCAACAGAGTGAAACGTCAAAAGGTAGGACGTGGATTTCTCAGTGACACGGTGTACGGACAAAGCTGCAAAACTGGATTTCGATTAAATTGAAGCAAACACAGGAACAGACATGCAGCTCTCTTCCCCCCATAACGGCTCCAGCAAGTGACAAATGACCGTCACTAGTCGCCTGCTGGTTAGCGGTTAGTTGTATATCCTCGCACATGGGAATAGGTGAAACTGAAACATGGCGAAAAAATATTGTTTTTCCAAAGCGAGCATTTGTGTTTCTAGCTATTATCAAAGCTCTGTTATCAATCAGGAAATTTGTCTTGCAGCTGGGGATAAAATTGTGGTAAGTGAAGAAAATATTTTCATTTGTTTTAGTACGAGTCCGTCAGATTTTTTTAAAAATTATTTTGCTATTAAAAGATATTTTTACTGTAAGACACATTATCTTCTAATTACATCTATATTTCTAATACAGTGGATTTCATGAAAGTTATTAATTACAGACTGCGATTTCTAAAAATTTAATTAAAATATTTTCTATTCAAATTTATATTTTTCATTCAGTGGATTTCTTGCAAGATACTAAATGTAGAATATGAATTTTATTTAATTTATTAAAGAACTTGTCTAACCATACCTATTTTTTTCTACCATAGAGTTTTTGTATGGTACTAAATAAAAATCGGGGTTTCTAAAAGTGATTCTTCTAATTTAGCGAGTGTAGTTTATAAATTAATTAGTATGTATGATGATTATTAAAAATATGTATAGTTTTGATGCAACGGAATTTTTGAAAATTATTAAATTTATAGTACGGTTCCTAAAATTTTATTTACTATCTTTTGTTTATAAAAGATGCTTTTATTATAAGACAAATATAATCTTCCAACTATAGCTTATTTTTTTAATGCTATGAATTTCTAGAAAAGTATTAAATATAGTCTACGGCTTCTAAAAATTTAATTACAGCTTATGACAAATTTTCTATTCATATCTATATTTTTCATGCAGTGGATTTCTTGAAAGATATTAAATGTAGAATACGAATTTTATTTACTTTGTTAAGAACTTGCCTAATCATATCTATTTTCTATGTCATAGAGCTTTTGTATGGTATTAAATAAAAATCGGGGTTTCTAAAAGTGATTCTTCTAATATAGCTAGTATAGTTTATAAATTAATTAGTATGTATGATGAATTATTGATGAATGATGGGATAAAACATAAAGGCAATAATACTTTTCATGGTTTTATTGTTATTTCGAAATGTCACTTTGTGGTGAGACTTTTAGTATTTTCTAATCTAATTCGTTATAAACTATTGTCATAACGCTACCATATTTTTTTGTTATTATTATTATCATAGTCTTATTATTATTTTTATTAATGAGGGGATAAAACATAAAGACAATATTTTCCTGGTTTTGTTGTTATTTCGAAACGTCACTTTGTAGTCAGACTTTTAGTTCCATAATTAAAATACTTTATTTATTAATCTAATTCGTTGTAAGCTATTGTCATAACACATCCATATTTTTTCGTTATTATTATTATTATTATTATCATCGTTTTATTTTTTTTTATAATGATGGGATAAGACATAAAGGCAATAATGCGGACAATAATATTTTTCCTGATTTTGTTTCTAGATCTACTTTTAGCTTCATCATTAAAATACTTTAAAAATATTATAAAATTGTGGTAAGTGATGAAAATATTTTCATTTGTTTTAGTATGAGTCCGTCAGTTTTTATTAATTATTTTGCTATTAAAAGATATTTTTACTGTAATGCACATTATCTTCTAATTACATCTATATTTCCAATACATTTGATTTCATGAAAGTTATTAATTAGAGACTACGGTTTCTAAAAATTTAATTAAAATATTTTCTGTTCAAATCTATATTTTTCATGCAGTGGATTTCTTGAAAGATATTACATGTAGAATACGATTTTATTTACTTTATTAAGAACTTGTCTAATCATATCTACTTTTTTCTTCCATAGAGTTTATGATATTAAATGAAGTTCAGACTTTCTAAAAATGTGATTCTTCTAATATAACGAGTATTTTTTATAAATAAATTAGTATGTAAGATGAATTCTTAAAAAATCCTATTGTTTTGATACAACGGAATTTTTGAAAACTATTAAATTTATAGTACGGTTCCTAAAAGTTTGTTTATTGTTATCTCTTGTTTATTAGAGATGCTTTAATTACACAAATATGATCTTCTAACAATAGCTTATGTTTTTAATGCTGTGGATGTGTGACGTATTAAATATAGACTGCATGACTTCTAAAATTTAATTCAGCTTAATACAAATTTTTTATTCATATCTGTATTTTTCATACAGTAGATTTCTTAAAATATATTAAATGTTGAATACGAATTTTATTTAATTTATTTAATATTATTAAAGAAATTGTTTAATTATATCTATTTTTATATCATTGTGTTTTTAAATGTTATAAAATAAAGACTAGGGTTTCTAAAAGTTTGATTTTACTAATTTCACGAGTATAGTTTATAAATAAGTTAGTATGTAAGGTGAATTCTGAAAAATACCTGTAGTTTTGATACAACGGAATTTTTTAAAACTATTAAATCTAGAGTACAGTTCCTAAAATTTTATTTGCTATATTTTGTTTATAACAGATGTTTTTATTCTAAGACAAATATCTTCCAACTATACATTATGTTTTTAATGCTGTGGTTTTCTAGAAAAGTATTAAGTATAGACTAAAGCTTCTAAAAATTTAATTACAGCTTAAGACAAATTTTCTTTTTGTACCTATATTTTTTATGCAGTGGATTTCTTGAAAGATATTGAATGTAGATTACGAAATTTATTTACTTTATTAAAGAAATTGTCTAATCATATTTTTTTATATCATAGCGTTTTTGAAAGGTTTTAAAGAACGATCAAGATTTCTAAAAATTTGACTTTTCTAATATAAAGAGTATAATTTACAAATTAATAAGTATGTAAGAAGAATTCTTAACAATAGTTATCTACAGTTTTGATGCAACGGAATTTTTGAAAAGTATTAAATCTAGAGTACGGTTCCTAAAATTTTATATACTATCTTTCGTTTATAAAAGACACTTTTCTTATAAGACAAATATGATGTTCCAACTATAGCTTATGCTTTTAATGCTGTGGATTTCTAGAAAAGTATTAAATATAGACTAAGGTTCTAAAAATTTAATTACAGCTTAAGACAAATTTTCTGTTCAGATCTATATTTTTCATGCAGTGAATTTCTTGGAAGATATTAAATGTAAAATATGAATTTTATTTAATTTAATAAGGAAATTGTCTAATGATATCTATTTTTTTCTACCACAGAATTTTTGGTATTAAATATGTCACCGTTTCTAAAATTTGATTCTTCTAATATAACGATTATTGCTTATAAATTAATTAGTATGTAAGAAGAATTCTAAAATAACCTATAGTTTTGAAGCAACAAAATTTTTGAAAACTATTAAATTTATAGTACGGATCATAAAATTTTATTTGCTATATTTTGTCTATAAAAGATACTTTTATTATAAGACAAATATAATCTTCAAACTATAGCTTTTTTTTTTTTTTTAAGGCTGTGAATTTGTAGAAAAGTATTAAATATAGTGTACGGCTTCTAAAAATTTAATAACAGCTGAAGACAAATTTTTTGTTCAAATCTATATTTTTCAAGCAGTGGATTTCTTGAAAGATATTAAATGTAAAATATGAATTGTATTTAATTTATTAAGGAAATTGTCTAATCATATCTATTTTTTTCTACCGCAGAGTTTTGGTATTAAACTCGGTATTAAATCAAATTTTCTATTCACATCTATATTTTTCATCCAGTGGATTTCTTGAAGAATATTCAATGTAGAATACGAATTTTATTTACTTTATTAACGAACTTGTCTAATCATATGTATTTTTTATATCATCACAATTTTGAAAGGTATTAAAGAAAGATCAGGTTTCTAAAAATTTTACTCTTCTACTGTAACGAGTATAGTTTATAAACTAATAAGTATGTAAGATGGAAAAGATTAAGTATGTAAGATGGATTAAAAATATTTATAGTTTTGATGCAATGGAATTTTTGATAACTTTTAAATCTAGAGTATGGTTCCTAAAATTTTATTTGCTATCTTTCGTTTATAAAAGATGCTTTTATTATTAGACAAGTATGATCTTCCAACTATACCTTATGCTTTTACTGCTGTGGATTTCTAGAAAAACATTAAATATAGACTATGGCTCTAAAAATTTAATTACAGCTTAAGACAAATTTTCTGTTCAAATCTATATTTTTCAAGCTGTGGATTTCTTGAAAGGTATTAAATGTAGAATACGAATTTTATTTACTTTATTAACGAACTTGTCTAATCATATCTATTTTTTATATCATCGCATTTTTGAAAGGTATTAAAGAAAGATCAGAGTTTCTAAAAATTTGACTCTTCTACTGTAACGAGTATAGTTTACAAACTAATAAGTATGTAAGATGGAATTCTTAAAAATATTTATAGTTTTGATGCAACGGAATTTTTGATCAGCATTAAATCTAGAGTATGATTCCTAAAATTTTATTTGCTATCTTTCGTTTATAAAAGATGCTTTTATTATAAGACAAATATGATGTTCCAACTATAGCTTATGCTTTTACTGCTGTGGATTTCTAGAAAAACATTAAATATAGACTATGGCTCTAAAAATTTAATTACAGCTTAAGACAAATTTTCTGTTCAAATCTATATTTTTCAAGCTGTGGATTTCTTGAAAGGTGTTAATTGTAGAATACGGATTTTATTTAGTTTAATAAAGAAATTCTCTAATCATATTTCTAATCATCATATAAAAATTCAATGTTTTTTTCTATCGTAGAGTTTATGGTATTAAATAAAGGTCTAAAAATTTGATTCTTCTAACATAACGAGTATTACTTATAAATTAATTAGTATCTAAGATGGAACTCTTAAAAAACCTATAGTTTTGATGCAAGTGAATTTTTGAAAACTATTAAATTTATAGTGAGGTTCCTAAAATTTTATTTGCTATCGTTTGTTTATCAAAGATGCTTTTATTATAAGACAAATATAATCTTCATACTATAGATTATTTTTTAATGCTATGAATTTCAACGGCTTCTAAAAATTCAATTATACCTTAAGACAAATTTTCTATTCAAATTTAGCCTCAACAATATTAACAGTATAACGTTGTTCTCTGTTTCGAAATAATGGTATAAAACGATTCAATAATCTTTTTCTTGGTTTTGTTGTTGTTTCGAACAGCTATTTTGTAATGAAACTGTTTGATCAATAATTAATATAGCTAATTTATTTTCACTGATTTTTTTTTCTTTCTTCTACGAAGTAAAGGTTATTGGTTTGTTTTGAAACGTTATGAAACGAATGACGAACGTTATGATCGTTTACTACACGAGTGCTAATGAGACCGGGGCCTACTGCTTACAACCGATTCCGAACGGCTACGAACATCCATTCCACAGTGGTATTTGAACCCATGAACTATGATACCGAATATCAGCGTCCTAACCATCCGGCCACCGTTTGACCTACGAAGTAAAGGACATATTGCAATATCGAAAATTTTAAGCTTTCAAATTTTGGAGAAAATACCCATTATAACTAGGCCTGGATAAATTTGGAAAAATTTACCTCTGTACGTAGGAAACTTCAATATGGAAATATTTATTTGGACTATTTTTGCCTTGAAGACTGCACATCTGAACGTGCGCAGTTTAAATTTTTTAATTAATAAATTTGACCGACTAATTTTTTTCTTTTGTTTTTCTTGGTCATTGTTTTGTCACGGCTTTCATGACGTGTTGCAACAGTATTCTACGGCCTAGCCCGTTAATTCTGAGATTTCAATCCGTGAGCATAAATTGACAACGGTAGTAAAAGATGACTCGGAGATTCGTGCTCTTAAAGATGAATGAACCGGAAATTTTTTTACGGTTAAGTTTTTTAATTAGTTATATTGGCCGACTAAATTTTTTCTTTTGTTTTTCTTGGTCATTGTTTTGTCACGGCTTTCATGACGTGTTGCAACAGTATTCTACGGCCTAGCCCGTTAATTCTGAGATTTCAATCCGTGAGCATAAATTGACAACGGTAGTAAAAGATGACTCAGAGATTCGTGCTCTTAAAGATGAATGAACCGGAAATTTTTTTACGGTTAAGTTTTTTAATTAGTTATATTGGCCGACTAAATTTTTTCTTTTGTTTTTCTTGGTCATTGTTTTGTCACGGCTTTCATGACGTGTTGCAACAGTATTCTACGGCCTAGCCCGTTAATTCTGAGATTTCAATCCGTGAGCATAAATTGACAACGGTAGTAAAAGATGACTCAGAGATTCGTGCTCTAAAAGATGAATGAACCGGAAATTTTTTTACGGTTGTTTAAGTTTTTTAATTAGTTATATTGGCCGAATAAATTTATTCTTGTGTTTTTCTTGATTCGCACTGAAAAAAGATTTCCCATATAATTAAGGTGGATCGGTAACTGCCATATTGGATTATTTTCTCACAATGCAGATCAATGTCCGTATGGTTAGGAGGCTGATCTTCGGTACTGGAGTTCGTCGGTTCGAATACCACTGTGGGATACATGTTCGTAGCTGTTCTGAATCGGCTTTCAGCAGTACGTCCGTGTATCTTTATTCCTCGTGTTGTAATAAATAAAACTTTAGTGTTCCAAACTAAACCAAAACTTTCCAATCAGTGTTAACCCAATGCGAAAATAAAATTCAATCTCTGTTAAAAGAAATTACACCACCCGGTAGAACAGCAAATTAACTAGGGTGATATATTTCCCTCTAAAAAATTCGAGGAAAATGTGAATAAATTTAACAAATAATAATATAGATAACTCAAATAACATAAGTAATAATATAATTTCAATAATAATATAGCTTTGAAAACATAAATAATAATAATATAATTTTAATGAATATATATTTTTTTTATTTGTGAGAAATTTTGGTAAACTATCTTCCGAATGCAAATATTACATTTAGCACACATAGATTTTTTTTTGGGGGGGAGGGGGGAAGATAGCATCTTAGATAATTTGCCGTTCTGTCACGTTGTATGTATTTTGTACCGAGAGATATTCAATATTCCAGGTAGAGTCAAAACAAAGGACGAGTTAACAAAGGGCAATAACAAAGGACGGGCTTCTGTCGAAATCTGGACTAGCACGGCGTTTCAATCTGATTCGTCATGTTTCGACCTGCTTGTTGTTGCAGCTCAAACTGATCCGAGAAAATAAACCCTTTGTCCCGGAATATAGCATAATTTGCAAAGCCACCGTAAGGCATAAATAGGGAGAGAAAGAACGCAGGCAGCTGTTTCGCTGCTTCGGGCGAGCTGCATTGTCAACGAGAGACAAATCGGGGCTTGTAAAAGCAGACGAGCTAGTTTTGATCAAAAATCGACCTTAGGAAAACATAGCAAAATAAAATTGATAAGAAAAGAATTAGGTAACACACACAAAAAAAAAATTGATTTAGAAGCAAATGAAAACATTTAGTTATGTATGTGTACAAAATTATTCGTTCCTAGAACTTCAATACTAATTATTTCTCTAGAAAGTATGAGCTTTAAAAGCACTGTTTCAAATGCATATGAATACGACACTTTGTACTAATAAGTTGTTTGCTCAGTCTAAGGTTAATCAATCGTAATTCCTCATATTTAAGAAATGCATATTTAGGGAGTATTTTTAAGGAATATTGTTGCATTTAACGTAAGTGAAAATCGATACACAAGTTTTATTTCTATACAAATTTAGAATTTGTATAGAAATAAAACTTGTGTATCTTGTGTAAAACTTGTGTAGATGAAATGTAAAAATAAAAGTATATGGTTTGTGTACTGTGCACTAAGAGCATTATTACGGAATGCTGTTATATTTAATGCAAGTAAAAATCGATACCCAGGTTTGTTTCTGTACACATATTAGAGATACAATGAAAAAATAATAGCAATAGATTTGTATGTCGTGCACTAGGAGAATTATTAAGGAATGCTGTTATATTTAATGCAAGTAAAAATCGATACCCAGGATTGTTTCTATACACATTCTAGAGATAAAATGAAAAAATAAAAACAATTGATTTGAGTGTCGTGTACTAAGGAGCATTATTAAGGAATACTGCTATATTTAATGTAAGTGAAAATCGATACCCAGGATTGTTTCTATACACATTCTAGAGATTAAATGAAAAAAATAAAAAGCAATTGATTTATATGTTGTTCACTAAGAGCTTTATTAAGGAATACTGTTATATTTGATGTAAGTGAAAATCGATATTTAGGTATGTTTCTGTACACATTCTAGAGATACAATGAGAAAATAATAGCAATAGATTTGTATGTCGTGCACTAGGAGCATTATTAAGGAATGCTGTTATATTTAATGCAAGTAAAAATCGATACCCAGGATTGTTTCTATGCACATTCTAGATATAAAATGAAAAAATAAAAACAATTGATTTATATGTTGTTCACTAAGAGCTTTATTAAGGAATACTGTTATATTTGATGTAAGTGAAAATCGATATTTAGGTATGTTTCTGTACACATTCTAGAGATAAAATTAAAAAATAAAAGCAATTGCTGTGCACTAAGAGCATTATTAAATAATACTGTTATATTTAATGTAAGTGAAAATCGATACCCAGGTTTGTTTCTATACAAATTCTAAAGATAAAATGAAAAAATAATAGTAATTGATTTGTATGTCGTGCACTGGGAGTACTATTAAGGAATACTATTATATTTATGTAAATGAAAATTCATACTCACTTGCTACCATACTAATTCTAAAAATAAATGAAAAAATAAAAGCAATGGATTTGTATTTTATGCACTAGGAGCCGTTTTAAGGAATATTGTCAGATGACTTAATTTTCTTTAAATAAGTTCGCATTATAATCAAAAGTAATTTTCTTATAGATTTTAACGTCTTACTTGTTTCATGTAACATTATATATTCTCCTTATAAGAAAATTTTAAATATTTAAAATGATTCATCTTTCTTTTCGTACCCTTAAGGACAGCCACGATGTATCACATTGTTTTCAACAGAGTGAAACGTCAAAAGGTAGGACGTGGATTTCTCAGTGACACGGTGTACGGACAAAGCTGCAAAACTGGATTTCGATTAAATTGAAGCAAACACAGGAACAGACATGCAGCTCTCTTCCCCCCATAACGGCTCCAGCAAGTGACAAATGACCGTCACTAGTCGCCTGCTGGTTAGCGGTTAGTTGTATATCCTCGCACATGGGAATAGGTGAAACTGAAACATGGCGAAAAAATATTGTTTTTCCAAAGCGAGCATTTGTGTTTCTAGCTATTATCAAAGCTCTGTTATCAATCAGGAAATTTGTCTTGCAGCTGGGGATAAAATTGTGGTAAGTGAAGAAAATATTTTCATTTGTTTTAGTATGAGTCCGTCAGATTTTTTTAAAAATTATTTTGCTATTAAAAGATATTTTTACTGTAAGACACATTATCTTCTAATTACATCTATATTTCTAATACAGTGGATTTCATGAAAGTTATTAATTACAGACTGCGATTTCTAAAAATTTAATTAAAATATTTTCTATTCAAATTTATATTTTTCATTCAGTGGATTTCTTGCAAGATACTAAATGTAGAATATGAATTTTATTTAATTTATTAAAGAACTTGTCTAACCATACCTATTTTTTTCTACCATAGAGTTTTTGTATGGTACTAAATAAAAATCGGGGTTTCTAAAAGTGATTCTTCTAATTTAGCGAGTGTAGTTTATAAATTAATTAGTATGTATGATGATTATTAAAAATATGTATAGTTTTGATGCAACGGAATTTTTGAAAATTATTAAATTTATAGTACGGTTCCTAAAATTTTATTTACTATCTTTTGTTTATAAAAGATGCTTTTATTATAAGACAAATATAATCTTCCAACTATAGCTTATTTTTTTAATGCTATGAATTTCTAGAAAAGTATTAAATATAGTCTACGGCTTCTAAAAATTTAATTACAGCTTATGACAAATTTTCTATTCATATCTATATTTTTCATGCAGTGGATTTCTTGAAAGATATTAAATGTAGAATACGAATTTTATTTACTTTGTTAAGAACTTGCCTAATCATATCTATTTTCTATGTCATAGAGTTTTTGTATGGTATTAAATAAAAATCGGGGTTTCTAAAAGTGATTCTTCTAATATGGCTAGTATAGTTTATAAATTAATTAGTATGTATGATGAATTATTGATGAATGATGGGATAAAACATAAAGGCAATAATACAGGCAATAATATTTTTCATGGTTTTATTGTTATTTCGAAATGTCACTTTGTGGTGAGACTTTTGGCTCCATAATTAAAATACTTTATTTACTAATCTAATATGTTACAAACTATTGTCATAACGCTACCATATTTTTTCGTTGTTATTATTATTATTATCATAGTATTATTATTATTATTATTAATGATGGGATAAAACATAAAGACAATAATATTTTCCTGGTTTTGTTGTTATTTCGAAACGTCACTTTGTAGTGAGACTTTTAGCTACATAATTAAAATACTTTATTTGCTAATCTAATTCGTTATAAACTATTGTCATAACACATCCATATTTTTCGTTATTATTATTATTATTATTATTATTATCATCATCGTTTTATTTTTTTTATAATGATGGGATAAGACATAAAAGCAATAATGCAGACAATAATACTTTTCCTGCTTTTGTTTCTAGCGATACTTTTAGCTCCATGATTAAAATACTTTAAAAATATTATAAAATTGTGGTAAGTAATGAAAATATTTTCATTTGTTTTAGTATGAGTCCGTCAGTTTTTTATTATTATTATTATTATTTTGCTATTAAAAGATATTTTTACTGTAATGCACATTATCTTCTAATTACATCTATATTTCCAATACATTTCATTTCATGAAAGTTATTAATTAGAGACTACGGTTTCTAAAAATTTAATTAAAATATTTTCTATTCAAATCTGTATTTTTCAAGCAGTGGATTTCTTGAAAGATATTACATGTAAAATACGAATTTTATTTACTGTATTATGAACTTGTCTAATCATATCTACTTTTTTCTACCATAGAGTTTATGGTATTAAATGAAGTTCAGACTTTCTAAAAATGTTATTCTTCTAATATAACGAGTATTTTTTATAAATAAATTAGTATGTAAGATGAATTCTTAAAAAATCCTATTGTTTTGATACAAAGGAATTTTTGAAAACTATTAAATTTATAGTACGGTTCCTAAAAGTTTGTTTATTATTATCTCTTGTTTATTAGAGATGCTTTTATTACACAAATATGATCTTCTAACAATAGCTTATGTTTTTAATGCTGTGGATGTGTGACGTATTAAATATAGACTGCATGACTTCTAAAATTTAATTACAGCTTAATACAATTTTTTTATTCATATCTGTATTTTTCATACAGTAGATTTCTTAAAAGATATTAAATGTAGAATACGAATTTTATTTAATTTATTAAAGAAATTGTTTAATCATATCTATTTTTATATCATTGTGTTTTTAAATGTTATTAAATAAAGATTAGGGTTTCTAAAAGTTTGATTTTACTAATTTCACGAGTATAGTTTATAAATAAGTTAGTATGTAAGGAGAATTCTGAAAAATACCTGTAGTTTTGATACAACGGAATTTTTTAAAACTATTAAATCTAGAGTACAGTTCCTAAAATTTTATTTGCTATATTTTGTTTATAAAAGATGTTTTTATTCTAAGACAAATATCTTCCAACTATACATTATGTTTTTAATGCTGTGGTTTTCTAGAAAAGTATTAAGTATAGACTAAAGCTTCTAAAAATTTAATTACAGCTTAAGACAAATTTTCTTTTTGTACCTATATTTTTTATGCAGTGGATTTCTTGAAAGATATTGAATGTAGATTACGAAATTTATTTACTTTATTAAAGAAATTGTCTAATCATATTTTTTTATATCATAGCGTTTTTGAAAGGTATTAAAAAACGATCAGGATTTCTAAAAATTTGACTCTTCTAATATAACGAGTATAATTTACAAATTAATAAGTATGTAAGAAGAATTCTTAACAATAGTTATCTATATTTTTGATGCAACGGAATTTTTGAAAAGTATTAAATCTAGAGTAGGGTTCCTAAAATTTTATATACTATCTTTCGTTTATAAAAGACGCTTTTATTATAAAACAAATATGATGTTCCAACTATAGCTTATGCTTTTAATGCTGTGGATTTCTAGAAAAGTATTAAATATAGACTAAGGTTCTAAAAATTTAATTATAGCTTAAAACAAATTTTCTGTTCAGATCTATATTTTTCATGCAGTGGATATTTTGGAAGATATTAAATGTAACATATGAATTTTATTTAATTTATTAAGGAAATTGTCTAATCATATCTATTTTTTTCTACCACAGAATTTTTGGTATTAAATATATATCACCGTTTCTAAAAATTTGATTCTTCTAATATAATGATTATTGCTTATAAATTAATTAGTATGTAAGAAGATTTCTGAAAAAACCTATAGTTTTGAAGCAACAAAATTTTTAAAAACTATTAAATTTATAGTACGGATCATAAAATTTTATTTGCTATATTTTGTTTATATAAGATACTTTTATTATAAGACAAATATAATCTTCAAACTATAGCTTATTTTTTTTTAAGGCTGTGAATTTGTAGAAAAGTATTAAATCTAAAAATTTAATAACAGCTTAAGACAAATTTTCTGTTCAAATCTATATTTTTCAAGCAGTGGATTACTTGAAAGATATTAAATGTAAAATATGAATTGTCTTTAATTTATTAAGGAAATTGTCTAATCATATCTATTTTTTTCTACCACAAATTTTTTGGTATTAAACTCGGTATTAAATCAAATTTTCTATTCACATCTATATTTTTCATGCAGTGGATTTCTTGAAGAATATTAAATGTAGAATATGAATTTTATTTACTTTATTAACGAACTTCTCTAATCATATCTATTTTTTATATCATCGCATTTTTGAAAGGTATTAAAAAAAGATCAGGGTTTCTAAAAATTTGACTCTTCTACTGTAACGAGTATAGTTTATAAACTAATAAGTATGTAAGATGGAAAAGATTAAGTATGTAAGATGGATTAAAAATATTTATAGTTTTGATCCAAAGGAATTTTTGATAAGTATTAAATCTAGAGTATGGTTCCTAAAATTTTATTTGCTATCTTTCGTTTATAAAAGGTGCTTTTATTATAAGACAAATATGATGTTCCAACTATAGCTTATGCTTTTAATGCTGCGGATTTCTAGAAAAGCATTAAATATAGACTATGGCTCTAAAAATTTAATTACAGCTTAAGACAAATTTTCTGTTCAAATCTATATTTTTCAAGAAGTGGATTTCCTAAAAGGTATTAAATGTAGAATACGAATTTTATTTACTTTATTAACGAACTTGCCTAATCATATCTATTTTTTATATCATTGCATTTTTAAAAGGTATTAAAGAAAGATGAGGGTTTCTAAAAAATTTGACTCTTCTACTGTAACGAGTATAGTTTACAAACTAATAAGTATGTAAGATGGAATTCTTAAAAATATTTATAGTTTTGATCCAAAGGAATTTTTTAAAACTATTAAATCTAGAGTATGATTCCTAAAATTTTATTTGCTATCTTTCGTTTATAAAAGATGCTTTTATTATAAGACAAATATGATGTTCCAACTATAGCTTATGCTTTTACTGCTGTGGATTTCTAGAAAAACATTAAATATAGACTATGGCTCTAAAAATTTAATTACAGCTTAAGACAAATTTTCTGTTCAAATCTATATTTTTCAAGCTGTGGATTTCTTGAAAGGTATTAAATGTAGAATACGAATTTTATTTACTTTATTAACGAACTTGTCTAATCATATTTCTAATCATCATAAATGTTTTTTTCTATCGTAGAGTTTATGATATTAAATAAAGTTCACGGTTTCTAAAAATTTGATTCTTAAAAATTTGATTCATAACGAGTATTACTTATAAATTAATTAGTATCTAAAATGGAACTCTTAAAAAACCTATAGTTTTGATGCAACGGAATTTTTGAAAACTATTAAATTAATAGTACGGTTCCTAAAATTTTATTTGCTATCGTTTGTTTATCAAAGATGCTTTTATTATAAGACAAATATAATCTTCATACTATAGATTATTTTTTAATGCTATGAATTTCAACGGCTTCTAAAAATTCAATTATACCTTAAGACAAATTTTCTATTCAAATTTATATTTTTTGAGCAGTGGATTTCTTGAAACATGTTAAATATAAAGTATGAATTTTATTTATTTTATATAAAAAAAATTGTCTTATCATATCTATTTTTTTCTACCATAGTGAATATGGTATTAAATAAAGGTCAGGTTTTCTAAAAATGTGATTCTTCTAATATGACGAGTATTGTTTATAAATTAATTAGTATGTAAGATGAATTCTTAAAAAAGCCTATAGTTTTGATACAACGGATTTTTTGAAAACTATTAAATTTATAGTACGGTTTCTAAAATTTTATTTCCTATCTTTTATTTATAAAGATGATTTTTTTATTAGACAAATATGAACTTCCAACTACAGCTTATGTTTTTAATGATGTGGATTTCTAGAAACGTATTAAATGTAGACAACATGACTGCTAAAATTTAACTACAGCTTAAGACAAAATTCCTATTCATATCTACATTTTTCATTCAGTGGATTTCTTGAAAGATATTAAATTTAGAATACGAATTTTATTTACTTTAATAAGAACTTGTCTAATCATATCTATTTTTTATATCATAGAGTTTTTGAATAGTACTAAATAAAGATAAGGGTTTCTAAAATTTTAATTACGGTTCTAATATATGTTTCAAACAAGTTTGTACTTAAAATGGAGCACATTTAGAATAACCAATATTATAATTATTTAAAAATTTTAAATGTATAATCTGACCCCTAAAATTTTATTAATTGTATTATGAACTCGTACAGTTATGTTTACATTTTTCTGAAATATGTAATTTAAAATGTAATATAGATTATGGTTTTAAAATTTTAATTACTGTATATCAGACTATTATTCTGATATATGTTTAACTCAATGTGCTTTTGAAAAAAAATATGAGAAAAAAATGTAATGCATTTAATGCTTCTATGAAATTTACATTAAAACAATTTAAAATACGGGGATTACTAAAAAGTGCGTATTAAAAAATTAACTTATATTTTTATTTGAAGTTATTGGAAATTAAATTTATTCTTTACTATTCTCTGGTAGAAAGTTACTAAACTTTCAATTATTGTCTTAGTTGTATTTTATTTTATATAGATGGCGCCACTAAATTATTCCAGTTTTGGAATAAACTTCTATTCTTTTCTAATAACTCTAGAAAAAACTTAAAGTAATATCATTTTAATTCATCAGATTTTCTTTCTGTGTCTAAAAAGAATTCTTAAAAGTATATAATTGTATATAAAGTATGGTTTATAAATGTAATTAATTTAATATTTTTCATATCATGAATTTTTTGAAAAGTTTTAATTGTAGAGTACGATTTCTAAAAATTTATTTACTGTGTCAGAAAAATCTACTTATATATGTATTACCTTTGGGATTTCTTAAAAGGTTTTAATTATAGATTATGGTTTCTGTAATTTTAATTGCATTGGCACTAATCTATATTTTTCTACCAATGTCTTTTTTGAAAGGTTTCAAATGTACAGTAAAGTACTTAAAAGTTTATTTGCTGTGTAATGAATGGTATCTATAATTTTCATGAGATATATTTTTTAAACGTTAAATGTGGTGTATGATTCTTAAAAATTTACTTACTGTATCAGACAATAATGCATAAAATAAATCTACTACTCATTTCTGTATTTTTCCAGCAATGTAGTTCTTATTATATTAAATAAAAATTGTGGTTTCAAAAAACTTAATTACTTTGCATGTAGAGTAAGATTTATAAATTTAATTAGTGCATGAAATAAATTTTCTATGAAAGATATTAAATATCGAGTAGAAATTCTAAAAATTTATATGCTGTATGAAACGATACTACTGATCACATCTATATTTTCTTAATATATTAAATGTAGGATTCATAAATTTAATTTTTGTATGAAATAAATATTCTAATCTTGTGTACATATCTCATGCAGATCAAATCCATAAAATATGTCTTATACATAGTTTTATATGGTTTAATTAAGGTATACACCAAAACTCACAACGTTGTATAAAAATTGTGCTTTAAAAAATAGAAGGTTAGGTAGGTGATTCTTCTGTAAAACTCAAGTTAAAATGAAATGCAGTATGGGAATTATATTTTGAAACAATCATTCATAGAAATAATATTAGGACTGAAGGTTTTATCACATGAAATTTCGTAATTATTGTAAAATTATGCATATTTTGAATATTTTTCTTAAGTAATATCCTCTTGATCTTGAACATACGCTTATTTCTTGGTAATTTTTAGTGAATACTTTGAAAAAATTAAAAGCAAAGCAAAACTTTAATAATTTTAAATTGAGGAAAAGAATATTAATTTCCATTTCCATTATTTTCTTATTAGCTTTCAAGTATAACTTAAAATAATATAATTTGAGTTTATAAGATTATCTTTCTATATTTGAATGATACAAATGTTTCTCAAAATCACTACTTTGAAAAGAGCAACTAAAATTGACAGAAAATTAATACTTCACTGCTTTTTCTACAGATGTCGCCACTAAAAAGTTATATTGAAGTAATTTTACTGTATGAATCGCGTTTTTTCATTCTCTTCTGAATAACATTCATAGAGAAACTAAATAACACAGCATAATTATACTGAATTTAATAAACTTTCTTCATACTTCTAGAGAATGTATTTATTTTTTTTTTTTTTAATCAATTTGATGGGTAATTAATTCTTTTGTGTTAGGTTTTAGTTGCATATTATGATGTATAGATGGCGCCACTAAATAAAAATTTTTGTATGGAAGTAGTGTGTATTTTTTAAGTTGTAAATAATAGTCTATAGATGGCACCACTACGTAAATTTATTTTACATTCTGTAATGATAGCGCAAAATAAATATGGGAATATTTACTATGAATAGCAAAAATATGCAAATCCTTGGTTATGATTTTACACTTTGTAACATATATTTTATTTCTTCTCTATAGAATAGAATAATAAATCTTATTTCTTTTGTAATTTACAATTTCTTTAGTCTAGTTTAACAGTATATGATATACTGATATATCATTCACCAAAATTAAAATTTATAAAATTGATAAATTTTAATTTTGTTTTGATAAAATCATAATTTCTTTTACTAACTAGGATTTTTGTATTTGTACACTTCTTTCTTAAAATCGTCATATCGCTCGAACTTCGTAAAATATTTAAATTTAAAATTATAAAAACATTGTTTATAGTTAAGCTAATTTGAAACTGAAAATGTTAAGCCCTTATTATTAGAAATGTTAAATATTTTCAAATTCTCAGGTTTATTATATCTTTATCTTGTTTTTATATATCAATCAAAATTTCTAATTCCAGTATCATGGGTAAATTTCACAGTAGAAGGAACTGTTTTTTAACTAGTAATTCTTGCATTTAAAACTTATCTGGTAAATATAAGTTACCAAAGGTTTTGTTGATTAGCCCATAATATTGAAAAGTTTGTTATAGTTAAATTATCAAATAAGAATAATAATCATTCCCCCCCCCTTTAAAAAAAATAAAAGATTAGGAAATGACATAAATTTTAAAATAAAACCTAAAACATAACTTGATATGGCTATTATTTTGCAACCTAATTCTTCTGCTGATCATTCAGTAATTCACAGACTTTCTGACTGCTGACATAGTATAATAAATTTCATACATAAGGTTTTTAATGATGAATCGTAGAAAATGTAGAGTCTGTTATCTATTTTAAGGACATATATGTGCAATTATCGATACATGAATAATGAAAGTGAGGGTAATAAACTCAAATGAGATAAATAATTGGAAACAATATATGTGATAAGCTTAAAAATAATAAAATCATCACAATATTTCACCAAATATATTTCTATTTTTTATCTCAGAAAGGTAAAAAACCTCAAGTTTTTGAGGTAAAAAACCTCAAAACGGTTAACATTTAGAAATTAATGGTTTTTATATCTGTTCACAAAAAAAAGTAAAAATAAAAAGGTATTTAATTGGTTATAGCTGCATATCTTTTTTAGAATTATATAAGCTGTATAAGTTTATAAACATCTCTATCTGTAAATATTTAACCCACATGAGAATAAAGCATACATGGTCTTAACATTCGATTTTGACTCTTAACTTTTGAACATGTGGTAAACCATATGTTTAGTTTTCTAATATATCGATCTTTTGTAATACAAGCAACAAAAAAGGGGTACAAATTTATTACATCACTTGGAATACCTTATAATTTGTAATAATTGATATATTGATATCTATACATTGATATCATAGTTTGGAAGCTACTAACGTTATTGCTTTCCTACCCTGTTACTAATTCAATGCTAAAAATTAAAATAAAAGCTTTGGATTTCCAATCAGTTAAAGTATCCTTATACGTCGGAGAACTTTTTCTTTAAACGTAGAAACTAGTTCATGTTTTTGCATTTTTAGATTTATTGTTATATTATTATAGACAATTGCACTTAATTTATTCCTGGAGAAGTTTTTATAAAATTTCTAATAAATGAAGAAAATTTAGTAAAAAAAATCAGGTTTTTTGAAAAGGACTAATTTTTTTGATAAATTAAATTATTTCAATATTTTTTTATGCAACACATTTCTTATACACCTAGACTAGTGAATCATCTAAAATCTTTGCTTAATTTACATTTGTTATAAAATTATGGTCCTTCAAAATCATACACATTATATTTTTAATGAATTTTCATTACTTTTATATCTAACTATGAGTGTAACATCATTAAAAATTATCTAAATTTAAAGCTTTTAGGTCATTCACTAGTAAATACTATCAAAAGCATTCATAATAATTTTCAACAAAATATGAGAACTTTTTGAGGAATCACATTTTAAGTTTCAACAATGTATTAAAAATACAGTTCTGAGAAAAACACATTTGAAATTCATGAAAGCAACTTTAACTATTATAAAATTAAAATACATGTTTAAAATTCCCCCACACTTTCATGCTTCAAAACTTTCTAATTGCCAAGTTGCTAATTATTAAGAATACTAGAAAAATGTTTAAACTAACCTTCATGATAATTTAAAAAGTTTTGTCCAAAAAATGCTCTTTACTTCCAGTTCCGAAGTCGGTACTTCCGTTTTGTTTTGACAGCTATCACTGATGTTAAAACAGCTATAACTTTTCTTTAAAATGCCATACAGACAAAATTAAAACAGATTTAGAAGCCTAAAAGTTGAAAATTTACAATAGAGAAATAAAACAAAATTGGGATTTTTGGCAAAAAATGACATTTTCTACGTAGACGGATACCTTAAACAGTTATTCAAAAAGATTCTATATAAGAGATAAAAGCGTTTATTTTATAAGATTTCATATTAAATTCTCATTAGATTAAATAAATTCCATCTAAATATATTGCATGCACTGAGTTGAACTAGAATTTTTATAATTAAATTTCTGTAGTTTTTCGATGAATTATTTGAAAATCAGAATAAATATATATTTGAGAAGTATATTAAATTAAATATTCTTATGGCTATACCTTTCAGTTTTTCTTTTATTTTCACATGAGTTCTAGTATAGTTGCAAAGAGGTTTGGTGTAAATTTGCATGAAGTTACAGTTAAATTTTGTGTTACATTTGGTCAGCTCTTAGCACCAATGTTACCAGTTTGGTTTGGTATGAAGCACTATGGTCTACTGTTTTCCTAGATTAGGGTTAATGAGATGGGGACCTACTGTTTAAACAGATTCTGAGCAGCTATGAACATCAATAACTTTCAGTGGGAGTTAGATTTATGAAATCTGGTATTGAATAACAGTGCCCTCAGAATGAATGCATTCAGTATTCATTCGCACCAATTTTGTCAATAAATGCAACTCTGTGGGAACTCTTTGTTTTGTTAAAAGCATATCATTTACCCCGATTTATTTTTCACACAACTACCTAGAACTCAAAACTGTAATATAAATGCCTCTAAAAATAATATTGTTTTATACTATTCGCTCTTTTAATATAAAGATTTAAGTCCAAATGAAAGCTGCTTCTCTAAAAAATGAATATTTTTATACCTGCACTTATCAAGATATTTTAACATGAAATATTCATATAATAAAGTACTAATAGTACACTGAGTTGAACTAGAATTTTTATAATTAAACTTTTCTATAGTTTTTAGATAATTAAATTACTTGAAAATCAGAAGAAATACATATTTGAGAAGTTTATTAAATTATTCTTATGTCTATACCTTTCAGTTTCTCTAGTATAGTTGTACGGAGGTTTAGTGTAAACTTGCATGAAGTTACAGTTAAATTTTGTGTTACATTTGGTCAGCTCTCAGCACCAATGTTATCAGTTTGGTTTGGTATGAAGTACTATTCAACTGTTTTGTTATATTAGGGTTAATGAGATGGCTACCTACTGCTTAAAGAAGATTCTGAGCAGCTATGAATATCAATAGCTTTCAGTGGGAGTTAGATCCATGAAATCCGGTATTGAAGAACAGTGCCCTCAGAATGAATACATTCAGTATTCATTCGCACCAATTTTGTAATAAATGCAACTCTGCAGGAACTCTTTGATTTGTGAAAAGCATATCATTTACTCCGATTTATTTTTTACATTACCTAGAACTCAAGACTGTAATATAAAAATAACATTCTGTTCTAAAAATAACATTCTGTTTTATATTATTTGCTCTTTAATATAAACATTTAGGTCCAAATGAAACTGCTTCACTAAAAAATTAATATTTTTATACCTGCATTTATCAAGGTATTTAAACATGAAACATTCATGTAACTAAAGTACTAACAATTAAAAAAAATAGAGTTTTTATTTTAAAAGAATTTTTTATACTTTCTCATTATCTTTTTATTACAACTTCACTACTGAACTGTTAAAAATAACGCATCTATCCCTATATCAACTGTGAATTTTTAAATTTATATTTAATATTTCAAATGTAAAAATGATTCTAATATCAAAACTTCCCAATTTGATGTATTTAAGCAATTATTTCTGTTACAATTAAACATTATTATATAAAATAGGAATATACTTAAAATCGATTATAAAGAAATTTTAAGCTCTTATAATTAAATAATTTTGTGTCACATCATATGACTGAAAATAATCTAATACTTAAACAGAAAATTCAGGCAGTAAAAATTTAATTAAATCATTTTCAGAAGCATAAATTTTTGCTCTCTAAAACTGAATAACTAAAAACATTGAAAGATTTAATGCATTAGAATTTCACCCCTTCCTTGAAATATCTTTATGAAATATATGAATTTCAACATAAATAATAGGAAATAGTATTGAAATTATAAATAGTATCAATATAAAAAGTATTATTATAGCTTTATTAACATAAATATATGATATTGGTATAAATAATATTGAAATCTAATATGAGCATTGTCAAAGACATGTAGTGCTCTTAGTAATCAAATAATTACTAAATACAAGATCTAATACTAAGACTTTGTATATTAATTTAAATTTCCTATTTTATTATGTACATATTGTGAGATTTTTTAAATTATTATTATAAAGTGATTATTAGGTATAATTATGCCTATATTCAATAATTACATCTATAATATGTACTGAAAAATCTTTCCTTTTGTACTACCCCTGATATTCATTGCATTTTCAAAAAGAATACTGTTTAACAAATTATCAACATGCTAAACTTTTTGGGAGAAACTTGTGTTTTTTTATAGTCCCCAAATGAGATTCAACGATGGTTACAAAGAAAGAAACAAAGCAGATCACTTTCTGGAATATATTTTATTTTAGTAGAAAAACTGTATACAATAAATGTACAAAAAAAAATGAGCTTCAAAGTTGGCATCATACACAGGGCAAGGAAGATTTGATACATTAGTTATTACAAGACAAATCAATTAAATACAAAAAGGGGGGTAAACTTGTAAACAGATGTAGCAGAAATGTCCGTAACAGGACTAGGGAGGAAAAGATGCAAATTTGTAGACATTTCTAACACACAAAAAATAAACCATGGGCCATAAAATATATACAGGGGGCAGAGGAGAGCAAAATCTAACCATACATTGCACAATGAATATTTAGTAAATAAATGCGAAGTATTGTTAAAATATTAAATCAGTGACAATTTACAATGAACACAAAATTAACTTTTGGTCTGTATAGATTCAAAACCTGAGGAGAGGAGACTATTTACAAAATTTGAATCAATAAATGCAGAAAAAATTAGATCCAATTAAAAATAAACAACAATAAAAATCTATAAAATTAAAAAAAAGTCAACACCTATTGCAAATAAGACAATGCAGTAAAAAAAAAATATGCAACAGATATTTTGATAAAACATGGATCAGTCTCTCTACATTTAGTGATTCAGTTAGTTTATCGACTTAGACAAAGGATTCTTCTTCACTCCGTGTACTTAAACTTCGACTACGAGTATGCTGTTGCTGAGCAAGCCTCCTTGGATGCCTGCTGTTTGCAATTTCTTCAGGTTTTTCCATATAATTACTAGGAAAGTTGCAAGCCTTTGATTCTTGAGTTCTTGAATTGAAAAGTTCTCGCAACTGTGCCACACTCCAATTTATTTCCTTTCTCAGTTCTTCAGGCAGGACTTCTCTTGTGTGTCTGGGCCTAATATGGAAATTTCTCACTCTGTGCAACTGTGCATCAGTGACATGAACAGGAGGCAGTTGCCTCAACCTTGTGTGAGCTCCATCTTGGCTAACAGCTCTTGGAGATGTTTGAGTTGACTTAACAGAAATTGAGGTTTTGTGAACCCCATCCACGCTATCAACATTGGCTGGGACTGCTCGGTGGGTTTCATCCCCATCTGGCATTTGTTGTGTGTACATTCGTACAGAGTTTTCATACAGTTCTCTGGCTTTTGCACTGAGAGATGTCTGCTCAGCCCTCATCTCATCAGTGACTTGTTTCACAACAATTACAGTTGGCTGTTGCAAATGTTTTAACATTGTCTGCCGGTTTATGGCTTCTAGGTAACTAGGAGGCTCACTAGGTTTGGCAGGTGAATTGTTCAAAGAACAATTAGATCTCTGAGATCTACATGAACCACTTGATTTGATAGAAGACTGAGAACAATGTGAATTGTGAGATTGTTGACTTCCATCAGATGTGGAACTACATATACTGTTTACTCTTGGAGGAGTGTAATATATAGCATACAGATCACCATGAGATTTTGAACTTAGTTCTTGCACTCTGCTATTACTACGAGATACCTGTGGAGTGCTGTCTTCACTTGAAACCAGTGACAATGTGCTGGAATCATGTGCTTGATCAATTTCATCAATCTTTGATGTTGACTGACTTCTCTTCCAGTCAGTCCTCCTTGAATGTGTTGCAAACCACACAGCATGTCTGTCTGGAGTCCTGTTCACTGTACAGTTAGATAGATCTCTGGTCATGTTACCCATTGAATGATCAGTCTTTTTCGTGCTACAAGGAGCTGACACAGTTCCTTTCTGATGTGGTGGTGATGGAGCACGACGTTTTCTTTGACTCAGCAATCGCTTAGATGCTGATGTACTAACATACTTTTGAAGCAAACTTTCTTCAGAAGCACTTCTGCGTAATGTTCCTTCCATATAATCATCAACTGGCTCAATAGCTGACACAATAGGCCTCTGTGTAACAGACCTTCCTCTGATATCTCGACGTCTAACAGGATTATGATAATTTCTAACAAAGTTGTCATAGCCTCTGTCCATGAGGTCTTGTTGCATGCTGTAACTGTATGATTGAGAGAGCTGTAATGGCAAATGAGGACTATTATCATAGTGATAATCTGGATGAGAATATTGAGGACAACTGGCCAATGATTTAGTTCGATGAGCTTCCATGCCTTGTCGCCTTTTACGTACGACATCGTGACAAGAACCATCAATGCTGACACCAGCATTTTTACTATATGATGCTGTGTTACATTCTAAACCAGCTGTATCAAGATGAGGTACGCTTTTTGTTAATGCAGCTGGATTGCCTCGTCGACTATCTGCACTAGATGATTCACTTTCTACTTCTTCTTCAGGAGTATATAACTGAGTATCACTCAGTGTCAACCCAGAGTCTCTACTTAGATTTGTCAGTGACATTTTATTTTTGCATGGCATTTTAGGACTAGGCTCTATTTCATCTAGGAAGTCTCTATCAAGACTGTCGATGGAAGAATCATCACGTCTGTACTGACCTAAAAGAAAATGAAAAGAAAATTATAAGATTTAAAATTAATTTAAACAGTATTTAAAATAAAATATAATATAAAACACAAGTCATCTATCAATGCATCAGTCAATCATATATCAATAATATCAAATCATCTAGATGGCTGTTGCAATGAAGAAATGATATTTTTGGTTGGTGGTATTTTCACTTTAAAACAGCCATAATAAACATTAACATTACAAACAAAATAAGCAGAAAACAACATAAAAATTAAAAATCATAATTCTATTTATTATAAAACAATTTAAAATGCTCTCTTCAATATGTCTGAGAGCAAACTTGTCAAGTCAAGCACTTTAAGGTGAATACCATTATCTGAATTTTTGGTAGTTAAACAGCTCCTGTTCTTACTTAATATATAAACTACATGTTTACTTTTATATATTACACTTTATTTTCTGAATTCAAAAGGGTCACTTGAAATATTAAGTGGATCACTTGCTGACCTATGTGCTATACTTTGTGAAAGCTTGCTCTAGAGCAGCGTTTCCCAAAAGGAGACAGAACTTTGGTGGTTCATAGAATCATATGAATTGATTCGTAGAAATTAATTTAAGAGTGAATGGATAACATCAGAGGGTTTGCAAAGGCTTAGTACAAAGTAAAACACTTGCAATCTATTTTTCCATTATTATAAATTGATTAAAAATAAAATTAAAAATAAATTGTTATTCACTTTTAAGTCCTGGATTAGGATTGATATGTAAATAAAATAATTTATTTGAAGTAAATAAATAGTTTGACTAAAATATGACCTTATTGAAGAAGAATACGTCAGATCAAATATTTAATTATTTTATGTGTGATGTAAAATACATGCAACAGATCCTTTGTTTTGTATTTATATTTTTAAAACAGAAGTTTTAATTTCAATAAATATAACTTTGAAAATATCAAAACCTCTTAATTTATATTTCATATAAGCATCAGGATTTTCCATTCAAGATATCAAACTTTTTAACTTAACTATATAATGTTTTATAGATTTATAGAATTATTTAACTAGATCCATGATCAGATGTTTGTAAAGAAAAGGAATGAGTATATGTTTAGCAACTAATGTTCTAAAGCAGGGTTTCTTAAAATTTAACTATGGAGATTCCACATTATTAATAAAAATTTTGAGGGGAAGCATTAGCATTGAGCAAATCCGATACACGTGTCAGTTAAACTGTCAGTCTCTTCACTTGTACTGCAATATACTTTTGCAGTTTTATGTCATTAAATTAATTTTTTATTTTTAAGAGGCACAAAAATGTGAAAATTTTAAATAAATATATGCCTAAAAATATAATACAATAATAAAAAAAATTCAATTACTTGGGTGAATTCAAACATTAACTACAGTCGTCCCATTAAGTGTAGCCAATTGAAAAGTCATTTTTGAGAAAACCCTAGCATGCATGTGTTAACAAAACTCTCTGAGCTTGCATATGCAGGGTATTTGACAAATAGTATTTCATAAAAACATTTTTGTTCCTTCCTTGTCTACATTGCTTTTATATATTTTCATATACATTGTGTAAAAATATTTGGTAATTGTAAAATTATCATATAAAGTTAAAGAAATATCAAAATTCCTAAATATTTTGGTGACCGCTGCTGAAGGTCTTGCGACTTCAATTGGGGTTGCAATTCAGTTTAAGGTACTTTTTTTAGAGTAACTAGTTGCTCTTTATAAAGATGTAGGGATTTTTACAAGCAAAAGTTTATGCACCAGTAGGCTCATTAAATTTAAATTATTTACCTGCAAGATCATGAAGGCTATGCTATTTAGTAATTGTAAAATTATCATACAAAATTAAAGAAATAACAAAATTCCTAAAAATTTTGGTGACTGCTGCTGAAGGTCCTGCAACCTTGATAGGGGTTGCAATTCACAGATTAAGGTACTCTGTTCTAGAGTAACCAGTTATTATTTATACAGATGTAGGAATTTTTACAAACAAGTGTTTATGCACTAGTAGGCTCATTAAATTTAAATAATTTACCTGCAAGATCATGAAGGCTATGCAGACTATCAGATTCTTCCGCTCCAGAATCTTGACGAGATCCATCTCTCTCAGGGAAAGGTCCAAGTAATTGCAAAACTGGATCTCCAAACAATTCTGCACAGTGATTAATCAAATAAGCAACAGCTTTGGGTACTCTTTTAGCAACATCCTGAAAAAAAATTTTCAATCATTAACACTTATTAAATTATAATACATATAAAACAGTTATAATTAGAAATATAATAAATACATTTGAACAAATCAGTAAAAAAAACTCATTTATAATTTAAAAAAATTTACTACCTTATGCATATTAGCAGACCTGCCAAACCCCCAAAGACCCAAATCCTGTTTATTGATCAATATAATGACTATATACCATACTAATATAAATAAATTTTATAAAAGGTAGTCAAATTTTATAAAATTTAGTATCTATATATAGCTAAAAATCTGATCACTCTCTGCACTACTATGTGGAATCATTAAAATTAATTAAAGAGATAATAACATGATAGTTTATTGCATTTAAAATATTCATCACTTTTCTTCATTATCCAATCAAATGCCTCTGGGTATTATAATTGGTCTTTTATCAACAATTGTGGTAAGAATTTTTGTTTATAGCAGACTGCAAAACTTTTGTTTTGTTGCAAAAATGGAAAGTCTAATGTATTCACCTTAAAAACCCAATAATTCACACATTTGCTCCAGAAAATGGTAAGAAATCCAATATTGCCAGGTTAAAGTCTTGAGAGTTGGCAAGCTAAACTTTTAATCCCTTAATAATTACGATAAAGAGTCAGTTCGAACTTTTCCCTTATGACATTTAATATTTTTAGCAAATTTCTTAACTTTAAATGGTATTAATTTGATTTAAGTTAATCTTTCATAAAAGAGTTGATACCACTAAGGCTTACCTCTTGTTGTAAAGCAGGTGACTGAAATTTTCCTGGATTCAACAAAGTAGGACCAATGCAGACAGCTAAATTATCGGAAGACATTTTATTTTCGGATGAATGCTGAGCTATGTGCCACAGCATACAAAGTAAATATTGCAATAGCCGAATATTTGATGGTGGTAACTGTGTCAATAAGCTGTAAGAAAAAAAATAGATATGAGAAAAGTGCAAAAGTAAAGTTATAGCTTGAACACAACGACTGTATGTATATATATATATATATATATATATATATATGCAAAAACATTTGTTACTTTTTCCTGTTGCTTAGTTGTATAAAAGTTGTTAGTTGTTAAATCTTATACAGTGACTTTTATGCTTTTTACTCTATTTCTGCCGGCTTTCAGAATTACTGTATGAACCTTGAGGACATGTACTAATATGCCAATTTTACGGTCTCCAATTGTATAATGGCTTTTAACTGGCTCAGGATAATAAAAGTTGACACTCTTACAGACTGAACTACCACAGCTAATAAAGAATAAGCTTAACAGTAGATAAGAATTTTAATAATTTTTATTCAACACTGGGTTTGTTATTACATTTTTACCCTATTCAGACACAAAAGCCCATCTCATAATGATACTAAAGGCGATTGTGAAACCATTTCAATATTGCTAAAGACTACTATAAAGAAAAACCCCCAAATAATTTCAAAAAATTCTTAATATAAATTATATAACTTCCCAAATCTAGATTTTAGGAACAAAAAAAAAAAATCTAGAATTCTGGATAAATATGTAGTCTTAATTACATCTGCAGTACATAATATACGTTAAAAAAATGTAGCTGCTTTTATTTTTTTCACACTTCCAATGGAATAAGAAAAAAAAAACTGTTTTAGAATAGCATAGAATTATCATAAACTAAAATCTAATAAAGTTATACGTGGAAAATACCAATATAATAAAATATTTTTTAATTTAAAAGTATAAGTATAAACTATTCATTCTACAATATGAAGATTAGTTTTACCTTAGAACTCTCTTTTTACATTCCCATTCTGATTCACAGGAAATTGCTTGTAGCCAATGTTTATAAAGATCGGATTGTAGTAAACAATCTGGCAAACTTCTTAAAAATTCCTAAAATTTGAAAAAGAAAATATTCATTAACAAAATATGACTACATAGCACATAATATACAGCATGTTTGAGATATGGGATTTAACACTTAAGGCAACATCATAGTACCTTCAAATATCATTGAAATATTAAATTTTTTAATTATTATTTGTGTTTTTATTTTTTATGGGCTTGGCATAAAGATATCTGTCTATTGCCAACTGTGTTAGGAAAAAAAATATGGACTTAAATATTGTTCTAACTTGAGTACACATACACAAAAAATTTGAAATCAGTATCTTTACTGGTTCAAAAGTTGCTCATATGTGTTGCAATACAATTTCCTTTATTTACTATTTTTTTTTTTCAATGAAAACTTTTGAAGCCTGTTCTTAATTATTTTAATTTAAAAAGGTATGCCATTTTTTTTTATATATTTAAGATACAAGCATCAAATTATTTTTACAAGTTTCCCAGTGTATTATCGATAACTATGTTATTAATTGTGCAAATATTACTTTTAATCATTGCAAAGATATAATGCAAAGTAAATTCAAAAGCAAAACAAACTATTTCTTATTCATCTGTCATAAATCAATTAAAAATTAATATTACATAAAATACTTTATGCAATAAAATGGAAGAAAATTTGCTGTTTATTCATGCTTATATAACTTGCTTAAAAGCAAAAGCCATTCGGAAAATTTTCTTTAATAATATTTTTCTATACTGTATAACTGATAATATTAAACATGTTTAGGAAGCCCAGTAGCATTAGGATAGCGCTTTGCACTCCCACAACACTGGTTCGACGTTCGATCCCTGGGATGGGCAAGATTGACTTAGCCTTTCATCCCTTCAGTGAGTAGATGAACTGAGGACCAAGCGTGCTTGGGATCTATACACTGGGGGTTCCGCATAAAATTGACCACCTAACCGGAACATATGCTTCGCACCCCAGGGTCCTTGGTCACGTAAACAGAGATTGGCACCATAGGCCCTGGCCCACTAATGGCTGTTGCGCCGAGAAGTTTAAAGACATGTTTAAAAATCGTAAAATTGTACATATATTTTTGCTTTGCACTTTTGCACAGTTTCTTATGAACATATTGATATAATTGCAATAATTAAAAATAATAAATCTTACCTTAAAAACAGAAGACAGAACTATAATAGGGATATTGCGCATATCACAATCAGGATCTGCCTCTAATTTTTCTTTTAATTCTCTACAAGCTCGAGCATTAGCAGATTTGCGGAATATACCCACAGTATATGGACCTTGCAGGAAAAGTTGAACTATCATTGACTAAAAAAAGGGAAAAGATTTTATTAAAACTTTAAACTATCTTTTCCTACAATACATAATAGTATTACAACAGCAAATATTAAATTTTTGCTAAAATAAAATGAATATATTAAATTATAACTGCACTAAATTTAAATTTTACTTAATAGCAAGACAGGAAACTGCCTCTGTACAGAAGTATGACACTGCTCTTTGGTACCAGACTTTGTGGATTTGAATCCAACTGCTGGCATGGACACTTGTAACTATTCAGAATCAGTTTTAAGTAGTATGTTCTAGTCTCAATTGTGTATCAAAACAGTAGACCATAGTGATAGCAGAATAAAAGTGTTGGTAAAGTGGCCCATAATACAGCATAAAAAATTGGTATCTGTATTTGTAATTATAATGTCTGGAAATCTTTGAGGTCAGAATGAAATGTCATTAAGTGTTGGCAATAAGCAAACAAATCTTTATGTCCCTTGATGTGAACTATGAATTTATTGCTACTTATTTTTAACTTTCATAAAAATAAAAATGGATTACAATAATTTTACTATGGATTAATTTTTATGTACCATATATCCACAGGGGTTTGTATGAACCATTGATTTAGAACAGGAATAGGCAAACTATGGCCCACCAGAAGGTTTTATCCGACCCATGGATAGAATTTTAAGTTGCTGATCTGAGACAAATTAAAAGAAATATATATTTATACATTATATATCCATCCCTTTTCTACTTTGTTTAAATATTATATCCCAAATTTATTATCCCATGCCCAAAAGATAAGTGGAATATTTGCTTCTTATGTGTGAACAAGTGTTTTCAACTTTGAACCTTAGAAAGAATAATTTCAGAAGTAGACTGACAGATGAGCATTTAGCCTTGCTCCTTAAAATCAGTACATCTCACTTCGAACCTCAGTATAAGGAACTTTTAAAAATGAAATCCCAATTTCATTCATCTCATTATTATATTTAAACTGTAATACTTGTATATTGTTTTTAAAATTTTAGAAACATTTATCTTGGCCTGCCAAATTTATTTTCTTCCAATTTTTGGCCCGCAACGAAAAAGATTTAGAACAATGCACACATCAATTTGCTTATTGATAATAAAGTGTCTGGAGTGATATACAAAATTGTGTAAAAGGATAAAAAATTCTATCTTTTCAAAAGTTTATAAATTTTTGTCTTTTTTTCAGTACAAATATAACAAGTATATTGAATTTACCATTATAGGTTTTGGAAGATTATTGTCTGGACATAGCTTCCACAGTGGTAAACCAAATAAGCTATTTGGTGGTGGACTACTATTTCCACTGTCCACAGAGTCATTCTTTGCAGCTGGTCTCCTGAATAACCAATTAATTTTATGGTGAGGACGTCTGTGTTTTTTCCTCTTTTTTTGTAGTCTTGGATCTATAAATAAAATGTATATGAAATTGAAGTCAACCCAAAAATAAAATATAATGATAACATTCACTGCATTTATCAACTTAATATATCAAAGACATTTAAAAATAACACTTACCAACTCTAATTGAAGAATTGAGAGTATTTTTTCGAAGTATGAAATAGCATTTTGAATCAGTAGTGTAATTATTTAAATTTCTCAAATCAAATTCTGAATGCCTCAACAGCTCCCTGATGAAATTCATTTTAATACTGAATGGATATTCATGACCTGAAAAGGATTTTATTTATTATACTTTATATAACTCCAAAATAATTCAAACTTATAATAATACAATTTATAAAACATAATAAAACTTAATATCTATCCTAAACTATACTTCAAAAAGTCAAATATATAACACCTCATCTGAGGTTTATTCAGCCCAATATTAATACCAAATAAATTTTTTTGTAATTATTTGCCATTACCTAAATTACATTAGGGTACATAAGAAGTATATGAGCAGTTGTAATGGAACTTTTAAAAATAATGAAGTATCACAGGTACTAGTATATTGCAGTTAATTAATGTACAAAAATATTTATAAAATTTTATTTTCAGTACAAAAACATTAAAATACTTTTAAAATCATTTGTTATAGCAGAACATATTTTTAATTAAAATGAACTGAAGTTTTGTGTTCAGATTTTATGAGATATGCAACATTGTATTGGAACTGAAAATCTGCTCTAACTAGGAAAAAAAAAAAAAAATCTAATAATAGTTTGAATGAAATGCGATATTCCTTTACATAAGAACTTTTAAATAATCTCTTTTAAACTACAGAAGAAAATATAAAAGATTCAATTAAGGAATTCAACATTAGATACTGAAGAAACTGAAAAATAATTTAAATTTATTTACCAATTAAAGGATAAGGAGCATCATCTTTGCCAGTTTTTTTACTATTTATAAACATTATTCCAGTTTCCTGATGAAATAAAAAAAAAAAAAAAGAAATATATATTTTAGTAGCTAATTACAAAATAAAAGCATGCTTAAATGTAAATTGGAAATTGATAAAAATTCAGTAAAAGTTTACAAACTTAAAATATTAATCCCAAATTATACTCACTGGATAGCCAAGCTGTTGTAGAATTAATTTTATACAGTCCTGCACAGTAAGTCTGTTATCAACTTTTATGGTTTTATACTGAAAAATATTAAAACACATTAAAAATTTTGAAAATACATTAGTAAATTCAATATATAAAATTAAATGACATTTTAACACTTAATAATGCACTCAAATTTAAATTTTAGTTTAAAAAAATACCAATATTTATAGTCAAATATATATATTAGAAAATTCAACGTGAATCATTAAATAAATATAGGAATTACGACAATTATACAAAATTTATGGTACAAAAGTTAAAAATAATTAAATATTAAAGACTTCCAGATGGTATCCAATTACAGAATATATATTTTTAAATAAAATTTTATGCTCTTCTTTGAAACATTTACATACAATATCTAATACATTTATTTGAAGTAGATGCCACATATATAAAATGTTTTCATTTCCTGTCATAATGGAAACACTAAATGATGTTTTTCACTCACAAATGCCTAATGGAGTGAAGAAAATGATTAAAATAATTATGCAATCCATAAAGGCAATCATACAAGTACAGTTTGTATAACTTCAAATACTTTTTCTGTGCAAATTTTTGATGAAATGCTATCAGAATCTATAGCTTTAATTAATCTATCTGAATTCTTGAGCCTTCCTTTTAACACTGTCTAAACAAATATATACTTATAACTAGTTACATTTTTAAGGATTTTTACTTTTATATTTTTCAAATATACTGTTTTATCTAAAAAAAAAATATGGAATGCAAATGTTTATCATTGAATTGAATTATGTTTACTGTGATAATCAGTTCTGGGGTAAAATGCTTGAGCCTTCCTTTTAACACTGTCTAAACAAATATATACTTATAACTAGTTACATTTTTAAGGATTTTTATTTTTATATTTTTCAAAGAATGTACTATTTTATCCAAATAAAAATATGGATACAAATTTTTATCATTATATTGAATTATGTTTACTGTGATAATCAGTTCTGGGGTAAAATGCTTCAGCCTTCCTTTTAACACTGTCTAAACAAATATATACTTATAACAAGTTACATTTTTAAGGATTTTTATTTTTATATTTTTCAAAGAATGTACTGTTTTATCCAAATAAAAATATGGAATGCAAATTTTTATCATTGCATTGAATTATGTTTACTGTAATAATCAGTTCTGGGGTAAAATGCTTGAGCCTTCCTTTTAACACTGTCTAAACAAATATATACTTATAACTAGTTACATTTTTAAGGATTTTTATTTTTATATTTTTCAAAGAATGTACTGTTTTATACAAATAAAAATATGGAATGCAAATTTTTAACATTGTATTATGTTTAATGTAATAATCAGTTCTGGGGTAAAATGCCCTTTATTTCACCTTTTGGATAAATATATAAATTTATGAATACTTACAACTTCTTCTCCACTGTCTGGATGCCTGAATGAAATTTGAATAGAGGTTTGAAGCTTTCCTTCTTTTTCTTTTGATTCTTCAATTAATCTGAAATAAAAAAAAAATTCTTGTTATCATATGTTGAGATTTTTTATCAGTTTGAAACTGAAACAGAAAGAAAATAGCAAGTATCTTTTAGCAGATAATTAAAACATTGCTCATACTTCATAAGACTGTTATGCAGTTAAATAATTTATCTTGCTAGCACTTTTTCTTTAGTTTATCATTTTACTGCTCCTTTAAGCATCTAACTAATAAAACATTTATTTTATAAAGTGCAATTTTCAAAATGAATTTTTACCTGCTAAACATTATCTAGTTTGTTATTTACTGAAGATTTAACAATCACCATTATTAGTCTCATTAAACCACCTACGATAAAACGTAAATTACTGGAATGAACACTGGTGTAATTTGATTTCCCCTTTGTTAAACAATTTTAAAGAGTAAATAATTAGTCATCAATTTTTTTAATGTTCCTTTACAAACCATAAGTCAGAAGAAAAGTTGAGGCTCCTTGGGTTAAATATCAACTAAGAAATAAAAATACTAATAAAGTAAAAACAAAACAGAAAATGTTCTTTTACAAATTTATTAATCAGAAAATTTTCTTGATAAATTATTTCATAATCACAGTTTCATAAAATATTCTTAACGTATACAGGTTGAAATAATAATAAGAAAAATCGTTACAAGGATTATTTTCTACAAATTTTGGCAGAATTAATTGTATAAAATACTGAGTAATCGCATCTAAAAAATTTTGAATTTTCAAATTGAATATTTCATCTAACGCCACTCCACAGGCTTTTTCGCTTTTTGAAATCAAAACGGTCTCTCGTAGAAGAGTCTCCACATTCATTTGGTTCGGTATCGGAGAAAATATTGCTGTTTGTCTTTTCCGGGAAATGTCGCCTTTGGGGTCTTCGATTGAAATCCGCCTGACGCGTTTCGATTCCAGCAGGTGATCTGTACGTTTCCGGATTCATCCTCATTTCTGTGTCTTTATTGTCTTTGCAATTAGTTTCAGGCGATATTTTCCCTTCATCCATCGTAGCAGCATCCATATTTACTGAAACTTCTAGTCGTTTTTTTCTAACTTTTATGACAAAATTTCAAATCTGCATAAGTAAGCCACTTCTACTGCAGGAAAATTTACAGAGCTACAAATGGAATGAAATCCAAAATTTAATCCACGAATCGCGAGATGAAAAGCGGTTTTTTCTTTGAATACTGTGTATTGTTGCCACTTTTACTAACCAAAAGAATTCATAAAACTTTGAAAGCTTTCAAAACATTAATGGAATTTTGCGATTTATAACTTGTGAGAGTGATATTTCACTATCCAGTGAAAAGTTTTCGAACTTTTTAGGTAACTCCAATTTACAACATTAATATGTTACAGGATTATTTTCCGTTGCTTAGAAGTAGACCTTAATTTCAATGAATAAAGTCTCTCCATAGAGATTTGTAAATAATCTAGGTTTAAGAACAATACAATTATAAATAATTGTCGATTAGGTCTAAGCGAGTTTAGAGCTAATTTTATTATGTCTGATTAATTTTTAAATTTTATTAATTATCTTTAGCTCTTCGCCATTAAGTTATTCTTATATTATTAATTTTAATTACTCTGAATATGTTTCTTATTGAAAAATTTAAATCAAGTAAGCTTAATATTTTAATCATATTCTCATTTTAAAATTATTTTATCATTTTTGTACCGAACAAAAGTACTTTGCTGTCAACTATTGTACTGGAAATATTTTAAATCACCTGACTATTTTACGAGAACAGTTCAATATTTTTAGGTAAAGGGTTGGTTAAATATTGGAATTTTAATACAAGTTACCATTTAAAAACATAAAACATCGATTTTCTGATAACATGAAAAAACTATTCAACCATAACTAAATGAAATTATGCAAGGTAACAGAAAAGGAACTATCGTAGATGAATAAAACGCAAAATCTAAAACACTATAAATAAAATTAATTTTCTTTATATATAAATATTCCATGCAAAGAAAAATGTTATAAACGATGCTAAGTATAAACAATAAAAAAAATCTAGACTATACTTTTTAAAAAAATATTTAGAACATAGAATAAATTTTCAAAGCATAATCGCCATATTTGGCAAGGTACAAATACAAATGCCGCATAAAATGTATCCTTCAGTTACGATGAATGTTTTATTTATTACTTTTATAGTCTCTAAAAACTGAATACACACATTCCAATTATCCGAGTGCGAATTTTAAATTAGTTTTATAGAACAAAAAAAAAATCAGTATCTTTTTCTGCTGACATTGAAAGCTTTAAAATCCCCTAGGCAGTACTTATTCTTCTTTCCTAGCACTGGGGCAATGCCTATTTCCTCGTTTTTCCCAATCCCTTCTTTTCTCGGAAAACCACAAGCAAACAATAAGAGAGACAGGTTCACAATGGAACTGTCTGCTCTTCACATTTACTCGTTCTACAAGGGCATTCATACATTGTGGAAACGCAGGAAGGGCATTTTAAATAAGGATATCGTTTGCCGCCTTATATTTGCGGGGAGGGGGGGAATTTAATTCCGATAATTGATTTAATTTAAATTTTAATGAAATCAACCATCGTTACCGAATATGGTTTTAAAGTATAAATGCATACGTAAAATAGGTTCGATTATTTCTGAATATTTTGATCTTATTTTGTGCATACATATAAACTTGGTATAGCACAAATCAAATAGCACTTTGTATTCAAAACTAGTCCATGTATTTAAACTTATATATGAAAATTTTATATTCATATTTTTATTGTTACGAAACATTAATTAATGGCGTCAATAAAAGTTTGCGTAAAATAAGTTTTCAAACTTTGAAATCTAGCAACGTCAAAAGGGTAGATTAAGGCAATTTGTCGCAACGTCACAAACTACTATAATGCCCTTCTCATTCATTTTCATGTTTACAACAGCCAATAGACAAACAATAAACTGCCCTTCCGTTTGAAACTAAAGTCAGAATTGTCATAAATTGAGAATTTGCCCTACTGCGTGAAATCGCCTTATTGTAGTAAAGCTATTTTATAGATTCAGCTATAACATTTACATTAAACTTGTAAACGTGAATATCCGTATAAAAATCATGAAAACAAAATTGTATCGTAAACAAGAACAGCGGACATTAACCCCAAATAAGTCGTAGCTGGAGCTTTAATTCTTTTATAACACATTTAACAGATTAATTTCTGATTATAACGGTAAAATTGTTATTGCCAACAGAATTAAAAATTGCATAGATACAGACTTAAATAATACTTACTGTAAAAGCTTTTGTTGCCATAAATCTTTTGTTTTCAGAGAGCTATAAGAGAAAAAAAAAGAAATTAAAATTTTATAAAGCTAATTTTAATGCTAATAAATTGTTTTAAAAGAATATAATATGCAGTATTATTTTATTAAATATCATGTGATAAAGGGAAATGTAAATTGAAATATGATCAATTCAGCCAACAATCTTAGAAGACACTAACTGTTAAGAATAAATTTTTAATTCGACTTTGTTTACTTTTTACTGCTAATAGTAATTTTTTTTCTCCTCATAATGACCATTACTTACCAGATGGTCCTCGAAAAGCAGTAAAATAATAATTTAAACACACTTCCGCCCCGTGTTCCTGTGAGGAAAAACAAACAAACAATGTTTATCTTTGCTACTTAAATGTTATGCGCCATTTTGATGGCGAAAATTTCATCTATGGAACCAATTTTTAGTTTTTAAGTATTTTTGTTAAAATATTTTTTACGGTTAAGAGGCAATTAACTCAATCGTATCGAATGACTAGCTGTACTTGCATAAAGTTGCTATAGGATTTAAAACATATGACGGACTCAGCTCGCAAATATGAGTTTATATTATTATATAAACGCATGAAGCGAACAGATGGATATTAAATGTATTCGAAAACCACTCTCAAACCATGATGTTCGAAATAATTTTTTCTCCTTGGGTGTTTAAAAATGTCATTGAGTTAATTTTATGTCAAACTATAGTTTTTTGTTCTTCTAAAAAAATGTCTGCACTAAAACTACTCAATCAATAGAGATGAGATTTTAAAAATAATTCTTTGTAATAATTCGCTAATTAACTTAAACTATTTGTTTCATCGAAATTCAAATTAATTTTTTTTTTCAGAATTGTTCTTTATACGATATTTTACATGTTGTTAATATATTACATCCACTGGTATCATAGATAAATCGAACAATTCTCAAAAATCAGTGAAATATTGTGATTAATAAATTGAACCTGGATTTGGCGGCAAGTTTGTGTTACTTTATAGTTTTCTACCACGCCAATAAAAAACAACCTGAAAAATGATATTTGCAATGCATACCTGCCAACCTGGTTAAAATAATCAACATGTAAAAAAGCTAACCAATTATTGTGCTGCTACAGAGTACTAATGAGACAACTACTGCTTAAAGCTGATACTGAACTGCTACGAATATATATGACAGCAGAATTAAGCTAACTCGGGTACCAAAGAGCAGTACATACGGTCATTTTCGGTAAAAAGAAATTAAAGGAATTTTTTCGCTCTACCCTCAGACAGTCATGGCTTGAATATCCTCAAAACCTTAAAAATGTTTTGAGTAATTCGTTAAAAAAATATATAGAATATTAATTATTGTAACAGTTAATATTGCGTAAACAGAAAGACTAAAGCACATTGGCGTAAAGAAAGCTTGAAATGCACAGATTTTATGCGCAATACGTAAAAGTTGGTTGGTTGAATAGGTTATACTTATATCTAAGAATATTTTCAATGATCACTATCAGAAACTACCTCTTTATGCATATTTAACTTAATCATACTTTTAATCATAATGTATTAAGAATTTTCCTACGGATTATTAATATCCAATTTAGCTTTTCGCGATAATAAATCATCGATCACCATTGGCTTACACACCTTTATTGAGATTTCATTCAAAAGATTTTATTGGCGTTCAAACGAATCATTATAAAGTAATTGCCGATTTCAATATGTTAATATTGAAGACAATGAATTCTGGGCTACTGCTACGATGGGAATCAGCGAATGCGATCGTGTGAATAATGAAACAAATCTGTTTATCGAATACTGACATCACTGGCATTAACACCCTGCTTAAGGAATCCATTTAATAAGTATTCCAGTCACTGACAGTTTATCTGGTAGCGGCCCTTTGATGAAAGTCACTAACATCCACTTCAATGTAAACGACTTAAATATTCTTCTTCATGTAAATGCAATGAACACGTTAAATCGGTTCATTAGCACTTAAGCTGAATATGATGAAATACCACTCTCGGGTAGAAATATGCGTGATATCTTATCTGCTGCTCTGGCAACTTTCAGTAGGGATATTAAGACCGTAAGTTTTAAACGACATGCAACAGAAGCTATGTCTATCAGGTTCAAAGGGCAATGAGGAGTTCAAATATTCTGTGGCTGATAAAATTTGAGTATCATTAATTTAACATTAATAATAGTCACATCGTCTATTAAAATTGATGTTCTACCTGCATATTATCCTTTTTTTTTTTTTTTTTTTACTTTGTAAGTTGCGAATGCAACGAACGATATTTTTTAGTAAAAACATGGTTTTCTTTCGTATGAGAGAAAAAATGGCTCTTGAGTAGCTTTTGTGTTTTGATATATTAATATTATTTACACCATAAATTCTTCTATGTGTCATTTTCTGAGTTTTAAAGATCTCGCATACGTAAATATAATAAAAGGTGTTTTATAATAAAAGTGCGTTGTTTTTGAGCAATTAATTACCGCCATTGAGAACATACTTCTCAACTACTTCAGTATCATACTTCTGATTTCGAAACCCAAACGGGACAATAATGAACATTCAGCTGCGTGAAATTTGTCTGAAAATTCAATGTCTCAAATTTCATTGAATTGTCAAATTTAACTCAGAAAGATAATTAAAAAATTATATTTATAAAATCCGTCTATCTAGTTCTATTATATGTATATGTAAAGTGGAATTTTAAAAGTTGTAAATACTGTGTAACTAAGATAAAATTTGAGCATACTCACTGAGTAATACTCAATGTTACTAGCATTAATGTTAACTCAATGTAATAATTCATTTAGCTGCACGAAAATTTTCAGAAATTTCAATATCTCAAATTCATTGAATTGTGAAATTCAACTCGATGAGAATCGAAAAGGATAGTTATAAAATTCGTCTATCTATCTAGTTCTATGTGTGTGTATAAAGTGAAATTCTAAAAGTTATAAACATTATGTAACTATGATAAAATTTGAGTTCACTCACTGAGTTACACGCAATGTAACAATACATTCAGCTACGAGAAATCTGGATAAAAATTCAATGTCTCAAATTTTTGATAGAATTGAGAAATTAACTCAGAATGAGAAACAATAATGATATTTATAAAATTCGTCTCTCTAGTTCTAGTTATATATTAATGTATGTATGCATATAAAATGAAATTTTAAAAGTTATACATATTGTGTAACTATAAAATTTGAGTATACTCAGTAATAAAATGTATACTTTGTCAAATGTACTCAAATGAATTTATCAAATATATACTTTGAGAAAATTCAGTGAGTAATGTGTTACTCTATGTTACTAATGTTAACTCAATGTAATAATACATTCAACTGCATGAAATTGCTGCATTGATGTATGAAAAGTCTAAAATTCACCGAATTGTAAATTTCAGCTCAGATATTGAAATCAAATGGGATTTTGGTAATTATCATCTATGCTATCCAGTTCTATTTATATATATAAAGTGAAATTTTAAAATAGAATGAATATTATTTTTATAGTCTGTATTATTATTCAGAAATAACATCAATAAAATTAACAATAAATTAACTTTTATTTTTATAGGTAAATAATTAAAACAAAAGCAATCAATTAAATAATCCACTAATATATTAAAGTACCCACTGTGTAATTAATATTTTTCACTTAGTTAATTCAAGTCAATTTATTACATTATAAATTTTGTCGTGATATGAATTATAAAAGTCGTCAATTACGCCATGGGCCGAAAAATTTTACAAGCGGGCCGTATACTCGTAGAATAAATTACTCTCACGTAACAGACATAAACAAATGATGTAACAGTGACGACAGAATTGCGTAATACAAGCGAAGCATCAACGACGGTTTCCCAATGAAGCATGATAAAAATTGACAACGCATTAATTTAAAACTCTAGATAAGGTTTTAAAGCATCGAAATAAATATAAATATAACCAAATGAAAATCAGAAAACCACAAATTTAATTCTACTTGTTTCAGATTTAATATTTTGTGCAAATGCGTAAAGTTTAAGTAACACAAAGATTGAACAATACAATGGTCGGGATGAAAAATAAAATAATTATATAGATGAACATAAAGTAAATAATATTATAGTAAGTACTATGTAATTATGTGAGGTTTAAATAATTTAAACATTAAATAAAGAAAATACAATGGTTGAATGAAAAGCATAATAATATAGGTGAATATAAAATGAAGAATATAATAAGTACGTATATAAATATGTGAAGTTAAGATAATAATGAAGTTGTTAAAAATAAAAAATAATAAGCATGTAAATAATTCTGTAAATATAAAAGAGAAAATTAAATTACTGTGATTGTTGTTATAAAATTACGATAATGACAGATGTGTTCATTTGAGAAAATTTGGAACTTTTATATAGTAGTTCTATGCTTTTAACATGACATTAAGTAACCTCTATGTTTCAAATGAAGGGAGGCATTGAGAAAGTACGTAATTTTAAAATTTATATACGGTAAAACTTAAAAGCTGTATTTAAAATAGCGAAAATGTAATATGTTATTTAGTCTTCAAACAAAAATAGACTGTAAGATATGCAGTTAGCTCTTGTGTTATAAATATCAAGATTATTTAAATACAATTAAATTTGATTTTTCAATTTAAATCCAAGATATATGTACTTAAACATTGTATGCGCAACTGATCAAACTGTATTACAATACCGTTACAAATTTTACAGTGTATAGTTTTACTGTGTATTATTTATGTATGAGCATACATACAATCAATACACACATGCATATCCCTTCATGTGCGGAGAATTACTGATGACCTCTTAAAACAACATTCGGAAAAATAAATAGTTGCATTCTCTATTGATTAGCTTATTTTATATGGGGGAGTCTTTATTAAACTTTTTATAATGTTAAATAATAAAATAAAATACCATTCACTTAAACGGACCCCTCTATCTAAGTGCTAATAAAATAAACAGCTGATCAGAGGGGTGACTTGGATGTTTCGCAATCAAGTTGAAAAGTTGTGGGGGAATCACCACAACTTTTCAAATTGATCATATTTCGCGATTATAAAAATTATTTAAAATATGTTGAATCTTTCCTTGCAAGACATTTATATATATATATAAAAAATTGTTACATAAAAGTATCTGATTTCAAATATATGACAAGACTATTTCCCTATTTCTAAAGTCATCGCGGAGTAACTAGAGGCGCGAATTACTCAGCACGAGAAAAGGGAAAGTGTTTAACAATAATAAAATAATCAAAATATCATTGATTTTAATTAACCCCTCTTTCTAAGTGCTGTTAAAATAATCAGCTGATCAGCGGGATGACTTAGATGTTTCGCAATCAAGTTGAAAAGTTGTCGAGGAACCACCTCAACTTTTCAACTTGATCATATTTCGCGGTCATAAAAACGATTTAAAATACGTTGAATCCTTCATTGCACGATATTTATATAAAAAAAATTCTTGCAGAAAAGTATATTATTTCCAATATATGAGAACGACTTTTCCTATTCTAAAGTCATCGTGGAGTTGCAACAAGAGGCGCGAACTACTACTCATGAGAAGTGGAAGTGTTTAACAATAATAAAATAATCAAAATATTATTAATTTTAACTAAACCATCTTTCTAAATGCTGTTAAGATAAACAGCTGATCAGTGGGATGACTTGGATGTTGCCCAATCAAGTTGAAAAGTTGTCGAGGAACCACCACAACTTTTCAACTTGATCATATTTCGCGGTATGTAAACGATTTAAAGTACGTTGAATCCTGCCGTGCACGACATCTATTTTATTTTAAATTAAGTACCAAAAACTTATCTTACCTCAAATACATGAGCACAACTTTTCCTATTCCTAAAGTCATCGCGAAGTTGCAACTAGAGGCGCGAACTACTCCTCATGAAAAAGTGGGGAGAGAAAACTGAACCGGGGAATTGATAGTCAGCACAACCTACTACGGAGAGCTTAGATCTTGGAATGAGAAAAACCATCCATCCATGTGTTGTTACAGGTGCCATGGTGAGGGGGGAACTTTTACTGCCCCCCTCCCTTCAAGTAGGGGGAGTCTTGAAGGGTCGGGGGTCAAGTTTCTACCCCCAGTCTTTCGGAGGGATGACCATGAACACGTGACTAGTGTCGCGTTACGTTTGCCAGTCGCATCCAACTGCATTTTTATAGGGAGACATTGGACATGAAGGTCAAAAAAAGAGCAGGGCATTTTAACCACTAAATATTTTAGATTTTCAGTGCCTTTCTATAATCAAGATTTTGCACTGCGCTCTGTATACATATAAGTACATTTGACATGAAAGCAAAAAGGCAGGACACATTAGGCGCTAGATTTTTAGATTTTCGGTGCCTTTCTTTAATCAAGATTTTCCATTGCGCTCTGTGTAAATATAAGTACATTGGACATGAAAGCAAAAAGGCAAGACACATTAGGCGCTAGATTTTTAGATTTTCGATGCTTTCTTTAATCAAGATTTTCCACTACGCTCTGTGTAAATATAAGTACATTGGACATGAAAACAAAAAGGCAAGACACATTAGGCGATAGATTTTTAGATTTTAAGTGCCTTTCTTTAATCAAGATTTTCCATTGAGCTCTGTATAAATATAAGTACAATGGACATGAAAGTTAAATAATAATAATAAAACAGGATATTTTCACAGCTAAATTTTTCGAATTTTGGCGTCCTTTGTAAATATGTGCATAGGAAATTTTAAAAATCTAAATTTTTTAATTTTCTGTGCCCTGTAATAATCTAGAGCTTTCCATGGCGCCTTGTGTAAATAAGTATCTGCAGTTATGTTCCTAGCGATATATGTATACAAGTTAAATACTTGCAGTCATTATTTAAAAAAAGAGCGTTAAATTAAAAAGTTGAAAATGTTCTCAAAAGAATTTAAACCTTTATTTCTTTTTTATATAGTGATTATTTTATGCAAAAAATGAGAATAAATTTAAAGGTAGCTAACATGTTATTGAGGCACCAAAACAAAATTCAAACAACCATTGAAAAATAATAAATAAAAACCGTTGAATTCACTGGAACAAATTAATACAAGACTCGTTGCTGGTTGTTTTCCGCAATTGTTACATTTCGATTGCATCTGGAAAATAAATTTGTTTATCTGCAGTTTTGTTCCAAGCGATATATATACGTGTGTGTCTGTAGAAGGATTTCTTATTAAAAGTTTGTGTACATTATGAAACAAAGCGTTAAATTAAAAATGGAAAAATGTTAAATTCCCCAAAAGATTAAAATTTTCATTTCTGTTTGATATAGAAATTGTTTAAAAATATAATAAAAATTTTTGAGGATACTGACTTCAAGTGTAATTAAGATACTAAGACTAAAACCAAGCAACTTTTTAAAAAATAAAACCGTTGAATTCAGTGAAAGAAGAAGGTTTATCGCTTGAGCTAGTTAATTTTCGTAACTGTAACATTCCGATTACGTCTTACTTGCAATTTTGTTCCAAGAATATATATATATATATATATATATATATATATATATATATGCGGAAGAATTTCTTATTAGATGTTAGTGTCCATTACGCAACAAAGCGTTAAATTAAAAATGGAAAAATGTTAAACTCCCCAAAAAGCATTGAAAGCTTAATTTTTTTATGTAGTAACTATTTTATAGTAAAAACTTGAGAATGCATAATCCAGGTGTAATTAAAGTACTAAGACTAAAACTAAGCAACTGATGAAAAAAAAAATAAAACCGTTGAATTCAATGAAAAGAAGAATACAAGGTTTATCGCTTGAGCTAGTTAATATCCGTAACTGCAACATTTCGATTACGTCTTGGAAATAATTAGGTTTATTTGCAATTTTGTTAAAAGATATATATGCGGATGGATTTCTTATTAAATGTTTGTTTCCATTATGCAACAAAACGTTAAATTAAAAATGAAAAAATGTTAAGCTCCTAAAAAAGGCATTGGAATCTTTATTTGTTTTGATGTAGTAACTATTTTATAATAAAAACTTGAGAATGCATACTTCAAGTGCAATTACAGTACTAAGACTAAAATGAAGCAACCGTTGAAAAAATAAATAAAATTCGTTGAATTCAATAAAAGATGAATACAAGGTGCATTGCTTGAGCTAGTTAATTTCCGTAACTGTAACATTTCGATTACATATGGAAAAATATATGACTGGTTCCATCTGCAGTTTTGTTGCTAACAAATTATATTTTCTTCTGCGGAAGGAATTCCTATTAAACGTTTATGATGCAACAAAGCGTTAAATTAAAAAGTTGAAAACGTTAAGCATTTTTAAAAATAAATCTCGCCTTAAAGTTTTTTAAAAACTTTCCTAAAGAATTAAGAACCGTTGTTAAAAGAAACCTGCAGTATAATAAGATTATCTTCGTTATACTTGGATATTAAATAAGCTGCATAAATAAATTTAAAACACAGTTTTGGAAGGAAATTCTAAAAGATGAACACACATTTAAATTTAAGAGGTTTAAAAGATAAAAGGCCACCGCCTAAGGAAGCACCTGGAAGATTTGTCCGAGGTACTTCGAAGCCTGAAGCATTAGAATAGATAGCTTAGGAGCCCCCACTTAGACCCCCAGCTGCGGATTTCTTTGAGAAAAGACGTTCATGGTCAGTTAGAACTTTCTAAAAAGGACTCTGAAAATCCAAACTTGCTAGCGGCTACCGGTGACGACATTTTTCTGAGATTCTGTTGGTCTGCAGCTCACTATTTTTGGGTTGCTAAACTTTAAGTTGGATCAATACAATGTGCAGAAAAAGGAATCGTTGGTCTTTAGTAAAATAAGTAGTGTTTAGAATGTTAAATGTAGATACTATTATTATAATGAAATTTACGTATATTACTTCATACTGTCGTTCATTACGATAATGCCTTTACGCTATACAGCGGGATTTTTAGGCAAATTTACTGTCGTTCATTACGATAATGCCTTTACGCTATACAGCGGGATTTTTAGGCAAATTTGTAAAACGAGATGAAAGGCGTGTCCCGCAGAACTGAATATTTTTTAATAGTAGGACGAAATTTCAGGTCTGTTGGTCTGTAACTTACTATTTCGGATTGCTAAAATTTAAGGTGGACCAAAGTAATACGAAGAAAGGGAAATTACTCGAATTTAATAAAATCAGCAGCGTTTAGCACATAAAACGTAGAAAATATTATTATAATGAAATTTACATATAAGTGTTCGTTACGATGGGGTATTCATTTCCGAGCTATAGCGGATTTTTTACGCAAATTTGTAATTACGGGAAGAAAATTTGGCAAAATTTCGGGTCTGAGAGACACCAAAAATTTGTAATAGTGGTACAAATTTTCGAGTCTCGTGATTCGGAAAAGCTCGAAGGGAAAAAGAATGAAACTGTTACAATTTCGAAGCTCCACAACTTCAACTAATTTTGGAAATCGCGGACACTAAAACAAATCCGAGGAAAAGGAGAGAAATTTCATTTTCCGGTAAAACTTCTGGTTAGGTTTGAAGTGCTACAATCTACTTTTTTGCTACACAAGACAATGAATGCAATGGGAAGACAATCACTCGACTTCAGTAAAACTAGCTCCATTTAGCCCATTAAATGTAGATGCTATTATTATAATAAAATCTAACTGTTAGCAGTTATTATGATACATATTTACTCCAAGTAAGATATTAATAAACTGCGATTATCATTAGAAAAGTTCATATTAAAGCATATAGATTGATTGTATTGCTGTGAGGAGAGAATCTTTAACGGCTAATAAAAAAGTAATTCCCTCTACAGTAATAAACGATTCCGAAACAGAACTGTTTTTGGCTTTTACAATAAACCGTAAACAGAAGTTCAAATATAGTCGAAAGATATCAACAGATAACTATTGATACAATTGGTAAACTCGCGATATTTTTTCAATACAAAGAGTTTTATCAAAGGTTAATCACCTCATAACAGTGACCAATGATATTGTCTTTTTCTCGGTATGAAGCAATAGTTTTCTGGTTATGTTTTACTCTGTGGTTCTTTCTCATGTCCTTATAAAAAGTTAAAAGACTAAGAAGCCCCAAAGGCTTTGAAAAAACTGTCATAATTTCTGAAACTTTACAAGGAATGCTATTTAAAACTTAAAAGATTAATTTCTAATGTTTTTGAAAAAGCTGTTATAATTTTGAAAACTTTTAGGAACGTTATGTACTAGAACCAGGATTAAACATCGAGTCCATTCCTGTACAGCGAGTAAAAGTAGACAATTAGGTTAAAATTGAATTCTATCGAAATACGTGAATGTCAACAATGATCTGCTTCAGTTAACTTCGGCAAACTTTTCTGTGGGTGGTATTTTCTATGCCAGTTATTGCACCTAAAAAAAGCAACCATTAACGGAACCTAGGGAATTCGAAAATTCTCTTTCAGGGATCTGCAAAGTACTTCCCTCCTCTGCCCAGTCTCCAGCCAGACCGTCTACCACTTTTCGTCTAAACTGCAGTTTGCTCTATCTGGCCTTAATATTGTCTTGGAGACATTGATTGCGCTCTTAAAAACCGCCCTCCCCGGCTTCCACGAGTAAACTTCGGAATTCGTCGGGAGAAGAAATTGCTGTTTACTCCGAGAAAGGTGATTGACAATGGAATTAGGTACAGGAAATGGCCGGCGTTAAAAGGCAGGTATGGTCAGGTGGAGTCTTAAGTTTAGAAGTATTAATTTTATGGGAATGAAAACTGCTTTTGGCTGAAGAAATGACAGAGGGAAGAAATGGCATTTTGAGAGGTGTGTCTTCAGATAAAACTTGGATAAATAAATAAATAAATAAATGAGTGTATATATATAATTATTTATTTATTTATTAAAAAATATTGTTGTAGTCAGAAAGATAGCCTGTCTGTAACAATATTTTTCTGAGTTTCTGTACTACCGTTACAGACAGGTTTTACTGGTAGAAACCCCAGAATATATATATATATATATATATATATATATATATATATATATATATATATATATATATATATATATATATATACATACACATATGCATAGTAAAACCTATTTATAACGATAGTAAGAAAATCAGATAAATATTGTTATAAACAGGTTATCTTTACAGTATCTAAACAGGTCTTGTTTGTGCATCTGACGTTCATGCATATCACGGGCATACAACTTTGATAGTATTTGAAGATCTAATTATTATTATTATTATTATTATATTTTATTTTTTATTATTTAGAAGGAAAATATTTATAACACAAGACATCAACAAACGTAGTAACGGGCTGTTTTTATCCATACATTTATTTAAAACCATTTTTAGTATTATTAAATAATCTTTATTTCTTTGAGTGAGAGATACTTATATAACTTATGTGATTTTAGATAATAAAAAAAATGCATTCGTAACTATTAATATTGAAGAAACAATCGTTTATGTTGCATAAACTTAACGATCACATCTGATTTCAGCTGTACTTAATAGTACTTTTAATTGGTGACTAAAGAGTGATTATTTGTTTTTAAATTTCGGGCTCCCGAAGAATCACTAGATTGTGATCAACCACTTTGCAGTTTTTCCCGTGCCTCACATGACCACGCTTTTTGTGCGAAACTAATTTCCCTATATGTGGTGCCAGCGTGCTATTTCCAAAATGCACAATTTTTGATAATCCCGTCTAATTTATTCGGTTTACTTTTTCACTCCTAGATGGTATTACTGATCCTTAGAACATATATATGCGCAATTTTGGAGGCAATAAAAGCTTTTTTATGCATATTTTACTCATAAATGCTGGACCGTTCTTTGCGAGTAAGAAGCTAATGTCCTGCCAGCGGCAAAATTTAGAGGCGGCAAATTTGGTCGGTATCTTGTAAAGTGGAAGTTACTCGAGCAAGCAGAAACACATTATTTAATGATTTTTTTTTTGTCTAATAGAATAAACGCTGTAAACATATTATTACATATTATCATAATTTTATAGTAAAAACTTTCGCATAAATCTCTTTAATGAATATTACCACATTCTATTTTTGCTGTATTACTAGAAAATAGTCAAAAGTAATAGGCTATCATTCTTTCATAAGTCGTCCATTCTAAATTAGTATGCCGTTGCTTATATCGCCGGTTGATTATGTTGGCCTTTTTCAATATTTTTTGGATTTAGGTTTTATTAGGACCGCCCAAAATTTATATAGGGAAACACAAAAACCTGCATGCAAGAGCTTGACGCCTCGTCAACGGCATTGCATAAATGTATTTTTCTTATAATTTCGGCAGTAAAAAATAGACAGTTTGGGGACCAGCTAGTTTTTAAAATTTTTTAGCTATAGCAAATAGCAGCTAACAGAGTTCAACGGCCCCGTACAGTTAACAATGAAATTTACTATACAACGTGTGTAACGATTATCTTCAAAATTGTTTTACGCTCCTTTTTACTAAAACGAAAGTAAATGTCCAAGAAACGCAAAACATTGCAGATTTTCTGCCAAAAATGCATGAAATATGTCAGTTTTTTAATGCGCCTTATCACCTATTTACTTAAATAACCTATTGGCATTGCATAAATGTATTTTTCTTATTATTTCGGCAGTAACAAATACAGTTTCGGGACCAGCTAGTTTTTAAAATTTTTTATGTAGTAAATAGCAGCTAACAGAGTTCAATGCTCCCGTACAGTCCACAATCAAATTTACTACACAACGTGTGTAACGATTACTTTCAAATATTTTTACTCTCCTTTTTACTAAAACGAAAGTAAATGCCCAAGAAATTCAAAGCATTGCAGATCTTCTACAAAAAATGTATGAAATATGTCAGTTTTTTGATGCGCCTTATCACCTATTTACTTAAATAACATATTGGCATTGCATAAATATATTTTTCTTATTATTTCTGCAATAAAAAATAGACAGTTTGGGGACCAGTTAGTTTTTAAATTGTGTAACAGAGTTCAACGCTCTCGGATAGTCCACAATCAAATTTACTACACAACATGTGTAACGATTATCTTCAAAATTTTTTTTCGCTCCGTTTTACTAAACATTGCAGATCTTCTACCAAAAAATGTATGAAATATGTCAGTTTTTTAATGCGCCTTATCTCCTATTTACTTAAATAACATATTGGCATTGCATAAATGTATTTTTCTTATTATTTCGGCAATAAAAAATAGACAGTTTGGGGACCAGTTATCTTTTAAATTTTTTGAGCTGTAGCAAATAGCAGCTAACAGAGTTCAACGCTCCCGTACAGTCCACAATCAAATTTGTTTTACGCTCCTTTTTACTAAAACGAAAGTAAATGTCCAAGAAATGCAAAACATTGCAGATCTTCACTCAAAAAATGTATGAAATATGCCAGTTTTTTAATGCGCTTTATCACTTATTTACTTAAATAACATATTGGCATTGTATAAATGTATTTTTCTTATTATTTCGGCAATAAAAAATAGACAGTTTGGGGACCTGTCAGTTTTTAAATCTTGAGTTGTAGCAAATAGCAGCTAACAGAGTTCAACGCTCTCGTATAGTCCACAATCAAATTTACTACACAACGTGTGTAACGATTATCTTCAAATTGTTTTACGCTCCTTTATACTAAAACGAAAGTAAATGTTCAAGAAATGCAAAACATTGTAGATCTTCACCCAAAAATGTATGAAATATGTCAGTTTTTTAATGCGTCTTATCACCTATTTACTTAAATAACATGTTGAGCGCTTTCAAAACAAGAATAGTTACTGGCAAATAGTTTTTCCGAAACACGAGAAGCCTGTTTAAAGGCAGATACCATAGATAACGGGATCTATCAATCACCAACTAAACGAGGGGCTTCGCAGAAATCTGGAAAAATGTCCTCACCTAAAAGAGACAACGACGTTGGTGGTAGGCCAGCCGATGACGAAAGATGTGGCTGGCGACTTGACTGATTCGCAAACGTCTCCTAAGCACTGGGATAGCCACATTTCGCACAGACGAATCTTCTCCTTTAGTTTGTAGGTACCACCAGATCTGCAAGAAAAGACATTGACAAATCAAGACAAATTTCAGAACAGAGCAGGGTGAAAATATGTTTGAACCCGAAATGTATCAGAACAACACTCAGTGGCGTAGTGTAGGTTTCTGCTGCCCGGTTCTGATGAAAAATATGTGCACATTCTCCCTTACAAAACATTGTTATTATAACAAAAATATTTTCTAGAGCGAAGAAAATTATTAAGCTGTAAAGAGATTTTCTTTTTCCAAAATTGAAAATTTTTATAAACTGGAAAACCATATTTAATTGGGAATACGTGTTTTGACATCTATTAATAAATTATTATCTAAAAATAACATTATTACTAGAAGAACATTTGTTTCTAGGAAACTTGAAACAAATATTATTCGAAACTTACTGACTGGTTTAAAACGATAAACCAGTTTAAAACATTTTTTTCCACGAAAACAACAACCATCAACTTAAAATAAATTAATATGTCTCCTCAATATAAATTCAATGAAAGGAGTTATTTTGCTACCTCTAGGAAGTGAAAAGTCAGATAATGGCAATTAATTATACATATTTTCCACGGTAAAGTGGAAATTTTAATTAATACATTTTTCTGACTATATTCCCACCGTACGATAACAACTGTTTTATTCTATGGTCTAAAATGTATTCTAAAAGTAAAAATGCCCATAAAAGAGATGAGCATGAATCATTTTCTATAATGATTCTTTTGAAACAATTATTAATAACTTTTAAAATTATTAATATTTTACTTTGAACTTGCAAACACTTTCCCATAAATGTATTGCTAATAGCATCAAAATTTCAAGTAGATTAATCCAAAGTCAAATTTGAAAATACCCTGTGGAGACTAGAAAATTTTGAACACCGAAAAAACACCACAAAAATCATATTTTTTTTCTCTCCTTTTTTTTCTAAAATGAAAGTAAATCTTCAAAGAATGCAAAACACTGCCCGATCTTCATCCAAAAATGTATGAAATACGTCAGTTTTTTACTGCAACACAATTTCACGCAGTTCGTTACTACTGCGAAAAGTATAAAGCTACGCTTCTTTCCGTAAACTGTTGTCTTTTACCAAAACGTGCATAACTGCTTGCGTGCTGCTTTTAGATAACAATTTATCAATATTAGAATTTAAAACGTATTTTTGCAATTAAATTTTCTATTTTGTAAGAATTTTTAAGTTTTGAGAAAAAGAATTTTTTTACAGCGTGACAATTTTCTCTCTCTAGGAAAGTTTTATCACAGGATCACAGGATGCAGTGATTACAGAACCTCCTCAGCCGAGTCCTCGAGTTCTGCAATACATGGGAGTTTGGCAAAACAACATATAGATTTATTTTGCTCGAACATGGAAATAAAGATATTTAAATAAGGGAAGGGGTGCTTGAGTTTCGGCAGGGAAAAATACAATTAAAAGGTAAAATGAAAATATGAAATTGAGTGTCCTGTTTAGATACAAAAGCTAGTGAAACACTAGGAGATAAATCGAAATGCACAGTTAGGTTGTATAAAGTCAGTACAAATATATATATATATATATATATATATATATATATATATATATATATATATATATATGTAATGAGACTGACTTCTAGATGGGGGGTTGCAGTCATGGCCATAAAAATGATACCGTTTCAGCTATAGACCTTTATTAAGATAACTTTGAAGGACGGGTTCCCACTTCATCATAGGGACAAACTGAAGGGTCAACTAGCATGTAGTTCTATGTACAAGACACGTAACACCAGGGTCAACATCTGTGTGAAAATATCTCTAGAAAAATCTGTCTCCGCTAGCGTGTATCTCCTTTTTATTTGGAAATTTCCTAAATTATCCGCTAGGGACATGTAGGTTTATAACTGGCCAGGCCCCTTCTCTGAGGGCGTAACCTGTAGCCCCAATGGTCAATTTAGGTTAGGAGTTAAAAAGGGGAATGGAAAATGACGCGGGAATTTTTACCCTTGATTTAAGTTTTGAAAACCCCTGAGAATTTTCCTTACATATATATATATATATATATATATATATATATATATATATATATATATATATATATATATATATATATATATATACAGATATATTCATGAGAATAAGAAAGCACAAGTCTCAAGAGACGTTAAGTTGAAGAAATACACTAGAAATAGAGTGAAGTAGTTGAGATTCATATGAGAGATTCTCGAATTTGTCTCGAATCAAATTTGTGGAGAGGACCAATGGCAATCTTAGTAAGTTTTATCGTTATAATGACATAATTTGTAAAGAGCGCGAGGTGTCTAATTTGACCTCTATCCCGGTAGTCAGAAATCTGTATATACCATTGAAAGAGAGAAAGGCGCAAATATTGTTTCAAACCGAAATGTATAACAAGAAAACGAGACTAAACCTTTCTGTAAATTGACCCATCAGTAATGTTGTGTAAAGGAATGCATTGTTAGGATCGTGCGACGCTGTATAACTCAACAAATAAGTTTGGGTGAAATCTATTGTCGTAGCAACTGCTCAATAACCAGATTTTAAATTCCAGGAGGATCAAGTTTTCGAATTAGGCTGGCGAAATGTAGGATTAACTGTTTATCCCAGAAGTTCAAAAACTGATTTCGGTTTTCCTGCTTCTGGGAGGTATAATCCTTAAAATCTTGGTAACTCATCGTTGGGTTGTTCTAGATTTCCCAGCAGTTGCCGGCACAACCGCACAGTTGAAATTACCAATTATATAGCAAACACTACCAAGAACAGATTTGGAAGTTTTTCAAGCAACGCTACAGTCGAAATGTTAAAACACTAAGGTTCACCTATTTTTTGTTGATATGACTTTTAACTATTTTTTACGAATGTACAGACTTAAAGTTTATCATAAGCGAAAATTGTGTCAAGTAGTTTAAAGATGTCATGCATAGAAAAGCATTTGTAAACTAACTCAATATTCTCAACCTTCATATTTATTGATTGATTGATTCGTTCTAAACAGCTTTAACTGAAAACCCAACTGTTGTCTGTACAGAGATTTAAATGACTAAAACACACAAATGCCTTGCTCTTATGCAGAATATATCTACTAAACCAGGAGTGGGTAGCTTGTAGAACACCGCCCCTTTGAAAATGTGAGTATTTTATATTTTCAATATCTTCCTATGAGGGCATAACATATATTTACCAGTCCTGATTTTGTTTTTTGTAAACTAAGATTTTTGTTCTTGCCTATCGTACGCAGGCAATCAAATGTATGCAATAAACGATTTAAAAATTTTAATTTTTTTACTTTAACACTTCGCATGCGGGCAACGTATTTTTAAGTTTTTTGCAATCTATCACTGGAGCGCAGGTCACGTAAAAATACGTACTTAGTAGATTTGTGGTGGATACCCGCTAACCACCACAAATCTACTAAATACTTATAATTACATGTATGTGTAACATTATATGCGTGTTGTTTGTGCTGCTATGAAACGCTTTGCATTTTTTCTTTCACAAGTTATGACTGTCGACTTACTCGGTCTTTTGTTGTGTTATTTCGTCTTCAATCGAATTCCTAGCTCCAGAACGTACAAGTCGTGTTTCGTCAATTTGAAGATTGGTTTTTTATTGTTGAATACAAAATTGATAAAATGAGCCGTTGTGACAAAGATAGTGATGAATAAATATGCGCTGACAGATTATCGGACTTTAATTTTAAAAATCGTTTATTTTTGTAATTTCGTAATTTTTTTAAAGTCATACAGTATATATTAAAGTGTAAAATAAAAAAAGTTTCGTTCATAAAAACAAAGTAGTTTTCGATTTACTGCGATTTTTCTGAATAACTAATCTTTCGCGCGATTCACGAAAAAAAATGCCCGCCGAACGCGTAAGTTGGTGGTGAAGAATACCCGCATGCCAAGTGTTAAGTGCCACATAAGGCAGTTTTTAGAGACGAATTAAGGTTCATGGTGGAATGACAAAAATTCTTACCTAGGTTTTGCAACCAGGAGCAGATCGTTGAACAAAAATAAATGCCTATCTTGCTTTTGTACACCCTGAAAAAAAATTTAACTTAGTTTATACTTCACACAAGTCATAAAATATTATACTAAAATCTTTGATGGGAACAAAGATAATACCAATATTCGTAGAAAAAAGTGGATATACGTACCATTCCAAAACTAACAGGACTCTCCATTATGAAAACCCGAAAATTGTCATCACCCCATAAATGTTTTTTATGAAAAGACTGTGCCTCCGGCCTGCTAGGAGATGTTGGCCTGAAATGAAAAGAATAAATTGGTTTAGCGTTCTGATAACTTTTATGCATATTTTGAACGATATTTCAGATGGCATTAAATAAATTCACAATATAAATTATATATTCTTTTATAAGAAAGTTATTAAGTGTCATAATATAAATAAATAACCTGGACTATTTCATTATTGCACAATATTTTGTGAAATATGCATAAAGTGAAAAGTAAGCTGTATAAATTTAAAACTAGATTATTGCTAGTTACACTAATAAAGTATATATTAGAGATAACTCATTAGTAAACTTCTTACAGTTTAACTCTGAAAGCATTATTAAGTACGTTTCATAAATACTTTTTTATTTAAGGCAGACAACTTATTTTCAAATTAAAGAATTACTTTAAAGAAAAGGCAAATATGGAATGAAAACAAAGCGTTTTATATTGTGTTACCTTAATAACCACGTTTATGAATGATTTATTTATTTAAAGACGACCGCAACATTTTTTTTTTAAACTTTTTTTACTCTGAAATTTTATACCAATGTAACTTGTTAAAACGTGCTATATTAAGCTTATAGTACGGTACAGCTAAGATTGAATCTATAATTACATAAAATTTAAGGAAACAACTATAGACTAAATGCGATGTAAGGACGATGACAAAAATTTTAATTACTTTTTAGACGAGATCATAAAAAATAATAATCCGACTTTTAAGCAAAATAATTTGAATCCTAAATATGTCTAGTGTAAAAAATTATTCACCAAATTTAGGTTAACCCCTTCCCGGTTTGTCCCGAGCTGAACTCGGGCAGGCGAAATGTACCATCCTGGCTCATCCCGATTGTAGCTCGGGCTCTGTGAAATTTTACACTGTGCAATCAGTCTTTCCCAAATTATCTTACATATGCTTTTTATGGTTTCGAATGCTTTTGTTTATTTTTCTAGCTACTAGATTATTTACTGCTCAAAGAGAGACAGCAGATGGAAGACGGTAAGGAGAGAAACAAGGTTCTACTGTTTAGATTGCGATATTGGACTCTGTGCAGTACCTTGTTCCCGATTGTATAATACATGATCAAATTTTGATTAATAATTTCATAATCATTTATGTAAATGCAAAGGATGTAAATACAATTTTATTCAAGATAAAAGCTAGGTATTATAAGCTTTATATTTATAGTTTGTGTGAACTGACTCCAAAATCTAAGGATTTCTTACGCACAGAAAGCCAACTATACAGGTAAACTACTCATTTATTTACATTAATTTCACATTAATTACATTAATTATTTGGAAATTTTGTATGCGAATGATGCTATTATGTTTAAAAAGCTATGTAGGTATGAAAATAAGCATTAAAATTGACATTGTTTAACCTATAATCCCGAAATAAAATGAACCTGGAAGGGGTTAATAACTATATTTCAATAGCAAGTAAGGTCAAAATTATAAACACATATTTACACCTGAATTTGGAAGCTATAAAAATACAATTCCGGTATAATCCTTAAATGATATTACATAACCAGGAAAAGTCAGAATTACCAACACATATTTACACCTGAATTAGTAAGCTACAAGAATACAACTCCGATAGGATAATACATAAAAAAAAACAAGTAAATAACATCACAAGCATATTGTAAACAACGTTTTATTTTATCGATGTCCAGTCTACCGAATAAGCGAAAAGTACAGTTGTTTTTATTGTTTTGCAATAAAGGAAGACAAGTCATACAATATCATGCAAATTCCTCCGTGTCTCAAATTAACCAAATCTCATACCTCCGCGTCCCATCAACCGGAAGTAACGTTACCTCAGGACAATTGAAACATCTAGTACGACGGGACACCGCTTTTAACCAAAAAAAAAAAATTCTGTCAATTCTCTAAGACAAGGTGATGCCGTAGGAAGATAGCCTTCCTTGTTATTGGGCTCCCCGGGGCTGACGCGTGGCTAAGTGGCTGTTTATCTCGAGAGAGAAAAAAAAAAAAAAACTCAGGTAGACGAAAGGGGCACCCCCCCTTATGCTTGAGACATAAAGCGGGGAAAATTGAATTATGGGGAATAGCTTTTGTCTTAACAGGCGTGGATCGGAAACGTGTTACTGTAGACCAGTAGTGTTGTGTTCAAATATTTCTACAGTATTCTTTACTAACTAGCATATAGCCCGTCATATGGCGTGATCAGTAAAATTTTTAATTTTCCAGAGTTGTAAAGTACCTTATGAGGCAGGTAGAAAAAAAATGGTTTCTTTTTTGGCTGAGAATTATCTTGCAACAAAAAATAATCGATGATTACATTTTAATTATCACATATGTAAGAAATCTATTACTTAAGCCAAATATAAAAGAAAATTATTTACGTAATATCTAAGTTCAGTGGTAAAACGTATGAAAACAACGCAGACGATATTTAATTAATTTAAAATAAAAAATGATTAAATGAGATGGTTAAAAGAATAACGTCTTGATACTAGGAAAAAGATGTTATTTTTACCTATTTATTATGTGATAAATTTATAAATTTAATCGCCTGCTCTTAACCGGGAAAAATAGGGCTTGAAATAATGGCATTAAACGCTCGAAAAGGGGAGAGGAGGGGGCATTTCGAACGTTTTAAAGACGACAGTATTTTTCGTTGTGATATGAAGCATATTTATACCAATTTATTTTAGAATCGGATCGATAGTTTGGGAGAAGATAAACTTTACTCGCTTTGAATTTTGCTAAACCTAACTCTTCAAGAATCCAATAGGGATGCCTCTATCCATTCCAGGTCCAACCGCTTTATAAATTCGAGGAGATAACTTAGGCTATTATTATATAGGAGATGTGTAACACAATTTTAATAATTGCTTATTTTCTGGGTATATATTTTAAAAACCTCATCTACTATAAAATTTGCATACGTACATTTTGAGTAAGGTACTTGGAACCGAAACAGTTTTACTTGCTTTACCAAAAATTGCATGAAAAGATATTTTGGACACTCGTAGATATTGGCTTCTTTCTTTAAACGTCCGAAATTTCAAAATAAGTTAGTTTAATAAGTGTAAACATTATTTGACTTGTTTTAACGTAAGTTTTAACTCAAACATTTTTTAATTCAGATGCAAGTGATAAAGTTTATACAGGTTTTCTACAATGAAACCCATTTGAACCCATTTGCATTTAAAAATTCATTCACAGTTTCATGTAGAAAGATGTTATTTTTATTTTTTTTTAAGAAAAAGAAACAAAAGCAAGTTGAAAAAGTTATAAGAATTTCTTTTATTTGACAACTTTAATTTTAATTAAATGAACTCCTCAAACCGACTTTACTTAACGTGTTTCATATTGAATTCAAAAATACAAAATAATTACAATTACATATAATAATTACATTATAATAATGTCTTCTTTAAGACTAAGAATATTTTAAATAAGAATATATAAATATTCATATATATATAATTTTTTTAAAAAACTGAAAGTTTTAACTCAAACATTTTTTTTTTTGTAATTAAAATGCAAGTGATAAAGTTTATACAGGTTTTCTACAATGAAATCCGTTTACATTTAAAACTCCATTCACAGTGTCATGTAGAAAGATGATATTTTTATTTTTTTAAAAAGAAAATGGAACAAAAGCAAGTTGAAAAAGTTATAAGAATTTCTTTTATTTGACAACTTTAATTTTAATTAAATGAACTCTTCAAACCGACTTTACTTAGCGTGTATTATATTGGATTCAAAAATACAAAATAATTACAATTACATATAATAATTGCATTATAATAATGTTTTAAGACTACGGATATTTTAAATAAGAATATATAAGTATTCATATATATAATTTTTAAAAAAAACTTAAAGTTTAACATGTTTTTAAGAGATGTTACAGCTGTTGTTAAGAAAAGGTTCGTAAGTCATATTGTAAACCAATTAGGCGAGGTAGAACTTCGAACAAAATATATTGCTGACAGGCCGCAAGATCCAGAAGCCAACAGTGAACTAGGGAGCGGCAAAGAATAAAGGGGCTTCCTTCAATAAAGAAATTAACAGCAAAGCGGAAAGCTTTTGGAAATTAGTGCCGGACCATGCGTATCGGTAAACAGTACATTGTAAATAAATATGTACCAGGAACATGGACTGGGTTCAAAGGCGGTCTCTAAATCTCAACAATAAAGACTTCGAACACAGGAGGGAAAATAGATATGCGTTTTGCATAGGGGTAAGAGAAAGAAAGTGTGCTTGTGTGTAGGGGTGGGGGGGGGGATCTGAGACCGTCTACTTCCTGAATATAGTTATCTCAATGACTCTCGAGGATTTATATATTTGCAGTAATTTAAATTAATGTGTTTCTTGTACAAGACAAAGTTTGTCTTTAGTGGAGACGTATGGATAGAGGAACTAAAAGATAAGAAGGTTGGTGGACTGTAAAATTACTAAATTTAGGCCTTGTGAATAAAAACTTCGAATTGGCAATTGGTATGATTGTGAAAAATTAATAGTTTAAAATATTTTATTCATTCTCTTCACTGATGCTCGTTTACTGCCTTCGTTGATTTCGTTCACTACTTTCGTTGATTCTCGTTTATTGTTTTTATGGAATTCTATAATGTTTGAACATTAGTTGTGAATTGCTTTTCTCCTAAATGTAAGTTCCATATTCTACACATATTGGACTCATAATGATTCTCTTGCATGGATGCATATATTTGCATCAGAGATACAAAAAATTAAATTAATATGTCTTCCCATTCTGATACAAAAACGAAGTTTGCCTTGGAGCATGATATCAAATGAAAAAAATGAACTAAAAGATAACAAATGAGGAAGGATGATGAATCATAAAAATTATTAAATTTATGGCTAGGAAGAAAACTTCGAATTGCGAATTAATGAGATTATATAAAACTCATATTTTAAAAATTTCGTTTATTATTACCTTCATTAATTCACTTCATAACCACCATTTATTTTCGCTTATTTATTTCACCATTTATTTCATGATATTTCCATCGGCAATGTAGTAATTTAAATTAATAAACTTTTCCATTCTAGTAAAAACGGAATGCACCACTAATGAACTAAGATGAACTATAAAATTATTAAATTTAGGAATTAAAATGAAATTAAGATTTACCAATTAATAAGTTTGTGTACAATCTCTATTTTAAAGATTGTCTATTGTTTACATTTTAAGCCCTTAAAAGTACTGTCGAAAACCTTTTCCCTTCATATATTTTCCTTCATCGCTAAACCTTAAAGACTCTAGCAAAATTCACTTACGGTGATACTTTTAAATTTTATTTCTAATCACACTTTTATAATCCATTATTGTAAACCTTTTTATACATAATAAGCATAATACTAAGAATCGAAGCTTAATTTATTGTACGTTTATTAAATTATTTGTACTTTTGTGAATTGCTTGAGATTGTCCAGAACTCCTCAAGAAGAGTTAAACTTCAAAACTACTTGCTATCATTTATAAGGGACTAAATTTTTAACGGTCTGATCATTTTACAGTTCATTAGAACATCAGGGGAGAATATTCTTTCCCTGGCGCTTTTTAAGTTCAACGTACAAGTTAAAAATTACGTTTCAGGCATTTTAAGGGTTTTAATCTCCATTTAACTTTATTAGAGCAGGAAAGAAAAGTGTAACAATCTGTTTTCCTTTATATTAATATAGAGATGAGCAACACGGAAATGTTGCAAACAGATGCAGTGAAATAATACTGTGGTGCAACCAAAAATTTATTCATATCTACACCTGCCAATATGTCATTTCCGACAGCCTTACGGTTTCACACATTGACAGAGCGAAAAGAATTGGACAGAGAGTGTATTTGAAGTCTATACAGCAAAGCCTGTCAGTAATCAGATAGTAGGGACTTATCAAAACATTGTTATACATACAGGTTATTAAAATAGAAAGTTTGAGCATTTGCTATTCAATGTCAATGTACGTCGTATGCTCACAAATTGGATTTAGAAGTTTAAATTAACGATCATTAAATTATTTAAAATATAAATACAGTCAAGTCTCTTATAATGAGATTTCCATATAACGCGGAAGTGGTTTCCAGGAAACGCGTTAAAAGGCGAACAACAATAAATTATCCTGCTTTCTCTTCATTCCATGTTTCTCATAACGTGGTATCCATACAACAGATTTGCTGATTTGAGTTAATACAGAGTTTCATGTAATAAATAATGTTTTCACACAACGCGGTGCGAATTAATCGCATTGTAGGAAACTCGACTGTATTTGACACAATTACCAACCTCATGGTGATACTGCATTGCGTAATTAAATGAGAAAATCCACGGAAACAAAGAAAATATCAATACATTTAAGTTTACCATTAAAGGCAGTATCATTATACATAGGTTTCACCATATATGAATTTTAATACATAGCACTTGAACATAAATATAATGTACGCGCTTCTCCCTTGGAAATTTTTATATGAAATGAGTACAGCACCTGATTTACGTGACAACGAAAAGAAATAACTTATGTCAGCACAAGAAATAGCCCTCTATGTTTGAAATATTACCAACTTCTGGTTTAATGCATGCATTAAATTTGTTGTATTAATTGCAAAAATAGCTGCCAACAATCCAATTTTAAAATTAGTACAATTTTATCGATGTGTAATTGTAACTCATTAACGATGTATTATACAAACAAATGCCGCAGATTTCTGAATACTAAAGCTATCCTAAAATTCTCAAAACATGTATGCATATCTACATGCATGCACATTCATACTATACATATACAGACGTGCAGGTTACTTCCTTAATATGATGCTATTTGAAAAAGTGACTGTAAAAATTCTAGGAATCACTGGTCTGAATAAAGAAAAAGTATTTATTAAATAAATCATAAACAGAAAAGCCCTTCATGCAATTTATTTTTCTGAATTCTTACTTTTAAATTGAATGTATACTACCGATTTAACCACTTTCAAAAATGCAGAACTTTAATCATAACACTAACTTTTTATTACCCCTGAAAATAAGTTTTCTCCTCTAGAACCTGAAAGTATATCTTCTTTTTAACTTTACTAAAATTCGCACGTTTTTAAATCATCTGTACTACCATCTATAAATTTGTACATTGTACGAAACAATCGTACAAGTTGGTAGCAATATAAAAATAAAGACATATGCAATTTGTTGGTTTTATTTATTAATGTTTTAAAATTTATTTTGTTTCGAGTGTTACACTTTTATATTACATGAGTGTATATGTACTCTTAAAATTCTCGAATATATGGTGAAACACATTTTTCAAGCGAATTTTCCGCGTACTGAATTGCATTTCCACGTTTCACCCGGGAACTCTGCCGGAGACCTAATCTACGTTGAAAAGCAACTCCCAGGTGAGCAGTCTCCGCGTACGGGAAAAGGTGGGAGATAATGTAACAAGAAAAGGGGGAGACCAGCATGAAGTTTTCTGAGAAGTGTCCACCTGAATGATTGTGGAGCCACGCAGTGATAGCAACGGCGACACAGTAAGGGAAGGACAATAATCCCGATCGCGTACGGGACGAAGTATTAGCGTTCATTCATAAATCAGTATCGTGGATCTATCCATGTGTGATAAGTTAGCGTTGTAATGTTTTTTGTTTTCTGGGTGGGAAAAATGATTTTCACTATCGCATACAATCACGTATGCGATAGTGATATACGTACACGTTGAGGGATAATTGACGATGTTTATAAGTACGACATACATGTATTAATAAATAGCCATGAACTGATTTCCGACAGGGCAAACGGGGCAAGCACCCGGGCCCCCAGTCAAAAGGGGCCCCCAAATTAACTGCCATTTCAAGTTTAAAATATGATGCGTATGTCTAAAATTCATTTTAAACTATCGACAATTTCTCCTTTTAGTTTTTGACTTATTCAATATCATTATAGAGCTTGTTCACAAATGTAAGTGCTGGCAAAAAATGTAGAATATGTAGCTACATTTTGTTTTAGACAGAAAAATTCCCGGGTAAGGACTTACAAAATTCTTTTATACGCTTTACCTTCCAGGATTTTTTTTTAACATTTTTATAATTTTACTTATTTCATAATTTTTCATTTTATTTTAAACTAATCCTATTTTACTAACTACATTATTGAGTCAACTTAAAAGGCTCTGAGGGCCATAGTTTAAGCATCATTACATATAACAATCATTCCGTAACCATCACCTGTGTATAGCAGAGTGAGGAATGGGTTTGCCCTGGGAACCCATTTCTGTAAGTCGGGCCCTGCATTTGTGAAAAATATTTAGTTTTGTTGTTTCTAATGTCACTTGGTCAAACCAAGCACGATTGAGCCATGTGCCGCTCGTATTAAGGCAAAGGGGCACGCCTTTCGTTTTAACGAGCATTTCTTGGGGGGCGGGGGGAGTACGACATATGCTCAAGTGGGTCCTCGTAATTTGGAAGCAGGGACCAAGCAGAAGATCCATAGGCTTGACACTCCAGAGGTATTGATTCCGAACTTGGGGAACACTGTGATCACAAACATATTTTACGTGCCCCAGTAACTTTTAACGAACACGGCAGATCCTAAGCCGACTCGGGCTCTGAACCCGCGACCCTCCAGTTAAGAGAAATATTTAGTATACCTCTAGAATTCCAACAGTATTATCATTCATTTACAAATCAATATCGTGTATCAATCCATGTGTGATGATAAAGTCTGCATTGTAATGCATTTTGTTTTATTCACTATCGCATACAATTAGGTATAAACAATTTACATACACGTTGAGGGATAATTTCCACGAGATTTGATCTATCTGTTAATCAATTTATGTATAAGTAAAACATAGATTTATCAATATAGAACTAAATCTATGCCTTCTCTTCGAAATATTAAAAAAATGAAGGGTTATTCGCCTTTTTTATTAAAACTGCTCGAAACATTTCTGAAAAATCATTAGTATACCACTCAAATTCCAGCACTATTCGCATTCATTCATAAATCAGTATCGTTATAAAACAGTTCAACCTTTTTATTAAGTATCTAAAATTAGTAACATTCTTTGGTTACAGCCAATACTTAAGATATCGTTTGAAAAATCAACAACTCCCTTTTGCTTCCGAATATAGAAGCTTGTATTATAAAAAATGTTGCCAAACATTGTTTTAGACAATTTAATTATTTTATTAAATTTCTAATATCAGTAACACTCTTTCGTTAAGTCATATATTTTACATTCGTTGTAAAAACAAACAACTCCCTTTTTCTCTCCAAAGATTCCGAATAAAGTAGTCCGCAATATCAAACATATTGCCGACCGTTGTTATAAAACAATTCAACCATTTTATTAAATACCTAATATAAGTAACGCTCTTTGGTTACAGCCAATACTTAAGATATCGTTTGAAAAATCAACAACTCCCTTTTGCTTCAGAACATAGAAGTTCGTATTATCTAAAAGTTGCCGACCGTTGTTTATAGACAATTCCACCATTTTATCAAATTTCTAATATCAGTAACACTCTTTGGCGACGCTTAAAATTTAAGATATCGTTTGAAAAACCGACATTCCGACTCCCTTTTGCACTGTATAATTTATAGCAGATTATGTAAAATGCACCGTAGTTCCTCTTTTTCCTATCAGTCAGGGTTGGCAAAAACCCGGGTTTTTTCAGAAAAAACCCAACCCAGTGGGTTTTTTCGGGTTTTATCAGGGTTTTTTGGGTTTTTTCAGGGTTTTTTGGTTTTTTTTCGGGTTTTATCAGGGTTTTGTCTCTATAATTTATATGTAAGAGGACAGGATATATAATTGCTTGATCAAAATAAATTTAAAATGTTAGTCACTTTTTAAAGTTAAAAATTTAAAAAATCAATTTTAAGTTATGCAGAAGAAATTTTTGCTTTAATTAAAAGAAATTTTGAAATTTTAAAATAAATTATTTTTTACATATTCTAAAATTTTTCTAACAAATAAAATATCTTAAAATTTAAATGAGATTTTCAGTTACTATTATGTTTTTTACATCTTGATTTTTAAATATGAGTAAAGAAACATATATATATATATATATATATATATATATAATGGATAGTCAATCTTTTATCAACAATCGATAAAGAATATCTTGTCATTTTACCCCTAAGCATGGGATATTCCTATGCATAAATTAATTTGTCATAGATCAGTATTTATTTAATAATCACATTTATTACACTTGTATCTATATAAGAGGGAAAAATTAAAAACAATTTCATAAAAGTTTAATGTTTTTATTTAGAATTTTAATACTAATTTAATTTTATATCACTAAATCGTATTAAAATACCCTTGTTTCAAGATAACAGTTAATTGGTCAATTGTTTGTATAAACAAGTTTTTCCCTTATATCATAACAGCTGATAAAGAAACTTATATCACTGACTGGATAACATTTAGAATAAGTTGTATACAATATAGAAAGTTCTAATTTGTTTATGTTCTTGTAAATATACTCAAGCCCTCTGGGTAATTGTTTTTTCAGCCATATTATTTCTTTTTAATATTGGCTGAAAGACGTCAGTTTTCATCATCTTGGCAGAAATACTGGTTGTTTTGATTTGTAATTGTTTCTATAATCTTTTCATTGCATTTGTTATACAAATAACTATTTTTCTCTGAAATTTTTTTAAGTTTTTGTTTTTTTTCTAGCAGTTTAGACCTCCTCAAATTAAAAAAAAAAAATTCTACTCTCATTGTCAAAGATGAAATATGTAATATATATTATAGATTTAACTCAATATTTCTACTATTAGTTAAATATGTGGAATTTTAAATAATGATTTTGAAAAAACCCAATTTTGAAAAAACCCACTTGGGTTTTTTCAAGTGGTTTTTTTTTTTTGAAAAAACCCACCCGGGTTTTTTCGGGTTGGGCAAATTAAGCCAACCCTGCTATCAGTACTCAAGTTTGTTCATTAGAATACCATTATCGTCAAAGAGATTAACAAGCTGTCACTGTCATAGACAAGTTTTTTAACCATGGGGTATTGTGAGATTCTGTCAGTTTCTTTCTTCAGCACCGGGGCAAAGGTACGATGGGTTACAAGATAAAAGAAACACCACTGTCAAGTACCGGGATTGACAGCTTCCGCAAGGATGATTTTAAATATTTAACAATAACGAGGAGTATCCCCCGTTTTCCCTGAAAACTCTCTCTCCTTTTCATGAATGCCTGAGCATGAATGAGACTATATAAATCTCCTCCCCATACACGCGCCTATCCTTAGATTGTATTTCTACTTCCACACATAAGAATGGCCAGCACGAGCCCAAAATTGATGATATGGACTGTATATACAGTGTCCGAGCATCTTACAATGGAAATGTTACTTTTGACACGTGCGTGGGCCATTGTGAAATTAAACCTACACTTCACTAGTACAATTCAGGTATTTCACAACCATGTTTTTCAAAGAACTTCACAAGTCATTCGTTACTTCATTTCTCATTCTACAAAAATTATTGAATTAACATATAGGTTGCGCGCAATTTTGTGATAAATATTTTTTAAGGATTTTAACTGCACTTTATAAATATTTATATTTTTAATACGCTTTTATGTTATATTAGTTCTTCAAATTCCGGAAAGCTATACACGCTTGGTCATTGGAAAATTCTTATCAAATTCTTTGAAAATTATTATCCTATATGCCAGGGGTGGTCAACCTGCGGCTCGCGAGCCACATGTGGCTCTTTGAAGGATTATTTGTGGCTCTCGATAAATGTACCCCAGTTCACTTTTCATTTTTGTGTTATTATATTTTAAAAAATTATTACAATTGATGGATCTCCGGCAATGCTAGGTAAAAAAATCGGTCTTTTTGGGCTTTTATGATATGATTCTCAAATTCCACGATTCATACCGATTCACTGTATTCACTGAGAACATCTCGTTACAAAATATTGAAAATATCCTGATGTTAGGAAAACAGTGTAACACATTGTAAATTACATTCGCACCCATGTAGCTTTTCCTATTGGGCTATTAAGAAATTATTCTCAAATTCCACAATTCATACCGATTCACTGCATAACTCACCAAGAACATCTCGTTATATAATATTTAAAATATCCTGATGTTATGAAGACAGTGTAACACATTGTAAATTACATTAACACCAAAACAAAAAATCATCGATAATTCAAAAATTTCTTTGAAAAATTAAATGATGAAGAACTTTCAAATGACATTCAATAAATATAATTTCTCTAAAAAAAATTAACACCTATTTTTCATATCTTTTAAATAGTATTTTATTGTGGCTCGCGAAAAATTTCAAATTTTGAAAAATGGCTCGGATTATTAAGGAGCTTGGCCACCCCTGCTATATGCTTTGAAGTCGCATAACATATATTATAATAGAGATAGGCATGCATACATACATACATATATATACATACATATATATACTTTTTATACAAACCTATAAAAATACTTACATGTACATAATACATATAAATAACATATATAATAAACATATATTTCTATATGTTTTGAAAGAATCGGAAATTTAAAAAAAATTAAGGCAAGGTTTTGATCACTATTATTATTATTATTATTATTATTATTTCACTTTTTGCAAAACAGGGCTAATTACACAGGGACTTAGCGATTAAAATATTTTTTAATAATTACGGACATCCACATCAGTAGTGGGATTCGAACCCGTATACTGCGATATGAAGGCAAAGCCTTACCAATTAGGCCATCAGCTAGCTAGTTTTAATGCAGTAGCTTTACTGTTACTACATTAATAATTTTAATTTATAAAATAATGTTATAATTTTTGGATAGTTTTTTCAAGACTCAACTAAATCTTTAAGACGAAATATTGTTATATAAGAATGTTCGTCATTAACGACGTTTAAAAATTCGCCGAATGATATTTTAATTTCAACGGTAATTTTATGTATATACCACAATACTAATCATCATTTCAACAGTAAATTTTATTCTTTCCTCCAAAAATATGAAAATGATTAATCATTGAATCTGAGTGCAATCTGCTTCTATTAAACTCGACTAAATGAAAAATATCATCGATTGCTGTTTGAATATTGCAAAATATTTACCAGTCGAGCATTTGTAAAAATAATTTAAAGTGAACGCCCGATGAAAAGAAAACAGGTGGAATATGTTCCCAAATATGGGTAACAGATGCAACTGATTGACATAACATTTGAAAGAATGTGTACGTTTAAGCTCATGGTGGGAAAAGAAAACTTGTGGTTTGAGATTGAATTTCCATGATTTTAACCATTCTTTGCTTTATGGTGTAACAAAACGCGTCCTTAATTATATGGCAACGCTGACTGCGCAAATAACAGATGCTATTTCACAGTACCAACTACAAGGTGGAACTGAAATCGATCGTAATTATTGCAAGAATTGCAATTAAAAGTGAGCTTTCTTTTCTGACGCCCAAAGAACAGTAATAAATAAAAATAAAAATAAATAAAAAAAAACATTTTAGTTGATTGCAAAGAAACGTCTACTTTGAGAGGCTTTAAAAAATTTAAAAAAAATTCTCCTAATGTAATTCTATGAAGCGAAACAATTTTCTTAGTTTCCTCAATGAGAATTTTTTTTTTTTTTTTTGAAAAATTCTGTTTTAAATAGTAATATACAGTAAAAATTCTTGGATGTTTTTATATTAGATAAATATTATTCTCCAATAAGGACAAATTCTACTATGGAATGGGCAAACTTAAATTCCTATTCTACATCTGCCATAATTCTTGAGTAAGTCGGAAATACGTGTATATTACAAATGATCTACAATAGATAATACAAAGGATTTTCTCATGCAAAATACGTTTTTCCAATTTTAAAATTATTTTAAAAGTCCCCAAAGCTTTAAAATTATATCAAATACATATATATAACATATTAATATTAAAATTCCTTATTTATATACTTTAATATAATGTTATAACTTCTGTTCATAAATTACGTTGGGGTTTACGCTGTAATTCTGATTTTTCCCTCAAGACAAGCTATAGACTTAATGCAGTCCCTGTCTGTACTTCTTTAGTCAATAGTAAAAGCGTTCTTTTTAAACATGGGTATTTTTTTTTATCACGTGATCATAATTTACTTAGGGATTATTTGCAGTCTTTTTACCTTATAAATCCCTACTTAAAAAGTGTGTATGTACGATGTTCTCAAAAACTTCTTGTCTGGATTTGATGTATAGTCACCAGTAATAAAATGTGTTGTGCTTTTGGATGAATCTAGCCTATATTTCTTCATATATATATATATATATATATATATATATATATATATATATATATATATATACATATATATATATATATACATATATATATATATACATATATATACATATACATATATATATATATATATATATATATATATATATATATATATATATATATATATATATATATCCTCAGGCTAGGCAAGGTGGATTCAGCCTTTCATTCCTGCTGTGGGTAGATAAACTGAGGACCAAGTATGCTTGGGAACTAAACACTCGGGTACCGCGTAAGGTTGACCACCGGGATATAGCACTGGGGTATCGCGTAAGGTTGACCACCTAACCGGGACATATACTTCACACCCCAGGGCTCTTGGTCTCAAAATTGGAGATTGGCACAATATGCCGTGGCCACAAGTGGGCTGTAGCGCCAGAGAGTTTAATTAATTGTTGTTGTTGTTGTTATATATATATATATATATATATATATATATATATATATATATATATATATATGTATATATATGTATATATATGTGTATATATATATATGTATATATATATGTATGTATATATGTATGTATGTATATATGTATATATATATATATATATATATATATATTATATATATATATATATATATATATATATATATATATATATATATTATATATTTACAGTATTGTTTAAACGAGAACTTACAAATTTTGAATTACTTACTATAGAAATTAGAACAAGTTTATATATTTAAGTAAAAAAATGAAGAGGGATACTTGCTGTTAAAAAATGCTTCAGCTTTCTTTTAAATGCAAAACAAAAGCGTTTACAAAATTGTTAGATCATTTTGCTTTAACAACAAACTCCACCGCAAATGATGTTACCCATGAAAATGGCACATTTTCCCTACAGACGTGAGACTGTAATCATGTTAAACATCCAGTTGTATAAAATATCATGGCTGATGCTTTCTATAACAAGAGGGTGAAAAAAATTCCACGTTCCAGTTTTGAAATACAAAGATTATTCTTCGTTTACATGCAAATAGTTTATCTAGGTGCGGCATGTGAAGAATAAAGTTGTTCTCGGAGACTGGAGTATGCTATCAGAGAAGTTCAAAGCTCATTCCCCTGAAATGCCAAGGACAATGGAAAGTGCATTTTTTAGCACGAGTTCATGCACCTCAGAATTAATGCTTCACATCAACCAAACATCAATATCCTCTGACACCATTTCTCTGGGCTTTCAAACAAACACAATCAGAGAAGCCTTGCAGAGTCGAAAAGGCTTTCGAGACATCCTAAATGCACTTTCGAATATCACGCTGCACATGCCTTAGGTGCGGTCATCAGAAAAAGGAATGAGAAATTTCTGAAGTGATAAGGCGGAGGGATGCCTGGGAGAAATAACGTTTATGTCTCGAGTTATCTCCAGACTAAATTTGGGTCACTGGGACGGATGATGCTTTTATGGGGTCGGTCGCGGTTAAAAACGAATTCCCGACGAAGAACCATCTACAAAGGCATGGACTGTCTGAACTTTCAGACACTGATGAACAGCTGAAAACTCTGTGAAGGGCGTTCCAGTCACTGGCAGCGCTTAAACAAGAAAGTGACACTGAAGGACGCATTTCTGTCACATGCATGTTGCCACGGAAAGCAATCTCTAAGATAACACGGCGCAAGATGAGATCGGATGATTTGCTTTTAAAAGCATTTGCTTTTCGCGTAGAGGCCTTATTAAGACTTTTTTGGATAAAGTATATATTTTTTTATTTTTTTCTCGTCTAAAGTTACAGAGTAAAAATTATTCCTGCACTCCGTAACGATAACAATTTTTTCACAAATCTTACAATAACTAGCATATAGCCCGTCATATGACGGGATCAGTAAAATTTTTGCAACAAAAAATAATCATGATTAAATTTTAAATTATCACATATATATAACCTATTATTTATGCCAAATATAAAAGAAAATTATTTACACAATATCTAAGTGCAGTGATAAGACGTATGAAAATAAAGCAGACGATATTTAAATAATCTAAAATAAGAAATGATTAAATGAGATAGTTTAGTTAAAGGAATGACGTCATAATGCTATAAAAATGTTATTAAGTGTTGTACATAGAACTTCATGTTAACTGACCCTTCAGTTTGTCCTGTCTCTGTGATGAAGTGGGAACCCGTCCTCCAACGTTATCTTAATAAATATCTTTAGCTAAAACGGTGTCATTTTTACGGGCCATGACTGCAACCACAAATGGTGCAGTCCGTCTTATTGCATACATATTTAATAATAAAAAATTCTCATGGATGTAAATACTCCTTACTAATTTTATGTACGCAGTAAGTTTGTAGTGATGTAATCGGTGAGATCAAAAAATGTTTCACAAAAATACACAACAGATGCTATTTTCGATTGTTATCGATAACATATCATTCGATAAAAATAAATTAACTATAGTTTCTGATAATTGGTAGCCTTACTGACTTCTTACTCAGCAGAAACGTGACAGTAATTAACTTATGAACTTTTAGTTATTTAATTTACTTGAGAACCTTATGATGTCCTTTTTTCGATGAAAAAATGTTGATCTTCTTACTTATAAGCTTACACAGTCCAAATATATGAGTTGAAATTACGTATTAATGACTATCCTTATAAAAAAAAGTGAAGAGATAACTAGAATGAAGTCTACAAAGGAATCAAATATTTGCACCGTTTGTTTTCCAAATTATCAATCTGTCTGGAGCTACGTGCCAAGGACCACGTGCGACTGTCCCCTCTAAAAAACACCCTCTCATTTTTCTTTCCAACACCCCCCAAAGGCATTTGGAACCCCTGCATCAACAAAAGAAGTCGTGAAAGAAAACATACCCGAGGGGGAGAAAGTGCGATCAAATCAGATGATTTTTGTCGTCTGGGGATGGCTTTCAATGGAATAAAAGCCATTTCGAATATCCAAGAACGAAGAATGTCATATTCCGAATATGATTCAATTTTTTTGCTTCCAGTCGAAGTTTAGCACCACAATGGATTGACGTCTGTGATAAATATCTCGAAAAAAGAACGCATTACGTCTGCTGCCCAGGAATTCTTTATACTTAAAGAAATCTTATTTAAAGACAACGCTTCAGGGCAAACAGGTGGGACGAAAGTCTTTGTAAGGGACCGTTAAAAATAAGATTTTTGGATTAAGGAATAAACGATTTTCTGCATTAAAAGAACATTTATAACTGCAGTTTAATCCAATAATCGTTGAAATATTTACAGATTGCGAAATAGTTAAATAAAAGTCTAATATTTAGGAAAGATTATTAATTTAGTAAGTATGGAATATGGCTTCAAAAAAGTGTTCCACAAAAAATAATTAAATATTAACGTATGCAGGCATTAAAAAGGAATTTAGGGCTGAAATTTTATCCAATAATCGATAAAAATTTAATTCTCCGTTACTTGCAGGCAATCGAAAGTCTTTGTAAGTAACCATTAAAATAAGATTTTTTGGATTAAGGAATAAACGATTTTCTGCATTAAAAGAACATTTATAACTGCAGTTTAATCCAATAATCGTTGATAATTCAGTTCTCTGTTACTTACAGACTAAGAAACAGTTAAATAAAAGTCTAACATTTAGGAAAGGTTACTAATTTAGTAAGTATGGAATATGGCTTCAAAAAATGTTCCATAAAAAATAATTAAATATTAACATATGCAGGCATTAAAAAGGAATTTAGGGCTGAAATTTAATCCAATAATCGTTAAAAATTTAATTCTCCGTTAATTCTAAACAATAGAAACTCTCCATTACTTGCAGGTAATCGAAAGTCTTTGTAAGTAACCCTTAAAAATAAGATTCTTGGCTTAAGGAATAAATGATTTTCTGCTACAAAGATTAAAAAAACATTTATAACTGAAACTTAATCTAATAATAGTTAAAAATTTAATTCAGACTGGGGAAATAGTTAAAATAATAGTCTAACATTTAGGTAAGATTATTAATTTAGTAAGTATGGAATATGACACCAAAAGTGGTTGATAAAATAATAATAAATATATATAAACATATGCAAACATTAAAAAAATTTATGACTGAAATTAAATCCAATAATCGTTAAAAATTCAATTCTCGGTTATTTGCAGACGGCGAAATAGTTAAATAAAAGTCTAACATTTAGGAAATATTATTAATTTAGTAAGTATGGAATTTGGCTTCAAAAAAAGGGTTCCATAAAAAAATAATTAAATATTAACATATTCAGGCATTAAAAAGGAGTTAGGGCTAAAATTTAATCCAATAATCGTCAAAAATTTAATTATCCGTTACTTCCAAACAATAGAAAATCTCCGTTACTTTCAGACAATCGAAAATCTTTGTAAGTAACTGTTATAAATAAAATTTCTGGATTAAGGAATAAACGATTTTCTGCTACAAAGATTAAAAAAACATTTATAGCTGAAACTTAATCCAATAATCGTTAAAAATTCAATTCTCGGTTAGTTGCAGACTGCGGAATAGTTAAATAAAAGTCTAACATTTAGGAAAGATTATTAATTTAGTAAGTATGGAATATGGCTTCAAAAAGTGGTAGATAAAATAATAAATAAATATACACACATGCAAGCATTAAAAAAGAATTTATTATACTCAAATTTAATCCAATAATAGTTAAAAATTTAATTCTCCGTTACTTCCAGACAATAGAAATAGTTAAAAGAAAGTCTTACATCTAGGCCAGATTATCAATTCAGTAAGAATGTAATTCGTGCAAATCATTCGTGAATACCACAAAGTACTCGATAAGGAATAGAAAAAAAATATCACATCAAAAGAGATTTACAGTAATCTGTTTTAAGGCTCTGAAGATTATATTAAATAAAATGTTTCATTTCTGTTCCAGTTTAAAATGCAGCAAATTCTATATCACAGTTGCTTCGATTATGCAACATTTGTATAGCTTCTTAACTTTTTCTGTTTATTTCTTTTAAATGCATTAACAGTTTCTGAAAATATAAAAAGTTTGTGCAACGTAAATAATTCTAGGCTTAGAGTCAGCAGTTCTTTATTATAGATATTATATTTAATTCTATATTATTTTCTTTATTATTTCTATCATATATTATTCCTTAATAATTCCTATTATATTATAGTTCCTTAATTATTCCTATTGCATATTATATTTTTCAATTGCTTCTATTATATGTTATATTTCTTAATTATTTCTAATATATAAAATATTCCTTAATTTTTCCTAATATGTAAAATATTACTTAATTGTTACAATTACATATTACATTTCTTAATTATTCCTAATATATATAATATTCCTCAATTATTCCTATTATATATTATATTCCTTAATTATTCCCATTATTATTCCTTAATTATTACTCCTTAATTATTCCTAATATATAAAATATTCCTTAATTGTTCCAATTACATATATTTAATTATTCCTAATATATATAATATTCCTTAATTATTCCTATTATATATTATATTCCTTAAATGTTCCTATTTTATATTATATTTCTTAATTATTCCTAATGTATATAATATACCTTAATTATTCCTATTATATATAATATTCCTTAATTATTCCTATTATATATTATATTCCTTAAATATTCCTATTATATGTCATATTTCTTAATTATTCCTAATATATATACCTTAATTATTCCTATTATATATAATATTCCTTAATTATTCCTATTATATATTATATTCCTTAAATGTTCCTATTATATGTTATATTTCTTAATTATTCCTAATGTATATAATATACCTTAATTATTCCTATTATATATAATATTCCTTAATTATTCCTATTATATATTATATTCCTTAAATGTTCCTATTATATGTTATATTTCTTAATTATTCCTAATATATATAATATACCTTAATTATTCCTATTATATATTATATTCCTTAATTATTCCTATATATTATATTTCTTAATTATTCCTATTATATATATTCCTTAATTATTCCTATTATATATTATATTCCTTAATTATTGCTAATATATATAACATTCCTTAATTGTTCCTATTATATATTATATTCCTTAATTGTTCCTTTTATATATTCTACTCCTTAATTCTAAAAATATAAATACTGTTTATGGTTTTTTTTAAAGCTATTTTTAATAAAGAAAGTACTTTGTGAAAATCATTACAAGCATTTTTTATTTTTATAAAAAAAATAGTGATAATAAGCAGCATATATTTAAAAATAATTTTCTAAGTCCCTACAGTATTGCTGTAGGTAAGTTCTACTTACGATTGCTGCAAGAGCACATAATCATTGTCTATGAAAATTATAAGAACACTAATACTCTAACGCGTACATAAACAACGCAGTTTCAAAATTAGACGCTTTAACAGCCCAAACTGTTAACGATAGATAACGATAAAAAAATTGCGATATGATCCATAACCTTTATTTTTACGACAGTTCAGTGCCTTATCCCAAATATTTCTTTCATCTGTTTACAGCTTATAACGTTAACTTTCACTAAAAAAAGAATGTATCTGTTAACGTAAATATACCCTTCGAACGTTTTGTCCTTGTATTCTTTTTTAGTGAAAGATAACGTTACAAAATTTTTAAATATAAATTAGATATAAATATATTTTATATACATTTTATAAATATATTAAATATAATATATGAATATAAAAAATTATATTTATATATTATATTATAGATAAATTTAATATTTTTCATAATTGTAAATAAAAAATTTTATTGTATTAATAATTTGCCGTGCATTTCGTTTGCTATAAAATAAAATACAAAAGAACCAGGTATGTACTAGTAGCTACTCCTGCATAATATAAGCAGTTTATTTGTAAAGCCTAAATATTTGATTTTTTGATTTTCTGTTTTCAGTTTAAAATACCTTGACAGGAATAACAATTTTCATCACCTTTTATATTGCTACAAAATCGAAAGTTTTAAGAAAATTCATTCAATATTTATTTTGTGCAGTGTGAAGTAAAAGCTCATAGTTTCTTTATATTCAGTTATATGTATGAAACATACAAAATTCAACACATATAATTTACAGTAAGCAAATTGAATAATAATTATTTTCAAGTAATTCTATGTAATTTCTAATATCTAATAATTTTTGACAGAGTAGTAACGTAATTGAAAATATCAAATTTCAATTATATTATTAAAAAATCACGATTAGTATAAGAGAAAGGTTCACATCGAAAGTGAACCAATTCCATTTAGTAAAATGTAGAGAAACTGAGTCCTAAATTTCTTGGATTATTATTAATTACTAGTAATTTAAGTTTTAGAAAATGCTTACTAACAGGGGTACTGTATAATACATGTAAATATGCAGACATATGATTAACAAGTTATTAATTCTGGTAATCGATTTCATTTTGTAATAAAAAAATAGACTTGTTACACTCTATTTGTGAACAACCTCACATACTAAGGCAGCAATTCAATCATTAAAAAAAATTCGATATAACTTTAAATTATATAAACCCACACTTCTTTTCTACTTTTGAAACATTTTGTAGATTAAAATAATCCCAATATTTTGTGTTGCCATCAGATCAAGAAATATTTCAAACGAACTAATTTGGAAGAGCTTCCATCTTTACCCAACAGATGGCAGCACCACAACCGATGGTGACCTTAGTAATGATTTTGAGGAATATTACGTTCAAGGTACGATTAGAAACGGGAATTTTGAATGAATGAATAATGTGTTTATTCACACAATACAACAAGGAAGTTTCAGCCATACGCACAACCATTGATTGAATTGCCATGAATATTAACAAGAAGTTTGTTTTGAAAGCTCCTTCCCTAACTAAATGCGTTAGATCATTAAATTTAAAACTTTAGGAAAACAAGCCCTGAATGCAATGAAATACACTAACACCAATTACGCCAATTCTTTCCTGTCATAGGAAATACATGGTAACTACACTATAAATACAATAACAGAATTTACATGCGATATTTCAGGTTAATTTTGATATTAGTTTTGGATTTTTATTCATGAGGATAAAATATATCATTTGTTGAAGTTAAAGAATTACACATCGGTATTTTTTAGTGATTAACTAGGGTTCAGCAGAATACTAGTTGTTGATTTCTGATCTAGTACTTTTTCAGAATAGTGTTAATGATATTTGACATTAACAAAATCAAAAGAATTATATACAGAGCCCCAAAAATGTTTTAATCGAACCTTAGGTTTTTCACTGAATCCCTGGTTTAGACAAGCTCTAGAAGTTCAAATGCTCCTCTCAGCATTTGTTCTTTGCTCATTTTTGCTGTTAATGTTACAAGCATCAAGTGTTTATTTTATTTTACGTTGAGTTTATTTTATGAAAGCAAGGCTGAAATCGCACTATGAATGCTAACTGAATTAGTTTCAATGCGATAAAATAAACCAGGATATAAAAATTAACAGATCGCCAAAGCTGAAATTTCAATTTAATTTAAACACAAGATTTGTATCACAAACAATGAGGAAAAAAAACTTTGGTTGTTACAAACCCAAATAACTTTAATACAATTTGCTCATTTGTTTTAATCATGGGGTAATAAAAAAGTATGTAACCTTTTCATTTATTTAACTTCAGTTATACGTCTTATCATGCAATAAAGTGATCGCCAATACCCAGAAAAAACCTGTGATATACAATCTTGTAATTAATAAGGAAATACAAAGTTCACATTCGGCTTTGTACTCATTTTTGGCAATTTCAATCTTGTTAGCATAAAATAAACACAGCGCTTTATGCTTGTAACTTAACCTAGCACGTAGCGTGATCAGCGATGAAAACGAGCATTGAAAGAATACGAGGAAAGAATTATTTGAACTTCTAGACGCTTGTCTGTTTTAGTACTTCTCCAGTATAATGTCACGAATTTTCAACATTTACACAATTAGAGAATTACACATGGAATCCTGAAATATTTATGTTAGCATAAAATAAACACAGCACTTTATGCTTGTAACTTAACCTAGACGGTCGCTTGATCAGCGATGAAAACGAGCAAAGAGTATTGAAAGAATACGAGGAAAGATTTATTTGAACTTCTAGACGCTTGCCTGGTTTAGTATTTCTACAGCATAATGTTAAGGATTTTCTACATTTGCACAATTAGAGAATTACACATGGAACCCCGAAATATTTCAGTGGAACGTTTGGGTTCAACTAAATACCAGTTGTGAATCTTTGGTCTAGTATTTCTCCAGAATAGTGTTAAGGGCAATCTACATTTACACACAGTTATAAAGTGAATTACACATGGAATTCCAAAATATTTTAGTAGAACTCTAAGGTTCCGTGAAATAATAATGGGGAACTTCTCATCTACTAGCTTTACAGAATAGTGTTACGGACATTCTATTTTTACACATAATTAAAGAATGGGAGCCTCACATTCTTTGGTAGAATCTTTGGGTTCCGCGGAACACCAGTTGGAAACCTCTGCATCTCAAGAAGAGTGTTAAGGACATTCTATTTTTACACATAATTAAAGAATGGGAGCCTCACATTCTTTGGTAGAACCTTAAGGTTCCGCGGAACACCAGTTGGAAACCGCTGCATCTCCAGAAGAGTGTTAAGGACATTCTACACTTTTACTCAGCCCTAAGCACAAAATTATCCAATGGCATGCTGCGGTAGGTCATAAATTACCCCAATGAAGGAAAAAAAAAACTCTCTAACAACTGTTCATGCTGTTCAATGAACTATTTTCGGAGGCGAAAAGTGAACATAGATTGGTAACATCCCTAAAGGCTGAGGACTCACCCCTGCCCAACCCTACCTCGAATGATAACCTCAAATTGTGAGAGGCATTCACAATGGGTTCTTCAGAAAGACCAAAGTGGTAAGATGGAAATAAATACAGCACATTAACAGAAGGAACATTAATAAAACTGATGGGGCAATCACGCATTATTGTAATCGTATCAGTTTAAGCTTACCAACCTGATTAAATAAACAATTTTAAAATATAAAATAAATAATGGACCTCATGAACTGCATGATAAAATCATAAGGGAACAAGAAGCCCACCTCTTGCTGATAGTTAAACGATATACAATTTTATTAAGGTATTTTTGCAGGGAAATCATAGCGTAACTAGAACATATTAAGAAGGGCAGATATATTCTTGGAGATTTATCTGTATAAATACAATTTTAAATACATCTGATTAACCCACTTTGTAAAACAGTGCCAATAATTATTTATATTTTTTCCTTTCTTTTTAGATTTTATATATTCTGCGAAAAATACTTCTAGTAATAAATAATAAATTCAAAGAGAAAAAAAAATCAGATTTTATAGATGTTTAGAAAATATTTTACAGTAACTGTCCAGTAAATGCTATCTGATTAAGAACTTTCCTTCATTATTTTCCTTCGGTTTATTTCCTACATTGGGATAAATTCACGAACAGGACAACTTATTACGACAACACGAACACTTTGAATTAAATTTTTAACAGTGACTCCCACAAATTATATCATTTTATCCAAATAGAATTTTTTTCTCACACTAACTGAGTTGTGAAACAACACAATGTTTCACAACTTCTATTTGTAAAACAACTTTTCATTTGACAGATACCTTTTAAACAAGGAAAAAAAATCGAGTGGCTGACGTCTAATTTAAGAATATTTTTCTAAACTCTAAAAAAACTTAGGTGCCCAACAGGGTAATTTTCTATTAAAAAAGACAAGCTAGTGGTAATTTGGTAAGAATTTTTACGCGTAACAATTCTAATGCGATTTTTCCCCTTAAAAACTTTTCTCGCCTCTAATGGTTTGGTTTGGTTTGGAGCGCTACGGTCTACTGTTTTGCACACTAGGGCTAATGAGACCGGGACCTACTGTTTAAAGCCGATTCCGAACGGCTACGAACATCCATGCCATAGTGGGATTCGAACCCACGAACTCCGGTACCGACGATCAGCGCCCTAACCAATCGGCCAGCGTTCGGCCTCGCCTCTAATGTGAAGATGCGATAAGATTTATTACATATAATGATATATCATGCCCTCTTTGAAACTCTTCTATCGCGAATTTATACATATTGTTTAGGTTCTTGTTTTTCAAGACCATTGAAAGCATTTAAACACACTCTCCTATTTTAATGCACGCTAATATAATTTTGAAGTATCATAGAATAATTTCTACAAATAAAAAAAAGATACGCTAAGGAACAGATGTTGTTTCTCAAAGCCATACTTATAACCTTGAATGCATTTTATAGTATTTGATATGTAGTCCAGTAAATACTATTAGATAAAGAACTTTCCTTCATTAATTTCCTTCGGTTTATTTCCTAAATTGGGACGAATTCAGAAACAGGACAACTTATTGGGGCAAAACAAACATTTTGAATTAAATTTCTAACAAAGACTCCCACAAATTACACCATTTTATTCACTTTTTTTCTCACCTACACTAAAATAAATTAAAACAATGTTTTACAACTTCTATTTGTAAAACACATTTTAAATTTAAAAAAAAAGAAGAGCTTCGAGTGGTTGACGCCTAATTTAAGAATTCTTTTCCTAAATTCTAGCTGCCTACACAGGGTAATTTTATATAAAAAAGACAAGCTAGTGGTAATTTGGTAAGAGTTTTTACGCGTAAAAATTCTAATGCGATTTTTTTTCCCTTAAAAACTTTTCTCGCCTCTAATGTGAAGATGCGATAAGATTTATTACATATAATGATATATCATGCCCTCTTTCAAACACTTCTATAGTCAATTTATACATATTGTTTAGGATCGTGTTTTTCAAGACCATCGAAAGCATTTAAACATATTCTCTTA
>CM063511.1:78860543-78878043 GCA_032207245.1 Pardosa pseudoannulata
ATCGCACGCGTGCCATAACACAATTCACATACTAAACGATTGTGTGTATGTTTACTGCTCAAGCAAAACAATAAATTTTATTAAAGTATCTAAAATTCCATATAAAATTTCAAATAGACAATATTTTATTTTCAAAATATCATATACATTTATATACATTTTTGAACTGAAACCTCCCTATAAAAATTTAGATGAAGTATTTTATTTAGATTTATTAAAGTTGTATTTAAATGTTATTTCACACCTTAAGAAATGATAATTTTTAAAAAATCTCAGAAATATACTATTACATTATAACCAATATTCTCAGACTAATTTTTAACCGCCAAGCCGAAGTAAAATACCAAGTGTTTTGAACCAAGTGAAAACAGCCAAAAAGAGGTAAATTGATAATACTCAGGACTAATAGCAAATCAAGTGAATAAACAATGAGTTTTAATAAAACATAATTTTTTCACTGTTGCATCTGTCAATGTCTCCCCCCAATACATTTTATGAAAAGAATCAACAATTAAGCTTTAGCAGCGAAGCAAATTTATTCTTAATTTGACACAAAACCGCTTTATGGGAGATAACGGAATATTAGAAGAAATTAAAGTCAGACAAGCTGAAAATTATTTTTTAACACTATGTAAAAAATTTTATATGTCACATTATGGGTCACTGTACAGAAGCTGTTAATTGTTTTCCAGTATTTAGCAGAGAACGCAGATTTAGAGCAATTATGAGCCTTATCATGAAAAAACGTAAAACGAAAGAAGCCAAAGATTTGTGCTTGTGGTGATTTCCGAATTTTACGCACATACACTTAACAGAACTTTAACTTACATCAATCCATCAGGCTCACCTACTCCTTAATATTATTAAATAGTTTTTACAACTTAAAACACAAATAATTACAACAAATATTACTTTAAAATATAAAATTGTATTGCTTATATATTGCTTTTATATTACAACTTTACAATTGTAATACAATTATGTAATTGTAATATAATTATGTTGTTGTACAAAGGTATTTCACTTGCGGGTTTCGTGGTAAAGTGTTTGTTGTAAGAAAGTGTTCGTGGCAGAAAGTTTGGGAACTACTGCATTACAGAGTTTAGTATCAATATATTGATTTTACATTACAACTAAAAAAAAATCAACTTTAAAATTGTAATATTGCTATTATGTAGTTGTACAAAATTATTTCGCTTGGGGGCCTCACAGCAAGGTATTTGCTGTGACAATGCGTCCGTGGCAGAAATCTTCGGAACTATTGCATTACAGAGTTTAGTATTAATATATTGCTTTTGCATTACAACTTAAAAAAAACAACTTAAAAAATCAACTTTAAAAGCGTAATATTGTTATTATGTAGTTGTACAAAGTTATTTCACTTGCGGGTTTTGTGGCAAAGTTTGCTGTGAGAAAGTGTCCGTGGCAGAAAGTTTGGGAACTATTGCATTACAGAGTTTAGTACCAATATATTGCTTTTATATCACAACTTAAAAAAATCAACTTTAAAATTACAATATTGCTATTATGTAGTTGTACAAAGTTATTTCGCTTGGGGGCCTCACAGCAAGGTATTTGCTGTGAGAAAGCATCCGTGGCAGAAAGCCTGGGAACTATTGCATTACAAAGTTTAATATCAACATATTGCTTTTACATTACATATAAAAAAATCAAAGTTAAAATTTTAATATTATTATACAGTTATACAGAGTTATTGCAAAAATCCATGGTAGAAAAGTTTGGGAACTATTGCATTACAGAGCTTAGTGATAATTGAATGCGGACATTTCTAAACACCGATTTAATAAAATATAAATCATGAATATTAATATCGCTTCACTTAAAATGCTCTCTTGATGATTCAATTACAGGCAAACCACACCGGAAAACAATACGAAACGATCTTTGTGTAACATATCTTTAGTTATGTGAACTTCTCCCACTGTCACACAATCCTTGAACGCATTTCTTCGCAACATTTCTCTGCCCTAACCATGAACTACAGTGCTTGGCCCATAATTTGCAGGAGAAAAAAAACCCCCAGAAAGATGCCATTTAAAGAAAGGTTACAAGTCTTAAACGATCATAGCTAAAACAACAAACATGGGTTAGTAACCTGTTGAGAAAAGATGCAAGTTCTCCCTTTCACAAGCATCTCTGAAGACAGTTTCCCGAATGGTTCTGACCTTAATTGCCAGTGTTTCTCATCATTTTAGACTGGAAATATCTCTTGCTACAAAACGCCTAAAATGGCCTTAAACTCGTAAAAAAATGGCGAAGTACATAATTGTGGTTGGGACAGGCAGATGGGAAAAAAATTTTTGTGGTAGGCGACCAGAAGTGGTGAAACTACGCTGGTATATTTGTAGAATGATATGTTTTGTTGGAAAAGATTAACTTAGATGAGAGTTTAATGAAATTAATTTTTTTTCTGAGGACAAGAAAAAAAAGGTTTATAACCCTTAATAACACAGTTTATCATTAATCTGTATTACATACAGCGGTTAACGTCTCCAAAGTGTGATTAGAACGACAATATACTTGATCACAATTATTAAAAAACGATTATCAAATATTCCCATCGTTTAGTGAATAAAAAACTATTGGATTCAATTTTTATTTTGCACAAAAAATGAATTTTTCGTTAACACAACACTCTGTGTTTCTTAGTTTAACGAATGCTCATAGTTTACAGTAATAAACTTCAGCGTGTAAATTTAACGCAAACTGAAGAATAGTACACTACTCGTAATGCCAATGATGACCGGTCACTTGCGATTTTAGACATTTTGTTGAATATCTAGAAAAATTCGCGACGAATTATCTTGAAACCTCAGGCGTATAAACAGAATGGTAGACGTTATATAATTCAGCTCAGAATTTTTCCCGAAACCCTAAAGGGGACCGTCAAAGTACAACATCTTCTACATCATTGTTTCTCCACCTTTTTGTGCAACGAACTCCTTTCAACATTGCTAGATTCCTCTTCCATCGCATGATATCCCAAAACGAATTATACTACACAAAACAATTTGCACATAAAATTCTCACTGTGTTATTTGAAGAATCATTCTCCTGTGTTAAATTACGCCACATTACTTTGAGGTATTTGTACGAAACACCGGAATTCGTTTAGAAAGTGTTCCTCAATTAAAAATCTTAGGAGTTCTAGAACATCGACAGCGTAGAACATTTTGTAGTAAATTTCTCCGTTTAGCTGATTTTGTTCGAGGGAGCATGAAACTGTGACCAACAGGATAAACAGAAGGACATGCCTTTTATTCGATTTCAAATTTGCATGGTGCCCCTACAGACCTCGATTTCACACTAACATGTCAGACACGATTCGGCGCTTTTGTAATATAATAGAACTTTTTCTTGTAAATAATAATAAAAATCTATGTTAAGAGAGTTAAATGCTTCTAGAGTTTTTTTTTTATTATTATTCACAGTATGTTCCACTTTTAGATGTCTTTACAAATGAAAAAGGATGTTTTTAAACATTTTAATGAGAAATAAAAGAAATAAAAGGTATTTTTGTTACACAAAATTGCTTTCAAAAGTTATTTATTTCTAAGTAAATAAATGAATTGAATGCGCATGTGCATTTATTTTAACAATTATAATTATGTTTCAGAAGCAAATGAATAACGGTAACTGATCTAGTTTTGCATTGTTAACTAAACATACCTTACTATAGGTTTAAAAATAAACAATTTACAGTGCCTCTACTTGTATTGAAATTAGAAAACGTTTAACTATTTTCATAACTGTAACACACTGTGAAATTTAACAAAAATATACTAAGCTTATTCTAAACATAAATCACAATGAATATGTGATTTTAAACAACTTTTGCAGATGTCAGAAAAAGAAAAAAAAATAGTTACGTGAAGGATAAGAATTCAACAGTTTTCTTTTGTTAAAATTTGTTACAGTCTATAAAACTGTAACTAGTTCAGTAGGGCCAAGTAATGTGTGTTTTAACTCGAATCCATCAAAATTATTTGAGAGAACATTCTACCTTTATTTTAACGAAAACCTGGATATAACGAATAAATTTGTATTAACACATTGTATGCGGGACACGTACTAGTACGTTTCCTGACGATTGATACTTGAGAGCGGGTCACGTACTAGTACGTTTCCTGACGATTGATACTTGAGTGCGGGTCAAGTACTAGTATGGGTTAGTGTAACAACATGGTTTGTTTGTGGGTACAAAAATAACGGTATATACAGGAAAACCACACCTATTTTAACGAAAACCTGGATATAACGAATAAATTTGTATTATATTAACACATTGTATGCGGGACACGTACTAGTACGTTTTCTGACGATTGATACTTGAGCGCGGGTCACGTACTAGTACGTTTTCTGACGATTGATACTTGAGAGTGGGTCGTGTACTAGTACATTTTCTGACGATTGATACTTAAGCGAGTTTCACGTACTAGTACGGGTTAGTGTAACAACATGGTTTGATTGTGGGTACAAAAATAACAGTATATACAGGAAAACGAAGCCGAATGTTCTCGTCTACTACATAAATTCTGGAAAAATTAGACGAATTTTTACATTATTAATTTTATGATTGCTCTTTTCATTTTCTTAAAATGTAAAAATGTTTATATATAACACTATTCAAAAAATTATAATTATATACTACTATTTCTATTTGATTTTTCATATTTACTACACTATCATAAATTTATCCACTAAAAAAATATTTTTGTTTACAAAAATCTTATGGTTGTTATTTATATATTTCTATTTATATATTTATTTATGTATATCAATATAATATAACAAAAGTTGGTTAAAAAATTAAATATTCGATCTATTGAAATTTAACTGAATAACTAAATTTACGCGCAATACGCCCGCCCACGGTACAATTCCCCGGCGAAATGTACCCGCACACAATGTGTTAAATGAAAATTTAAGGCCAAAGTACTTACATTTCTCCGTTGCTGGTTTTTGATTTTCCAGGTAAAGCTCTTTGAATTTTGGATGCCGCCGATGACTTGGACCGCATCAAACCCTTCCTCTGAAATAAGAAATCAAGTTACATTATTAATACTGTAATAGTCATTTGAAAAAGAGATTTTGAACAAAATTTCTATTTAACACAAAAAGCTCTAATGTGCAGCTTTAAACTAGATAAGAAATTGAATGCTACTGATTATTTCGTTGACATTAATGATACGTTATAACTAAAAGCTAAAAATATTTTCACTGAAGTACAGAAGTAAAATATCCCCTGTATGTTAATAGCCTAAGTTATCTTTCCGTCTGTCCTCGAATTTAAGAAAAGGTAGTACCTGCAATGGATAGAGGCATCCATATATTTTGAGCGATTAGCAAAATTCAAAGCGAGAAAAGCTTTATCTCTATCCCATTCATTTTTAACTTTACGAACAATGGCTACCAGTTAGGGTGCTGGCCTTCAGTTTTGAAATCGAAACCCAGAATCGTCATAAGTTCGAGATGTGCACTGCTGTGTGAAATCGCCCTATTGGATTCTCGATGAGTAAAGTTTATCGTCTCCTAAACTATCGATCCGATTCTAAATTAAATTTGTATAAATATACTTCATATCACAGCGAAAAATACTCTCTTTAAAACTTTCGAAATCCACCCTTTTCTCCTTTTGGAGCGTTTAATGCATTATTTCAAATCATATTTTCCCTGGTTAAGACCAGGCGATTAAATTTATCACTTTATCACATAATAAATAGGTAAAAATAACTTTTTTTTTCTAACATAATGACGTCATTCCTTTAACCATCTCATTTAATCATTTTTTATCTTAAATTATTTAAATATCGCCTGCATTATTTTCATATGTTTTATCACTGAACTTATATATTACGTAAATAATTTTCTTTAATATTTGACTTAAATAATAGATTAGGTACATATGTGATAATTTTAAATCGAATCATGGATTATTTTTTGTTGCAAGATAATTCTCATCCAAAAAACAAACCAATTTTTTTTACCTGCCTCATAGGGTACTTTACAATTCTGGAAGATTAAAAATTTTACTGATCCCGTCATATGACGGGCTATATGCTAATAAATTAATAAAAGGAATATCAATCAGTTATAAGCATAACAGAACTACAATTTATAAGTTAAATGGTACGTTACGTAAGCAGTAACGTACACAGTACGTTATACGTTAAATACAAATGATAATGAAATTTATAATCAATATACGCTATGGAAATCAAAAGAAGATAAATAGAATTTATTTCCTTTTTAACTGGAAATATTGTTTAGAGTTTAAAAAAATTAAACATAAACAGGAAGAAAAATTAAATAACCAATTATATCGATAAACAGATGTTTCATCGTTTTTAGTTGATATATTGCAACAGTTTAATAAAACAAAATTCTATATTTTTAAATTTATGGAAACGGAGTTTCGTAAACAAAAAGGTAAGATTTAATGTCAACAAAACATTTTAAAAAATAGTGTATAATAATCAAGACTTAACTATAAAACATTGATTTTTCAGCTTAAAAATTAATACAAAATACTAAAATATATATGCTAATTAATATAATTTAGAAGTTATTAGATATTTATCCACAGAATCTCACAAAAAAATAAATATTTTTATACGCATATATCTACATAATAAAAAATAATTTTAAATACAATCATTATATTTTAACTTAAATATAATTATCATATTTTAATGGTAGTCAGTTATTCGATTATTTATCAAACTGTTCACTTATAGTTGAAGAGTAAATACAGCAGTATAGCAAAAATAACAAACCAGAGAAAACAAATTTTACCATGTGTCCGTTTTGTGTACTAAATCGATGCAAATGTCAACAGAAAATAAAGGAATTTTCTTCTCTTAACCATGACCTTGTAGAAATGTCCGCTCAACCTACACGATACAACCTACATACACAGAGAAGCGTTCAGTGTAAAATACGATCACAAGCGATCCGAAGGTCATCCCAACGTCGGGATATGCATAAATATCAGTATTGATACAGGTGCGAAGAAACACATAAGCTGTTCTAAGAGGAGTATGTACCAATAATCCGCAATTCTCAGCAGAAAACGCAGGTGTTAACTGCAAATAGGTTTGAGTTGGCTATTAGACATGACATTACATCGGTGGAAAGTTGATTTTTTTTTTAAATATTTCACATGCAAACTGTTTTGTTAAAAATTGCGATATAACAGGATGCAATAAACAAAAGCATAAAGCAGTAAAACCTGTTTATATAATGATATTCTAAGGACCTGGAGAAAATATTTTTATAGACAGGATATAACAGAGGTTTCCAATTGGTGATCCGCAGGCCACATGCGGTTAATTTTGCGGTCTGTAGCTTTTTCATCAATGAAATTCATTAAAAATCAGTACAGACCTACACTTGCAAATTTGTGTTTGCTTTATCTTCTGAGGTTTGTATTAACAGAGTTCATTGTGGACATCTGTTCATCGTTTGTAGCAGGTGACCATAAAAAAACCCTCAATCCTTTTTAAAATTTTATTTTGATTTCATTATTCCTTTTAGTTTGCTTTTACGTTCTTTTTTCTCCTTGTAATTCACCAATATTGATTTAAATAAACTAACACTGTTGAGTGAGCAATTTTCAAAATTCAATTGTTTGGGATATAATTCCTTTTTTTAAATTTTTAATCTGACTATTTTATGCAACTGCAAAATAATTATACTTAAAAAAACTTTAACAATTTCCCCTAGCAACTTAAAAATCTATTCATTATTCTGATTTCTTACATTCTCATGTTTATTCTTATGTTTGAAGTGTACAAAGAAGCAATGAGGCACAGAAAAAATTTATAACACAGGCACTTCCAACGATTATAAACAACTAAAATAACTAAAAATTTATTTTTAATTAAAGTAAGAATAATTATTTCATTTTGGTACCCCTATTCCACTTGAAGAATTTTGTGAAAATAGGCCAATTAAGAAAGAGCAGTCCGCAATCTTACTTAAGGTTTACAATGTGGCCTTCAAGCTATTGTAAGTTAGAAACCACTGGATTATCATTATTGATATTTTGATTTAATTATGCATCCGATGTTCATGTACGTAGTAAAATCATATATCTTGGACTGTTTTTATAAACATAAATTACCTTTATTTAACTATTTTGTTTTTTAACAAAAATTTTTTTGACTCATTAAAACATATATATAGCTTCTTTTAAAAAACTTACATCAAGTTTTGATATCGACAAACAATTTGATTTTAGGGATTTTAGTAGCCCGGTCAAGGATAATTATAAGCATAATTATGTAGTTTTTATTGTTTTTACTTTCCCGGGCTACTGGGCAAGGAGAAAGCTAATCAGCTAACAGTAATAACGATGCAGTCGGGCCATTGAAAGAGACCGGCACAAGTCTAATTAAAACTTTATTTTAGAGCTGCTAAAATGAACATCTTTACTAGTCAACGACAGACAAGAGAAAGACACAAAAATCACTCTGCTCGAACAGAGGTGCACCCAAGAGCAAAGACAGAAAGAATTGTCCCAAGGGAGAAGAAACTTACTCAGTGAATTTAAGTGTTAAGATCAGGAAAAACGCGGAGCCATTTGCCGGCGACAGCTGGAAAACGTGTTGAATAGACAGAAAATTTACATCTATAGGACTAAAAGTTTTGGGAAATGTATCGAAAGAATCGAGGACATTCCTTTGATTAAGAAATTTAGAGGCTGGGAGAAAGATTTTAAGGAATTAGAATTGAAGAGAGGAGATTTTTAAGGAGATATTAAAGATTGTTAAATACATAAATTTGTTAAATACAGAATATTTAACAATTTGATCTAATGTTTTAATTTTTTATGACTGTGTCATAAACGTGTTGATCTATCCATAATTTAAGTGTAACAAATTTAAATTTCTATTGAGATCTTCTGTTCTATTCTTTTAATTTTACAATACATCACTTCTAACGATATAACCTTCTATAATCTGTAACGGTTGTATTATAGGGTCATCTAAATATTGTTAAATCGATGTTTTACTGTATTATAATTTCCTCTCTTGTAAAACATTTGGACTTTTCAATAGAAAAACGTGTCATGACACATCCGGATAGTCAAATGGTGGCTTTTAACATATCACTCCTGCATAAAGGGTAAGCATTTGCAAGACATTACAAGAATAACTTGCAATCTTACAGCATAACGTCTCTGAACGTCAGTTATTAAACTTCAAACTACCGTAGAAACGAGCATGAGATTTTCTGTTCTATTGTTTTATTTTAATTTAATGATATATCGCTTCCCAATATAACGATATAACTTTCTATACTACAGCTGTTGTATTATTGGGTCATCTAAATATTCTTACATTGATATTTTACTGTATTATAATTTCCTCTCTTGTAAAACATTTGGACTTTTCAATAGAGGGAGGTGTCATGACACATCCGGATAGTCAAACGGTGGCTTTTAACATATCACTCCTGCATAAAGGGTAAGCATTTGCAAGACATTACAAGAATAACTTGCAATCTTATCGCATAATGTCTCTGAACGTTAGTTATTAAACTTCAAACTACCGTAGTAACACGCATGAGGCTCGAGAACTTCCGCTTTCATTGTAAAAGACGAGAAAAAAAATGAGCGAATAATAATAATAAAAAAAAGAAATACTGAAATGTCAAACCAAGATTAAAAAAAAATAAAAACAAAAACTCAAAGGACAGAACTTTCAAATAACACGGCGGCTGTTTCTCATTGTTACCGCTAACACGGTCGCAATTACCTCCAAGTTTCTGTCATGGTGAAAGTACAGCGGTTTTTTTTATTCTTTTTCATGATATTTTCGTTCCGAAATCTTTTCTAAATCCCAAGCGGCACTCGAAAAACCATTACCGGCATCGAGGGGTAGTAATCACGCTAAGCCCGCGGTCTTGAAGTGAAGTGAAGTGAAGGGAGAGAGATGTCACGCGAAAACTGTGTGCAGCGATTCACGTGCGAACAAGAGTATTGATATTGTTTCCTAAGCCACACCTGTTGCATTCGATGTCTGGATCGCACTTTACATTTCGGTATGTGTGTTTGTATAAGCTGCTGGTGAAAGGATTACGGAAGCTGTTTAACTATTAAATCTTTATCTTTCAGCGAGGTGATGCAAGAAATGACATCTAGTGAAAACTATCAGTTAACTAGCATATAGCTCGTCATATGACGGGATCAGTAAAATTTTTAATGTTCCAGAATCGTAAACTGTTACAATGTATCAACTAAAAACGATGGAACATCTTTTTATCGATATAATTGATTATTTAATTTTTTTTAAACTCTAAACAATATTTCCAATTAAAAGGAAATGAATTCTATTTATTTTCTTTTGATTTGCATAGCGTATTCTAACTATGAATTTCATTATTATTTTATTTAACATGTAACGTACTGTGTACGTTACTACGTACATAACGTATCGTCTAACGTATAACTTTTAGTGCTGTTATGTTTACATTCCTTTTATTAATTTACTAGCATATAGCCTGTCATATGGCGAGAATAGTAAAATTTTTAATTTTCCAGAATCGTAAATTGTAGCAATGTATCAACTAAAAAACGATAGAACATATTTTTATCTACATAATTGCTTATTTATCTTTTCTTTCTGTGTATATTTAATTTTTTTAAAACTTTAAATAATATTTCAAGTTTAAAGGAAATAAATTCTATATATTTTCTTTTGATTTGCATAGCGTATTCTAATTATGAATTTCATTATTATTTTTATTTAACATATAACGTACTTTTTAAAGTATAACTTTTAGTGCTGTTATGTTTACAACTGATAAGTATTCCTTTTATTAATTTACTTACATATAGCCCGTCATATGACGGGATCAGTAAAATTCTTAATTTTCCATAATCGTAAATTATTGCAATGTATTAACTAAAAACTATGGAGCATTTTTTTTATCGATATAATTGATTATTTAATTTTTCTTCCTGTTTATATTCCATTTTTTTTTTTTACTCTAAACAGTATTTCCAGTTAAAAGGAAATAAATTCTATATATTTTCTTTTGATTTGCATAGCGTATTCTAATTATGAATTTCATTATTATTTTTATTTAACATATAACGTACTTTTTACGTTACTGCGTAAATAACGTACCGTTTAACGTATAACGTTTAGTGCTGTTATGTTTACAACTGATTAACATTTCTTTTATTAATTTACTAGCATATAGCCCGTCATATGACGGGATCAGTAAAATTCTTAATTTTCCAGAATCGTAAACTGTTACAATGTATCAACTAAAAACGATGGAACATCTTTTTATCGATATAATTGATTATTTAATTTTTTTTAAACTCTAAACAATATTTCCAATTAAAAGGAAATGAATTCTATTTATTTTCTTTTGATTTGCATAGCGTATTCTAACTATGAATTTCATTATTATTTTATTTAACATATACTGTGTACGTTACTGCGTACGTAAAGTACCGTTTAACGTATAACTTTTAGTGCTGTTATGTTTACAACTGATTAACATTCCTTTTATTAATTTACTAGCATATAGCCCGTCATATGACGGGACCAGTAAAATATTTAATTTTCCAGAATTGCGCAAAGTACCCTATGAGGCAGGTAAAAAAAAAATGGTTTGTTTTTAGGCTGAGAATTATCTTGCAACAAAAAATAATCGATGATTAAATTTCAAACTATCACATATGTACTTAATCTCTTATTTAAGCCAAATACTAAAGAAAATTATTTACGTAATGTCTAGGTTCAGTGATAAAACGTATGAAAATAATGCAGACGATATATAAATAATTTAAAATAAGAAGTAATTAAATGCGATCGCTAAAGGAATGACGTCATAGTGATAGAAAAAATGTTATTTTTACCTATTTATTATGCGATAAATTGATAATTTAATCGCCTGTTCTTATCCGGGGAAACAGGGCTTGAAATAATGGCATTAAAAGCTCGAAAAGGGGTATATTTCGAACGTTTTAATAACGACAGTATTTTTCGCTGTGATATGAAGCATATTTATATCAATTTATTTTAGAATTGGATTGATAGATTAGGTTTGGTTTGGAGAGCTACGGTATACTGTTTTTCTCACGAGGGCTAATGAGACCGGGACCAACTGCTTAAAGTCGAATACGAACGGCTGCAAACATCCATGCCATAGTGGGATTCAAACCCACGAACTCCGGTACCGACGATGAGCGCCCTAACCAATCGGCCATCTTTCGGCCTGATAGATTAGGAGAAGATAAACTTTACTCGCTTTGAATTTTGCTAACTCATCAAGAATCTAATATGGATGACTATACATTCCAGGTCCAACCGCTTCATAAATTTGAGGACAGATGGACAGATAACTTAGGCTATTATTATACAGGGTATAGTTTTATAAGTTAAGTAAAAATATGTCAAAATTTTCACTTTTAAAATCCAGAAGAAAAAAAATTAGTGTACCAGTTTAACTTTGACTAACTGTAATAATTCTATAAATGTAAAGAAATAATTGCAAAATGAAAAAAATATTGAAGAACAACGTTTTAAGTGTTTTGTAGAGCAGTAAAAAGGAAATTTCTTACAATGAGTAACTTTGCTAATGGCGTGAATCTCTGAAGAAAATTTTTGAAAGGTACTTTTTGTAAACTAGCGTAAATATCACCAGTTTCGAAATGTTCAAAACAAAACTTGAAAGGTATAAAATCCATGAATGTCAAAATATTAACACCTGCCGATAACGAGTTTCAGCAGAATTCACCACGTGATTATCTTCATCATCGACTGGTTACATCAGTCTTGAGTTTTCAGCAAGTAAATCTATCGTTCCGTTGGAATTCAGTCTCGATACTTTTTTCTTCTTTCCTTCCGAAGCAACCAGTTTTACATTTTCTTCACTTGTATTCTGGCAAGTAAAGTCTCATTGTGGAAGAAGAAAAAACTTTAAGACGGAAGCTCTAGATCTCCCGACCCGTTAGCATTCGTAAGTTCTGAATAAAAAAAAAGAACTTTTTCTCCCGCGATTTAGAGGTGAGATATTGACAACTCTGCTCAAGCTGTAGCTGAATAGAGAATGCGCGCATGACGTCAGGTGCAGCAAAAGTTGCAGCTCAACTTGTTCGTTGGCAAAACATTTGAATTTCCTACGGATTGTGCTTGTTATTGGGGTTTTAATTTTGTCCATTATTTGAAAATGGTAACAAGCTGTTGTGCTTATGGCTGTACTAAGCGTTTCAAAAAAGGCGAAAATATTGGATTTTATTGCTTTCCTAAAGATCCTACATTGTGAATCCTTTGGATAAAAGCTATGAAAAGGCTAGACTGGACTGCAAGTTCTTCGAAAATTTGCGGCTAAATTTTTCAGAATGCTAATAAAACATTAACCTCACTGTAATGTAATAGATTATATAAAATTATTATGCTCTAAGAATTTTTTTATTATGAGTAAGTTGTTTTTCTTCATGTTTCTAATGTATTTTCTATGCTTTTGTGAGAAGCACTGTACCTTCAAATGTAATTATTTTTTGTCCTCAAAATGATCAGATTTTACACATTTTTATTGGATTCTTATTTATGTAATAGTTTATTGTGACTATTAACATAATCTAAGTAGTTGTACTTTGATTGTGATACTTAATAGTACTGTGTAAAGTGTTTAATTTAAAATATATATATGCTTGTGTTACAAAATCTATTTTGAATTACTTGGCCAGTTTCTGATGCTTCCTTCCTTTTCCCTTAAATAAAATTTAGTTTTGTTGTATACGTGATCCATATCGAAGCTCATAAGATACAATGAAAACAAGCAATGTTTTGCCAACGAAAAGTTGAGTTGTAGTCAGCACTCGTATTTGTTTACAAACATGCACTTTCTCTATACTATAATGTTGAGATTTATATTTTATAAATTACGTAAGCTGTTCAATAAGCAACACAACTCTTCTTATTTCGAGAAACTATTCATCACAATGATAATTCCTGTAGAATCGACTAATACTGATGTCTTTAGATGGGTGATACCATGGATATCACCTACATTAATTGAAAAGCTTCCAAGTGATTGGATGTCCCCGTGTGAGAAAATACCACAATGACGACCGCAGATAAAACAAAATAGATAATTAAAAATAATAAAATGAAAACTACTTCTCTGTTTAAAATAACAATAAGGTGATTTCACGCAGCAGGGCACACCTCAACTTATGACAATTCTGGCTTTAGTTTCAAACGGAAGGGCGGTTTATTGTTTGTCTATTGGCTGTTGTAAACATGAAAATTAATGGGATGGGCATTAAAGTAGTTCGTGACGTTGCGACAAATTGCTCTATAAAGCTACCAGGTAAAGACATACGAATTGAAATCAAAAACTTAAACACAAGATGTACGAAACAGAGGTAGTGAATTTAACATTATTTTCAAATGATTTAAACCGCCAACTCAGCATTGCCAAGCAGCCTGAATGTCATTACTATTTTCTCTTCATCAGCCACAGAATGTATTTATTTTTAATAGCTGGCTTTTATTTGAGATGGGTTTTATTTATTGTCCCATGATTACTCCAGGCTTTTCTCTTGGGCTTTTGAAGTGGTCTTTTAATGTTAGCTAAATTTTGTGGCTTGACTTTCAACGGCAAATAACCTTCCCTAAGCATTATGTTTTGAAATATTTACCACGAAACTATTTAGCAATTATAATTGTTAAATTAAAATGGGAACAAAAATTAACGGGAAATACTCATGACCTATAAGTAATTAATGTCGATTGTTTAAAATGAAATAAACTAAATCAAATTTCAGAAAGAAGAAAGAAGGAAAGTTTTATGCTAGTCATTTGCAGTATGACTGTAAATAAAACAGTAAACCGGAAAATAAAGAGAGTTTAGGGCTAGTGCAAATAAATTAAATCAAATTTCAAAAAGAAGGAAAGTTTTATGCTAGTCATTTGCAGTATGACTCTAAATAAAACAGTATACCGGAAAACAAAGAGAGTTTAGGGCTAGTGTAAATAATTTTAAAAGCTGCGTGTTTAATAAGAGTAGTCGATGGATGGCACTTACAGGCTGTTGTGCTAGAGTGTCACTTGACTAAACGAAAGCTTAATTCAAATCGTTTATCACACGCGGATAGTCACCACAATAATGCAAGACTACATATTTCTAATTGCGTACTGGACATTTTACTGGAGAATAATCTAGACATCCTACCACGTCGCCCATGTATTCCTGATCTCGCAGGATGCGAGATCAGGATCTTTCTTTAGCTAAAAAAACCCACTGAAAGGCAACCGTCGCTAAAATAAAGTATGTACAAGCTACGAAGGTGGTTTTAAAACAATTAAAAAAGTTTTACACGCGTTTAAGGAGTGGACCAAATGTTGAAACAAATGCATTGTACCTCACGGCAAATACTCCAGAAAATACCACGTAAATATTGATGATTAACTGTAATCAGTTTTCTGAATAAATATAGCTTTATTACTAATCGAACATCCCTCGTATATTTACACTTTTTTAAGTACAAATTTAACAGAATATCTTGGAAAACCGGCTGCCAAAATAACTCTTTGCAGCAAGCATTACTGCTGAATGCTGTACATTTCTAAAAATAAAGGTACTAAAAAACCCTACTAAAAGGCAACCTTTGCTAAAACAAAGTATGTACAAACTACGAAGGCGGATTTATAACAACTAAAAAGCTTTTACACGCATTTAAGAAGTGGACCAAATGTTAAAACAAATGCATTGTACCTCTCACGGCAATTACTCCAAAAATACCACGTAAATATTGACGACTAACTATAATCAGTTTTCTGCAAAAATATGGCTTTATTACTAATTGAACATCCCTCGTATATTTATACTTTAAGTACAAATATAACAGAATATCTTGGAAAATCGGCTGCCAAAATAACTCTTCGACGCAAGCATTACTGCTGAATGCAGTACATTTCTAAAAATAAATTACATGATTTATTACCCTAAGAAACAATCCGCTGAAGGTAAGAATCCTCTACAGATAGCCCAATATTACTATTTCTAAATAAAAATGTCCAAAATCCTCCCTTTTCACACAACCCCATCCATTGTTCTATCCAAGAATTCTTATGCTTTACGCAACTGCGGAGTTTAAACGTACTTTCAAAAAGAACAATGGAAATGCAGGTACATTATAAGGCTTTTTCCGCTGTGGTTTGAACAGATATAAAACTTTCTACTGCCCCGAATGGCATAAAAATTAGTTGATGGAAAAACACCATTCTTTATTTATTTATTCATTGTACTTTCAAATATGGATTTTTGGGGGTATTTTGGTTTACCGAGATGCATAAACATAATAATAAAATTTTGAATTGGCGCATGATTTATTAACACTTGTTACTCAGTTTTTTCATAAAATTTTTACGAGCATCGGAAGAAAAATGAAAAATGTCGCTGTGATTTTCAATAAAATGGAACTTGATTTCCCAGTCACAAAATCGGGAAAATCTTCAGTCCTATGTAGCACAATTCAACCTTATATGAGGCTCCTAATTTAAGCAATTAAAAAGTAGTTTAATTTTATTTTTTTCAAAACATTTGTACCTTCAGTGACGTTTTATACACTTAGGCTTCAAATTTCAGTTAGTTCTCGAGAATAGGTGGTAGCAAGAGATTGAAAAGTTGCTGTCTCAGATATGTTGAAGAGTAACAGAAACTAAACATTTTGTTTGTGTATGATTTTGCAGTTTTAATAATGTTTTTAAATATTATTTATAACAATATAAAATATAAGTTTAAAATTAATAATGTAAATGCACGGTTTGTTTTGTTTCATTTTCTAAATGTACATGCGTTTACTCGTTTGTAAGCACTAATTTGCTTCGGTTGGTAGTATGAAGAGAATATTAGATTTAGATTTAGATTTAAGGTGGGGCGGCCCATAAGAGCACCAGAACTGCGACCCAAGGCCTATTGTACTGAACCTCCCTCAATAACTGGAACAAAAGAAACCTAGCAATAAGTTAAGAATATTAACAATTAAGTCTCAAAGAGACCAATAGCTGAGATAAATCTAAGCAGCAATTTAACCGAGAAGTTGGCTAACTCCCATGGTTCAATGAAGTAATAACCAAGAAATTGAAATCTCTTGATAGAGCAGTAATCACAATCACACATGATGTGTAAGGAACTTTCCTCCGCCACATGACACCCTCTACATACCTGGCTATCCTTGATGTCAATAATGTTAAGGTTCCTCTTGAGGCAACAGTGACCAGTCAACAGACCAATGACCACCCTTAGCTAATTCCTCCGGAGCATAAGTAGCTCCTTAGCCCTCATCCAGGGATACCCCTGGTTAAGCTGCTTAGCCTGCCTTTGATTACCAGAATCAATCCAAGTCTCCTCCATTAGGAGATCTTTAATAGTCTTTCTAACTTCATTATGAGGAAGACCAAGTACCGAAAGAGAATATTACTAGCATCAAACGTTATTTCATCAAAAG
>CM063511.1:78893043-78930543 GCA_032207245.1 Pardosa pseudoannulata
ATATAAAAATAGGTAGAAAAATAGGCTAATTTTGCCAACGGGAGGATAGTGCTCACGACGTTCGTATTATAAGCACGACGCTCTAACCGACTGAACTAATGGCACACGAAAAAAGTAGGTGGAAATTCTGTATTTATCTATGCCCCCTAGAGACGGGAAGCTTGGGGTCTATGCGTGTTTCGTAACCCTTATATTTTCCCGAAGAATCTATGACAAAAAAAGAAAAGCATAGAAAAATTGCTAAATTTAATGAATACTAAAAATTGTCATCTTATCTACTCAATACAAAAAAATCTAAAGTGATAGTGACGATAACGAAATTATCAATTGGTTCAATTGTCAGATTTGCGAATCATTAGCCTCGTATTAGGTTCGCTGAATTTTGCGTAATAGGTGCTTTTGCTTAATGTTTGGTTCCAATTTTGTTAGCATGATAAAACTTATGAAGGATATGATAATGAGATGGCTGAATCTGATGGAGTTTTACCAATTTGTTAATGTCTGGTTCCAATTTCGTTAGCATGATAAAACTTATGAAGGATATGATAATGAGATGGCTGAAGCCAATGGAGTTTTAACAATTTGTTAATTTCTGATTCCAATTTTTGTTATCATGATAAAATTTATGAATGATATAATAATAAGGTTGACGTTGCTGGAGTTTTACCAATTTGTTTATGTTTGGTTCATATTAGTTAGCATGATAAAATGTATGAATGATATAATAATGAGAGGGTTGACGTTTGTGGAGTTTAACCAATTTGTTAATTTTTGATTCCAATTTTGTTAGCATGAAAAAATTTATGAATGATATAATAATGACAAGGCTGACGCTGGTGGAGTTTTACCAATTTTTTTAATGTCTGATTCCAATTTTGCTAGTATGATAACATTTTTAAATAGTTATATAAATCATTATTAATGAAATAGAAGATATGTTCAAAGTATTTATTAATTTTCTAAATAGATAAATACATGAAAACATTTTTAGATAACCATATAAATGATTATTAATGAAATAGAATATATGTTCAAAGTATTCTATTAATTTTCTAAATAGAAAATATGCCCTCTCCAAGACCATTTGCCTCTAAGGCCCTCATTGGAAAGCTATGCTTTAGAGTAATTAGTATGATAACAAGAATTCGACACTAATTTTCTACTGAACACTCTTGACATGAATTCGAGAAAATATAATTTGTAATCTGATATGCAGTTGCTGTGATGCAAGAGCGATACGCCATTTCTGGCACATTCAGCAAAAGGATCAGAACAGGTGTAAAATTAACGCAGAAATATGTGATGAAAATCCCCGGGAGTTCCGACAACGTTTCTATTTTGAGCAAATGAAATATTTGACCTTCGAGTATAATTCCACAGTCATTTCCTTCCACGGACAATCGTCTCAACCGCAACAGACAGCAAAAGCTGATGTCACGTCACAAACCCAAAATCTTGCCCTAAAATATTCATCGAAGTTCATGACCGAAAAATCCACGGTAACAGCACATCCCCGGCTTCACAATGACTGGAGATGGATAACAGAACTATTAGTATCAAAGCTCTTTTTCCCTCCTCGTAACTATGAGTAATTCTGTCACCACGCAACAAGTAGTAATCTGTCGGTTACGCAACTGAAAAAAAATGAAGGTGAAGAAAACAAAGGGAAAAATATAGGGACGAAATTTTCCTCCGTCACAGACTAGAATCGAATCATTTACGATTGAATACGCGATAAGAAAGTCGGTAAAACAAGATTTTGAGATTCAAAAACCGGTCTCGCAGAATGTCGTGAACTGTCGCAGAGAATTTTCGAAAAGTTTGGCGCTGTTGAAGCTAGCTGGTCAGTATTTATTGAACTTTAATATAGAGTCAATGCCATTATTTGAAACAGGAAATTACAAATTTGAAACTGCAAATTTTAGATGCAGTAAGTCTGCTATAACACGATTAACTCATACCGTGTTATATGGAAAGACAGCTTGTAATTGGAATTTTTGAATTCCTCAGAAAAATTTTGAAAAGTTTGGCGCTGCTGAAACTAACTGGTTAGAATTTATTGAACTTTAATATAAAGTCAATGCCATTATTTGAAACAGGAAATTACAAATTTGAAACTGTCTATGGTTTTAAATGCAGTCAAGTCTTCTATTAAAAGATAAATTCATACCGTGTTAAATAGAAAGACAGCTTTTAATTGGAGATTTTCGGATTTCGCAGAGAAATTTCGAAAAGTTTGGCTTTTCTGAAGCTAAGTGGTCAGTATTTATTGAACTTTATATTAAAGTCAATACCATTATTGGAAACATGAAATTACAATATTGAAAATGTTTATAGTTTTAAATGCAGTCAAGAAGTCTACTGTAACACGATTAACTCATACCGTGTTATATATGGAAAGACAACTTTTAATTGGAGATTTAGGTTCTATATAACGGGAAAAATTTCAACATAGGGGACATTACCACAACTTGCAGTAAGATGGCAGTACTTAAGGTCTATTCAAACACCCTTACCTCGAGAAATGACACTTTAAACCCATAAGGAAATGCTTGAAAGGTAACTCTGAATAAATTACAATCCAAATAAAAAAATGGATAATTTAATAGGAAAGCATGCAATTCCACATCATATTTTCAAAAAGTATTTTGTATTAATTTTGTATTTAATTATTTAATATTTTTTGCATTTTGTATTAATCTGCAAAGCACACATAAAGTTAAAAAAAAATAGAAATTCTTTACTTCTGGAGCAGTATTGAGCCCCCTTCCTCGTGATTCACCCACTGGTATGACAAAGCCTTGGTACAATAGTTTGGTAATACTGATATAAATCAGTTTTATGCTAATAAATTTTAAAATAAATTAATAAATAAACGCTATCTAGAAGCATGAAAAATAAGTTCAGTATCCACATATAAAGTAAAAAAAAAATAAAAATAGAAATTCTTTACTTCTGGAGCAGTATTGTGCCCCTTACCCATCCACTTGACTGAGGCGCTGTTATGACAAAGCCTTGGTACAATACTTTGGTAATACCGATATAAGTCAGTTTTATGCTAATAAATTTTAAAATAAATTAATAAATAAACGCTATCCAGACGCATGAAAAATAAGTTCAGCGTCCACATATAAAGTAAAAAAAAATAAATAAATAAAAATAGAAATTCTTTATTTCTGGAGCAGCATTGTGCCCCTTAGCCATCCACTTGACTGAGGCGCTGTTATGACAAAGCCTTGGTACAATACTTTGGTAATACCGATATAAGTCAGTTTTATGCTAATAAATTTTAAAATAAATTAATAAATAAACGCTATCCAGACGCATGAAAAATAAGTTCAGCGTCCACATATAAAGTAAAAAATAAATAAATAAATAAAAATAGAAATTCTTTATTTCTGGAGCAGTATTGTGCCCCTTAGCCATCCACTTGACTGAGGCGCTGTTATGACAAAGCCTTGGTACAATACTTTGGTAATACTGATATAAATCAGTTTTATGCTAATAAATTTTAAAATAAATTAATAAATAAACGCTATTCAGAAGCATGAAAAATAAGTTCAGTGTCCACATATAAAGTAAAAAAAAATAAATAAATAAAAATAGAAATTCTTTATTTCTGGAGCAGTATTGTGCCCCTTAGCCATCCACTTGACTGAGGCGCTGTTATGACAAAGCCTTGGTACAATACTTTGGTAATACTGATATAAATCAGTTTTATGCTAATAAATTTTAAAATAAATTAATAAATAAACGTTATTCAGAAGCATGAAAAATAAGTTCAGTGTCCACATACTAAAGTTGAAATTCTTTTGAGGCCCCTTAGCCATCCACGCTGAAAGTATGACAAAGCCTTGGTACAATACTTTTAATAATATAATCCAGTAGCTAATAAATTTTAAAATAAATTAATAAATAAACGTTATTCAGAAGCATGAAAAATAAGTTCAGTGTCCGCTACTGAATTCTTTTGAGGCCAACACGCGAAAGTAAAAATTATGAATTTACATTAAATTCAATCCAGGTAGCGAATTGATTTAAATAACACAGCTCTCCCCTTCATTGAGCGAAGTTGAAAACAATCGGACCTTAAAATTAATTCTCGAAAGTATTAAAAGACATGTGACAACGGCATACGAAATCCAATCAAGGTAACAAGGAAGCGTCTACTTTGTTTTAAAATTAGTTTAAAAATAACTGGAGACTCGCAGCAGAGCAGAAAAAAAAATAAAAAAAAATTAGAAAGTCAAATCGATTATGTGTCCTTTTAAGATACTCAAGTGACAGAAAACGGAATTACAATACTTTATGCATTATACATAGGAAAGCATATTTTAGCATATTTTAACTTTGTTTTGTCAGAAAAAAAAATTTGATAGCGTTTGAAAAGCCGTTTAAATATTAATGTCAAGTCTTGGTTTTACAGTAAAGTTTCGTATGTACTGGAAATAAATTCAGAATTTGGTTTATTTTCAAGTTTCAGATTATAGTTTAGTAAAAATGAAAGACGGAAAATTATTTTGTGCTAAGTTTTCTACATACCAGGGGTGGCCAAGCTGCAGCTCGTGAGCCACATGCGGCTCTTTGAAGGGTTATTTGTGGCTCTCGATAATGTACTCGAGTTCCCTTTTCATTTTTATGTTATTATTTTTTTAAAAAAATATTACAACTCATAGAGCTCCGGCAATGCTGGGTAAAAAAAACAGTCTTATTGGGCTTTTAAGAGATGATTCTCAAATTCCACAATTCATACCAATTCACTGCATAATTCACCGAGAGCATCTCGTTACAAAATATTTAAAATATCCTGATGTTATGAAAACAGTGTAATACATTGTAAATTACATTCGGACCAATGCAAAAAATCATGGACAATTAAAAAAAATTCCTTGAAAAATCAAAAGATGAAGAACTTTCGAATGACATTTATTAAATATAATTTCTGTAAAAAAATTTTTTTCATACCTTTTTTTCATACCTTTTAAATACGTATTTAATTGCGGCTAACGAAAAATTTCAAATTTTGAAAAATGGCAACGAGATTGGCCACCCCTGCTATATACAACCAAATATGATAATTTTAAAAGTGGTATAACTAATAAGAAAGAGTGATCAACACTTTCGTTATATCAGCATCATCAGTTTTATGGACTAATTTAATGAAAAAAATGGTAGGGATAATACATTTTGAAGGAGATATTAATTATTAAAAGCCACAAAACAAATATTTTTATGGTAGAATACTGAAATGTAAAAACAGCTGCCGGGGTTCGAAGCTTCATTCAAAGAAATGGTTGCTCCAGAACTCCAGAAGTGTTAATATTAATATCAGATTAAGTAAAACAGACAAACAAAAATTTATCGCTAATCATTCAATGTGAAAAAATAATATGAAAATGAATTTTATACACATATGGCTCCTTCTGAAACTAGTGTCAAAGAAATTGCTATAAATCTGAGGAAAATGTCAAGAAATAAAACAATTTCAATCACCCTGGAATTGTTTAGTATGAAATTACCTTGATGTTTGGAGACGAAGTTTCGACAGGGTGTTGCTCAATTTTTATGTTAGATCAGTTCTACCAAACCTAAACAATTTATTTCAACACTTTAAAGCTGGAGTTTGACTTACTCAGCTGAAACCTGGGCATTGACAGAAAGAGACAAAGAAACCTTAGCAGTTTTTGAGAGAAAAATATTGAGAAGTATTTTGGGGGGAATTAATGTAAATGGTATATGGAGAAGAAGAACAAATATTGAATTATACAGAACATATAAAAACCCAGATATAATTAATTTTATTAGCTTATAAAGATTAAAATGGGCCGGACACCTAGTTCGACTTAATGACAATAGATCCACAAAGAAAGTTTTTACGGCCAAACCAATAGGAACCCGAATGAGAGGACGACCAAAACTTAGATGGTTAGACTGCATTGAGAAAGACATAAGATCCTTGAAAATTTCAAATTGGAAATCCAGAGCCAAAGATAGGACTGCCTGGTATGGAATTCTAGAGAAGGCTAAGGCCCATCCTGGGCTGTCATGCCAATGAGGAAGGAAGGAAAGCTGGAGTTTAGAAGTGCCAGCCAACGAAAGTGTTTTGAAAAAAAAATCATTATTATTAACTAGTTTTTTCTTCGATGAAATTCTTTAAAAAGTCAGCACAAAACTAGTCTTACAAATTCGTCCTTGATTATCTCTTTGGACTAGGTTTAGTAGAGCTATTAGTGGGCTTCCACTCACTGGTTGATGCAGGTGACCATTCCTAATTATCCCAGTTAATTATCCCTCTAAAATTTGTTTTGATTATAGAATTAGTTTTAGTTCATCTTCAGGCAATTTTTTTTTTCATCTTGCAATTTGTCAATATTAATTTGAATCAACTGACACTGTTGAATGATTGCTTTTAAAATTCAATATTTTAGAGTATTGGCATTTTTTTTTCATCTTGCCATTTGTCAATATTAATTCAAATAAACTGACACTGTTGAATAATTGTTTTTAAAATTCAATATTTTGGGTTTATTGGTAATATTTTATTGATTACTTTTATTTTCACTCTACTGTGTAATTGTATAATTATTTTCCAACTTTAAATAGTTATTTTTCTATTTTGATTTCATACTTAATCATGTCTTATTATTACTTTTAAAATGTACAAATATTTACAATGTACAATTATTTATTTTAAATGTACAATTATTTATAATGTACAAAGCTCCAGAAATACATTCATTTCCAGCAGCTTTAAACAACTAAAATAACAAACTTTGTGTTTGATTAAACTATGTAACTAATGTAAGAACATTTGTTCTTACATTAATTATTATTAGAAAGTAGGAATCAAAATACATAAATAATTTTTTTTAAAGTTTAAGCAAAATAAAAAGCAAAGCTTTTATAACATTATTTTACAATTATATTAAAGAGTAAATAAAAAAGAAAGCTGAAAAGCTTTTATACTCGAAAACAATTGAACTTTAAAAGCATTCAACAGTGTTAGTTTATTGGAAATAATATTAACAAATGACAAGATGAAAAAAATAATGTAAACACGAACTAAAATTTTCCAAATATTAAGGACTATTTAACAATTTAAAAGAGTATTGTGGATGGATTCAACAATCAATTATATTTTACCAACTATATTAATCCTAATTTAAAAGATGAAAAAAAAATTCTGTAAGATTTTTTATACTCGAAGAAAAAACACTAAGGTTATAAGTTATTTTACTAAAAAGCAATTCAAATGGTTTAGTTGAAAATAATAAACGACATAAAAGTAAAAACAAAATAGAATTAAAAAAAGACTAAAAAAATTAGAAGAACATAATCAATACTTTAAACAATCAATTAATCTAATTTTCTAAACTAAATTTAATCTAATCAAAAGATGAAGAATCACTAAAAAGTCGAGTTCTGTATTATTTTCATGTATTTCATCAAAAAAAACACTAAGTGTGGTATAGTTATTTTACTTTTTTTTCAGTTTCGAGCTATTTGGCCTTGCTCTAGTTGAATAAGCTTGTCTAGCATCAAGTCAGAAATCTTTATGTGAAGTTTGATGCAACAAATTAGAATTAAAAATGCAAAAAATTATTAAAAAGTATAAAATTATAAAGAACTATTTTTACAAAAAACTTTCTTATGTTAAGGAATCAATACTTAGAGGAAAAACACAAATTTTTAACTAATCTTAAATATATACTAATAAAAATGACAATTTAAAGAAAAAAAAAAAAAGTTCATTCATTTAAATATAATTTGCTTTGGTTTAAACAAACCTTTGTGTTGGATTAACAACTCATACTATTTTCTATAAAGTACTCTGTGACTGCCAACTTGGACAAAAGTATTTTTTTCCTTTTTGTAAGAGTGCCCTTTTATTATTTTTCTTTGCACATCTTGTTAACCCCATCAATGCCAAATAAAATTTCAACAGAGCAAAACTGCAATTTTTCAAAAAAAATTTAGGAATGGTATGGGGGAAATTATAAAGAAATCTGGGGGAATGTTTACAAAAACTTTCTTTTAGATGTTAACCAAAAAGAAACAACAATTGCTCATGAAAAAAAATCTAGGTTTATAAAATCTATACTATGAAATAAAATTACTAATAAAAAAAGCTTTAGACAACTTTACAGCGAGTTTTTTTATAAAAAAAACAAAGCACTCGAAATCTCAAATATAATTTGCTAGAATATAGCATTATAAAAAGCAACACTTCTGGTAGCACCTGGATTAACAACTCATAGCCTGAGAAATTTCAGTCTGTTATAAAAGGACTCCTGATGATGCTGCCAACTTGGACAAAAGTATTTTTTTCCTTTTTGTAAGAGTGCCCTTTTATTATTTTTCTTTGCACATCTTGTTAACCCCATCAATGGACTCCCCAAATAAAAGATACTCAACAGAGCTTGAACTAACTGCATCCTTTTCAAATAAGAAGGGATTTAGAGGTGGGAAAAAAAGAAAGTACTTCTACTACAGCTTAACGATGTACTTCCAGATCGGGTTCTAGCACCAAATAATGATTCACTACCGAAGCGACGTCTGTCGACCGACTGAATGCCGAGAACTAAAGAAATAAAATTTCGCGCAACGCCTACGATAAAAGATAGTTCCGCCCACAAGTTTTTTTTAAAAAAGAGAACTACTACCAGCATGTGATTGAAAAATACTGGTTTTAACATTTCTTCTAATGCAATCTCTTATGTTTGCTTTCGATACGATTATGGAAGAACTACAGCTCAACATTCCTTTTGATAAAAAAATATTTTTTCTAATAAAATAAAAGTATTAGCATGACAGGAATGTGTGAGAGTTAAATTATTATAAATTAGATATAATGCTTTGAAGATGAAAATAATCTCCTGAAAAGTCACGTCAGTCATTTAATCTCTAGTTTTCCAGCATTTTTACTTAAAATATACAATGCTGTTATGTTCTCAACTTGACATGTATTTTCTCTATTTATAATGAATTTACTATCTCAAAATTCAGATGTATTTCCATTTTGTTTCAAACTTGTATTTGTTTCTGATTACACAGATCTCCACATACTAAACTGAAAAGTTATGTTTATTATGTATTAGTTTTATATATTATTTGTTTATTCAATTATACATACTTCATGACTTCTATGTTACATGCTAACTCAACTTTTTTCAATGCATCTTATGTTTATGATGTCTTTCTAAAACATCTTATGAATTTTTTTTATATAAAAAAAATAATTCTGTTCAAAAAATCAATTGACCTTTGCAATAAAAAAATATTCAATCTTAAAAGTTAGAAGAATACAGGAAACATAATTTAATTGTTCAAAATTAGATTTGTTGAACTATGTAATGCTTTTTCTGAAATAATTAATTGTACCAAATTAATTTTAACTGAAAACTTCTCTTGTTTATCATTAAAAATTGAAAAACAAAGTATTTGGACATATCAAACATTAAACATGTAAATTTGTTTCTACATAAGCTTTTGTCTTAACTATTTGTTTGGACTGAATCTGATTTCTATTATTATGTTTCCGTAGTAAATCTGAAAAAGCATTATGTTTATTATAAAGGAATGAAAGTTAAGATTATTATTATTATTATTATTTTTTTTTTTTTTTGTGTTTAAAAATACTTTCAGGTATACTTTCTATAAATCTAACCATCGAACTTTTTTATATGTAAAGTTGAATATATTATTTTTCTTTAATGAATGGTAAACAGAGCGACTAATTTTGATAGATTCAACTTAAAAAAACAATTATCTGTAAATGAATCGAGGTTTACTAGATGACAGGAAGTAGTGACTCTATAAGTACCGAAGGCAGCAACACAATATTTTTAACTGTGTTCTTAGTGTACAATGCCAACAACCTTAAAAAATGCATAAAAAAAAACTGCTTTTTTCAAATGAGATATACTAATTAATAATGAAAAATTCTTGAATTTTAATTTTTTGAACCCATTCTTTCTTGTACATAGCCTATTAAAAAAATGTGACATTCTTTCTGTTTACATTCCTAAAAAAAATGAAATGTACATTAATCTATTTACATTATAAACCATGTAACTCGCTTTGGTAACCGTACTGATTTTGGGTCTCGACTGATTTGGTTTCGACTGTATTTTTCTATTTCCACACTGTTTACTGTGTTTTAATGATATTGCATTAATATTTTTTTTATTGTATTTATTGATTTCAAAATTTTTTTTTCGCATTTTTGTGTTTGAAGACGAATTGTTATCTTCAATAGCTTTTTTATATTTTACTAACCACCTGACAATTTTATTGATGTAAAGTTGAATAATATATTTTTACTTTAATTGGATAAATCAGAGCTTTAAATAAGGATAAAATTGTTACAAATAGCTAATTTCTGTAAACTGTGAAGGAATCTAGCGAATTTTCTTTGATTACTGTTTTACAGATGGAATCAAAGGATGATTTTTTTTAAATTAATTTGTGATAATCTGATCCCCTTTTAATTTGCTTTCACTTTAAAAAATAATAATTAAAGGTAGACTAAAGGTAAACTCTATGTTTTTCATAGAAAGAAAAAATTAAGAATGTTAAAATCTTTGAATTTTTTAAAAACATAACTTAAAAATGTAAAAAGAACAAAAAAATGAAATAAAAAAATGTGACATTTTTCTGTTCGAATTCTGGAAAAAAAATGAAACTGTCAAAGGGTTAAGTGTCATTTGAGAGGAATGGTAGGTAACTTCGATAACTCGAACTTCGGATAAGTCGAATATTTTGGGGGGTCCTCTGGGACTTCGAGTTATTGCAGTTCGACTGTATGTATTTCCTACTTTCCACACAATGATGAAATTAAAACTGTGTTTTAATCATATTTGCTATTAATATTTTAAAATAAAAAATATATTGATAAAAATTTATGATATAAAAATTTTCTTCTGTTCTTAAAATTTGTTTCAAAATTTTTAAAATTTCTCACCATTACAAAATTTATGTTTGCATAATTAACAAACCTAGATTGCAAAAATTGGCGTTACAAAAATGCAAAATAAAAGACTAAAAAGCAGATTAATTTAGTTTTCATTACTGAATTATATAAAAACAAATTATGGATGCTGTTAAAAATTAATTTCGAGTTCGAAATTTTTATATTATTTTCGGTTTTTTTTTATATTCTGAACGAATACGATTTTTGCATTTACGGTTTTTTATTAAAATACACATTTTTTGAAGAATATATATTTTTGCATGTTTATTTTTGTGTTCAATTTTTTCATTAAAGACCAAATACTCTAAGCGCTTATCGAAAATGATTAATCAGGACATCAGTATAAAAATGTAGTAAATATAAATGACATGTGGAAAAATATACATAATATGCTGATAATTCAGTTTCTATCAAAGTTACGTTTTAAAAAAAATTTTTTTATATCAAATTTTTTTTTATCTCATAGTTTTAAAAAAACTGATAATATTGTACAGAAAATTTGTTTTTAAAGAGATCTCATCTGTGAATTATATATAACTTAAAATTATAAATGTCATTAATTTGTTATTCAAATTTTAATTTTTTTATCTAAGTAACTTAAATTGTCTATTATAAAAAAACTGTTTAAAACTATATTCGATGAAAAAAATCTATATTAAACAAAAAAATTGTTTTTTTTTCTTTTTTAATTTTATTATTTTAAAAATTTATATTTTTAATATTTTTAATTTTTTTTGATATAATAATTATTATTATTTTTCGGCTTTTTTTTCGTCGTATATGTCACTGACAAAAAATTTTTTTTTTTTTTTATCTAAACTTCTACTCTCTAGTTTTGTGTTATGAACTCACGAATCCACCCTTCTATCTCTTTGCTCTTTTATTTTATTTTTTTTTTCATTTTTGAAGAAGCCTCTGGATTGAAGGGCTTTGGTCCATATTGCCACATCACCTTTAACCCTTTAGTTCACCAAAATAATTTCATAAATTTAATGTAATTTGTCCTAATGTAAAGTTGTAAAAAATATAAATTTTCTTTACATTCCTTAGAAGTGTTTTGCCTTAGATGATACCAAATTAGTTTTAATTTAACTGAAAACTCCTTGTACAGCTTGAACATTATGCCTTTTTAAAAGTTGAACTATACTGTAAGAACAATAAACGATAAATAAAAAACAAAAACTTAATTTACAGATACTTAACAAAAGTTTAAAATTCTTTTGACTTCTACAAGGTCATAAGTTTAAATAATATATTTAGAAAGAAATAAATAAGTAAAAAATAATCTGTAAATTTAAAACAAAAATTATAATATTTAATATAAAAATATATAAATATGTATAAAAATAAAAAATAAAAAAAAAATAAATATATAATATATATATAATAATATAAATAATATATAAAATATATATATATATATATATATATATATATATATATATATAATATATATATATATATATATATATATATATATATATATATAAAATCGAAAAAAAGAAAAAAAAAAAAAAAGAAAAAAAAAAAAAAAAAAAAAAAAATAAAAAAAAAAAAAAAAAAAAAAAAAAAAAACCAAAAAAAAAAAAAAAAAAAAAAAGATTAAAATTAAAGTGAAGAGGAGTAACGAAAAAAAGTCTGGCATGAAAACAACGAAGGCAAGAAAAAAAAAAAAAGAAAAAAAAAAATTTAATAAAGGTTCAAAAAACACAAAAAAAAAAAAAAAAAAAGAAGACAAGGTTAAACAAAAAAAAACTTACAGACAGAATACGTCAGTAAATGAGAAAGAGAAAAGTCACGGAAACTCTATTGTGGAAAGTTGAATCCGCCCTGTTTTAATGACCCAATGCCTCAAGAATGCCAACCATTTAGCCGACTTCGAATTAGGAAGAAAGAAGTGAATATGTTAGAGCTCCACAATGCTGCGGCTGGAGAGGTAATACTTGATGCATGAGGTGCTCCAATGAAGAAAGAAGTTATACTTGAATTCGTCGGAGCAATCAATCGATAATTCTCTTTCGCAGTTGAAGCGGGAAGGGGAAGAAATTAATTATCGATCGAAACCAGACAATAATAACCATAACATTGAAATGTTAGCGACACAGTAAAATTCGCGATTGAAAACACATTTCTCTTATATTAAAACTTTTCGTGGCAAAACTGGAAATTCAGAACTGCATTACTTCAACATTTCTAAAGCATGAAAATCCGGCCTGTTCATATAGAAATATTTTATGAGTCGCTTTGGAAATAGATTTTATTCCATCGAATTTGCAATGTATATAAAAATACTCCTTCTCGGCGCAACAGCCCCTAGGCGGCCAAGGCCTACGGTGCCTTGTCCATAAAGTAACAATAAAACAGACAATTTAGAAATATTTAGAAACAATGATTAACAAAACGTTAAATCTTTGCGTTCAAATGTCGAGTCTGACTCGGCATTATCTTTCTTTTGCCGCAAGTACAACGTCAATTATGGCTCGAATTGGTTTTAAAATTGAAGAAATACTTCATACTTTTTTAACTCAATCGTTAGATTTGTAATAAATTTATATAACTCAAACGTTAATTGCTGGGAATGAAGAAAATTAATTTGGATCGCAAAGAGTTAATTGTTAATTGTATTTACTATAATCAAAGCAATATTTGATTCAATTATAAATGTCGTCAATTCTACCGATTATAAATTCACTGAAATTATAAAAAAAATATTCAAAAAATAATTTTAAAAATATTATTTTAAAACATAATTTAAAAAATAAAACATTATCTTAACAAACGTAATTTTATCTTCCTTAATGTATGTTTTATTAACTTATTTATTTTATGGATGACATATCCAGTAACCAAAAAACGATCTGTGTGCATTCTTGACCCCAATGTTCCAATCAAACGATGATATATCACCAGACTGTTTTTATTTAATGAGGCACTCGGTCAACCAAGAAAATTTCCTCTTCTAATGAAACTAATCTAAAGAAAATATGGCTTTAATTTTCCGTATTTAATTATAAGTTAATGGAGATATGTTGTCATCATATAAAGAGAAGAGTTGAATGCAGGTGTTTGTGGGTATTTACACAAGATTAAAAACAACGTAATTTGCATTTACGCTTCTGTTTGAATCATACTTAAAGCTATTAAAATGTTATTTCTTTAAATACAGTCACACCAATATTTAGTCAAGTCTTTAAATTCCGAAAAAAGTTCGTTGTATTTAAAATTCGTTTAAGATTTACTTTTAAATTACATAAAAAACAGTTTGAAACTTCACTAAACATTACTTAAAGAATTACTTATCACACTTTTCGTATGAATTAATAAATATTTATTTATTTATTTTGACCTCGAAAAAGTATATTGAGAGGAAAACAAGAAAAAAGCAAAACTTTGTCCGAGTAAACCTGTATTTTTAATCAAAAATTTTTTACTTTAAAATTAATTTTAAAGACAAGACAGTTTAAGTCTATTAGTCATCATAGAAGTGTTGGAAAAAAAGAATGATGAAATTTCCAGTAATCATTCTAGAAATATAGTGAAAAAATAAACTAGATTGCTGGAAAAAGAATACAAATTCACTATTTGAAGGTTATTTTACGAAGAAATTCACCAAGTGTTCTTGATTTAAAAAAAGAATTTGCAAAATGGAGTTTTGTTACAAAGTCATTCGACTGTATTATAAACTATACTTGAAAAAAGATACAGTTAGGTTTAATTCGTTATAATTTTCGTAAAACGCTGAAAATGAATACTAATCTTTCAAATGCAACTAACAGTGATTTTAACACATTGTATGCGGGACACGTACTAGTATGCTTTCTGACGATTGATACTTGAGTGCGGGTCACATACTAGTACAGGTTAGTGTAAAAACATGGTTTGTTTGAGGGTACAAAAATAACGGTATATACAGGAAAACGAAGCCGAATATTCTTTTCTACTACATAGATTCTGGAAAAATTTAGACAAATAAAAACTAGTTTTTGCATTATTAATTTTATGATTGCTCTTTTCATTTTTTACAACGTAAAAATATTTATATATAACATAAATCGAAAAAATTAAAATTATATACAACTATTTCTATTTGATTTTTCATATTTACGATACTCTTATAAATTTATACACTAAAAAATATATTTTTTGTTTACAAAAATCATCTTATGGTGGTTATTTATATATTTCTATTTATATGAAAAATGTACCCGCACACAATGTGTTAAAATACGAACAAAAAATACAATTATTCCAAGAATAATATGATGTGATTAGATCAAATTGTAATTTTAGGCCATATTTCTGAAAAAGGTTTATATATTTCAATATAAAATACGGAAAGTTGGTTAAAAAATTAAATAATTTTCGATCCATTGAGATTTAACTGAATAACTAAATTTACGCGCAAAACGTCCGCTCCCGGTATAATTCCGATGCGAAATGTACCCGCACACAATGTGTTAATAAGTCAAAGTGTTGTATTATAGCTAAATAAAAGGCCCGAATGGTTAATAAAACAAACATAATAGAGACCTGAGACAATCTTATCTTTCAGCATTCACCAAAGAGTTAGATTACTGAAAGAGAATTCACCAAATAGGTAGAAGTGCAGAGATCTACCTGACGCATACATTATTGTGTAAACAGCAGCGCAGATGTGCGTTTGATAAATTCTGATAAATCCTGCTGCTCGGAAAACTGTGTCAAAATATACCCTGCTGGTGGAAAGCTATGGAAAGAACTTTACTTTCTGGCTTGACGGACGGTCTTTCAAATATTTGGCAGTGCCACTTCACGCTTCGTTTATACTAGGTCAAAGCTACACAAACGGTCTATTTTACTTTCACAACAAGATGCATTGTTGCAGGCAAATTGGGTTTGAAATCGTCTGAGCTGAAATAGTTTAGCTTCATGCAAGGCCTTTTATACATCAGGTATTTTCTAAAGACTAACAATTCACTTTTCATTTTTCTTAACTAATTTTTTTTAACAAGAAAACAATTATAACCAAACGGATCTCGTAAGACAGAAAATGTTGTGAAACGTAAAGAATTTGTTAATAAAACATTAGATTTTCCTTGTTTAAATCAGAATGCTCATTGCTAAGTTTTTATAATACACTAAACCAAAACACAAAAAAAAATTGTTCTTAAAATGAATCATTGCTTATCTTACGAATTGATCGAGACGATCAAATGCATTCTTTTAAAAGTTTATAAGAGTTATTACATGTACAGTTTATTGGAATAAAATGGTGTGAAATGTTTAAGAGTTTTCAGTGAAACATTCGCTATTTTCTTTAAGAAGACTAGAATGTTTATTATTGCTAACATAAAAAAATAGCAAAGTAAAAAATTCATAATTTCTTATCTTAAGAACTGATCAAAATAAGGTTAAATGCATTATTTTGGTGAAAAGTGATTAAAAAATGAATAAAACTCTACGTTTTCAAAAATAAACACTTATACCACTAGGAAATCGCTAAACAATTCCATAACATACTATAATAATACACAATTTACTGTAACTGAACAAAAACCAATAAAATATGTTTATGTAATGATAAATAATTAAAATAAAAGTTATTACATGTATCTTTTGTTAATTAAAATATCTTGTAATATGTTTTACAGAATTATTACAATAAATTCAAAGCGAGTTTTTAATCTTTTGATTAAAAGATTATACTAGATATATAACTAAACTCATTATAGCAAACAAAAATATAGAAAAACATGTTTACTCTACTATTACAGTTCAGAAATTTTAATTTAAAATTAAAAAAATATTTCATTAATATCCTGAAATAATTTTTTTTATTAACTAACATTTATATTTACTTTTACATTTTTTAAAGTTACTTTTAAAGGACATTATAATTTTACTACAAATGATAACATTAGTTTGCGTTGTAAATACATCAACTTTGCAAACTTCCTGAATTTTAATTATCACGCCATCAATTTAAACATCGGCATTAAGGTATAAAAATAAAGTTTCAAAACCAAACATTTTCTAATTAGCGATTCGAAAACTGCCGAAAGATAATTCCCTTAGGGTGGCTCAACGTTAATATACCCTCTCCAGAGTGAACTAATTAGATGTCCTTAATATTTTTGTTAATGGTTGAGAGATTCATAATCTATCTTACTTATTTGACAACTCCTGACTTGCCATCTACCCTGAGGGGTGTAAGGTATCCGTGATGCCACGGCAAATCCTCTCAATTTTGATCAGTCTCTGAGGGAGGAGAGACTATATTACTTATAGATAACTCACGACGGGAGACCCATTCTCAGGGGTGCAAGACGAGCGTGATGCACGCCTTAGAATCTGTTCAATTTTGATCATGCCCTGGAAGACAGGTTGGTTTTGTTCACTACGGTCAAGGTTTTGGTATGCAAGGGCTAATTAGACAGGGACCTACTGCGCAAAGACTATTCCATACTGTCATGTCCGTCGCTATATTAGGATTAGAATCCACTGGTTCTGGTACCAGAAAACAGCGCCCTACCGGTGGAGGTGAAATTGAGTCAGTTTTAAAAATTGCCAAATCAAAGCGGAATGCAGTTAAACCTTGAGACACCGCTTCGCAAGAGTCAACTCCTCACTGTTTCTCGTTGCTACTCTTGAACTGGAAAACATGGTTTACAAATCATAAGTACAGACCAGTCCAAGCGCAATCTTAAGCGGTAGTTTTGAGTCAGTTTTAAAAACTGCCTAGTCAAAGCGGAGTACAGTTGAGCCTTGCGACATCGCAAGAATTAACCCCGCACCGTATCTTGTTGCTATTCTTCAACTAGAAACCATGGTTAGAAATCCCAAGCACAGTCCAGTCCAAGTGCAATTTCAAGCGGCAGTTTTGAGTCGGTTTTAAAAACTGCCTAGCCAAAGAGGAGTACATTTGAGCCTTGCGACATCGCTAGCAAGAATCAACTCCACACGGTATCTTGTTGCTACTCTCCAACTGGAAACCATGGTTTAAAAATCTCAAGCACAGTCCAGTCCAAGCGCAATCTCAAGCGTCAGTTTTGAGTCAGTTTTAAAAACTGCTAAGTCAAAGTACGGTTGAGCCTTGCGACATCGCTAGCGAGAATAAACTCCGCTCCGTATCTCGTTGCTACTCTTCAACTGTAAACCATGGTTTACAAATACCAAGCGCAGACCATACCCTCAGTTTCCTTTCGTTTCGTATCCGATGGCCGAGCGCCCTTATCTTATTTTTTTCTCTGCGTATACTGGAAGATGTTTCAAGCAAATGCCAGTGCTCGAACCCGGCACCCCGAGATTCTAGTCCTAGTACACTGACTACTAGTCCATATGGTGCTCTATCTTACATACTCTCAAAACATGCCAAGATGGTTTGCTATAGAAACTTTGCATAAATATTACCACTAATTAAAAGTACTTACTGCTGCAGCTTTGTTAGCCGTCCTGTAGATGTCGTTATAGTCAGGGTGATCGGGGGCGGTCTGCTCGGCCAGCAGGGACAGATACCGCTCATACTGGACCAGTCTCTCCAGCTATAAGATAGAAATTAAAATGTAAGATAAAAATAATAATAAATCAAGGTACATAATAAATATAACTAACACTACAAACAATTAAAAATATGCATCACGAATAGGAACAAAAGTATATAGCATCTCACTGAAAGAATTAGTAACTGAACTTCCTCGGCCAAGCCCTCTACCTCAGGTGTTACTAATACAGCATATAATGTTTTTAATAGATATCTAAATATAATGCATCTTCTAACATTATTTCTGGTATGGATATATGCATCTGTATGCTATGTAATGAATAGATAACTTTTATCAACATGACTTTCAATGACCTTTCGAAATTACACTGTACAAATAAATAAAAAAAAGTTGACCCAAACAAAATAAATAGATAAATACGGCGATATTAATTTCCTTTATATGTCACACTTTTATGAATAACTTTTTTAGACAGTTCGAAGTTGCAATTAAACAATAAGGAGTAAAATCATACGGTCATATAATATGACTAGTCTTTTATTGAAATAATCTAATATAGTTTTTTTCCTAACCTTTGGATATAACTACAAAACACAGATCGATATGTTTTACAATAATTTTCTCTTTGTTTCTAATTTGATGAGTGTTTATTTTGTTTTCAGTTTTATATTAATGTACCTGTTTCAGTCAAACAGATGTTTTGTACAATTTATATGCATTAGTTTAATATGGTTACAAAAATAAATGTTATTCTCATTTAAAAGTCTTTTTTTTTAATCTTTCAGTCAAATCGTGTTTTTATTGTAACAGACACACAAATTCTAAATATTCACTTTTATACGTATCCTAATCTTCTTTAAACTCCCTGAAGTAAATATTGGGATTTATATGCTTAACAATTTACAGTTTGCTTATTTTATAGATATGATAAATAGTATTAAAGAGAATAAAATCATTTCTATTTATTTAAAACATCAACCTCTATTTTTCTTTATGTTACACTTTGTTTTTACAACAACAGACATACAAACCCTAAATATTTACTTTTCTCTTATACACGAACTTGAACCTTTAGTAACCTTTTTCAAATAAAAATTATGATTCATATGTTGATTCATTAATTTACAGTTCGTTCATGTTATAGATATGATAAATAGTATTTAAAAATGAATTAAGCATTCAATATAATTCCAAGCAACGAGGTCACGTGTTTTTGATTGGAACAAACAACAAGAACAAAAAACAAAAAAAAAACTACTCTTTTATTTGCACTTAATTGCACTAAAAGTGTAGGTCTTTAAACAAAAGTTGGCAACCAGTAAATACCTTTGCCATTCTCTTCTGAACCTGTCAGACAAGACAATTAATTCTGCCCGTAATCTTTCGAGCAAACATCCGTTCACAAGGAAGATAAGCTTTGTTCGAGATTTACGGTCATCAAGGAAAGGGGAAAATGCAAGAAACTCGCATTTTTAAAGTATTTGCAGATCAAGGAAAGTATTTAAATGACGTCTTTTTAACGCCAGGCAAATATTTGACAGTTAAAGCCATTCAAAAGCCTAGCTTCACTAAACAAATAACGTCTTGAGTAGTTTTGAATTTATGTGCTGTACCTATTCTTGTTACAGATATTTATGTCAGTTGTTTCAAAGACTTTTTTTTATCAGAAAATAAAACAATAAATCAGTATTACGAAATGAAAAATAACAATGTTTTTGTGGATTAACTATGATAGTTCAATTATTTAAAAGAAGCTAGAGTATTAACATTGTACTCTCTCATTGTTCTATAGTTCGTATCCCAAAATGGTTTAAAAGAAAATTTTTTGTATTAATATAATAGTATAATTATAAAAAAATTCAAAAATTGGGCAACTTTCGTATAATTTTTCAAGAAGGACAGAGGTTTGAATAAGGGATGATATGCATAGTTTAATTAAAACTAAGGTTTAGTCATTTTACTTGCATAAAACACTTAAACACCATTGCGTTATGAAATACATATAAGATATCATGACTAATTGTACATTTTAATGTAAGAATAATTTTGAGAAAGTAGGAAATAAAAATGAATAAAAAGCTTTTTTAAAGTTTAAGCAATATAATTAAAGCTTTTATAACATTAATTATTTTATAATTGCATTAAAAAGTAAATTCAAAATAAGCAAAAAAGATTTTATAGACCAAAGCAATTGGATTTTAAAGCCATTCAACAGTGTTAGTTTATTTGAAATAATATTGACAAATGACAAGATGAAAAAAATAATCTAAATACGAACTAAAATTGTAATCCAAATACAACTAAAAAAAAAGGAAATAATTTAACAATTTAGAGAGAGTATTGTGAATGGTCACAATAATCTTCAACGGTCTTCAACAATCAATTAACGAATGTTCTCCACCAATTCTGTTAATCCTAATCTTAAAAAATGAATCAACGGCGAATCTACAAGTCGAGTTCTGTACTGATTTTTAATGTATTTCATCAAAGAAAAAACACTAAGGTGGTACAAGTTATTTTACTTTTCTTTTTCAAAAAGCTTTCGTGAACCTCGAAATTGGGGTTGCGGGTCACTAGTTGGAAACCCCTCTTCTAGAACATAAGTCAATATCATACAAACTTTTATGTAGAAGTTTTAAATGCAAATCAATTATTAGATGTGATTTTTAAAGACATTATTAAAATAGTATGATAAATCGTTAAGAAACTGCTTTGCGAATCAATATTTTATCTTAAACGGAATTTTCACTTTTAAAACTTAAAGGGAATAACACAAAGATAATTTTAACTAATCTTAAATTCATGTGCTAATACAAAATGATGGGCAGAAAAAAACTTTATCTAACTATAGCTCAATCATTTAAAATATTGTTCTGTGTTTGTGTTTACGCCAAAACATTTTTACTACAACATATATACAAACACTAAACATTTACTTTTATACGCATCTTAATATGCTATATTTACTTTTATACGCATCTTAATAAGCTATAATATTTACTTTTACACGCATCTTAATAAGCTACAGTATTTACTTTTATACGCATCTTAATAAGTTACAACATGTACAGATATCTTAACAAGCTTTGAGAAAATATTTCCTTGGATTAAATGGACTCACCAAGTACTCCTGAATCATACTCATACTTTTATATGCATCATAATAAGCTATAATATTTACTTTTATACGCATCTTAATAAGCTATAATATTTACTTTTATACGCACCTTAATATGCTATAACATGTACAGATCTTAACAAGCTTTGAGAAAAATATTTACTTGGATTAAATGGACTCACCATTAATATAATAATATTTACTTTTATACGCATATTAATAAGCTATAATATTTACTTTTATACGCATCTTACTAAGTTATAACATGTACAGATATCTTAACAAGCTTTGAGAAAAATATTTACTTGGATTAAATGGACTGACTCACCAAGTACTCCTGAATCACTAGCACTCGTATGCTGATCATAGTTAAGTCCGTGTTTAACTGTAAACGCGATATGTGCTCCTGTATTCTCCCACTCTGCATTGTAACACGCCCAAAACGAGAGCATTGACATCCAAATCCGCAATGTGTGTTTGTGTTTAGAATCTGTTCTTTTAATAACAAATAAATAAAAAAAAAACTCGACACAAACAATTAGAAAAAAAAAGTGCCCAGTGAAAATTGTCACACGTTCTTTATTCTCTACGCATGCTTGCTTGTAAAGCATGCCCACACGAAAGAATAGCCCGAAAAATGCCTTATATAAAAATGGCGTAAATGATTATAAAAGAGCTCATGTAAGAAAATGGTCCAAATCCCGGAAATAAGAATGCGAGGTGCACAAAAGGAGAAAGGTAATTATAAAGATGAATAGAAATTTAAGTCTTTAATGCGCAGGTTTATACCTGCTTTTCTAGAGCTCAGTATTTCATTCACGTAAAAACAGGAATTATAGAGATTCGTAAAAGAGATAAAGAATAGAAAACCGAGAGAAATAACGTAGAGAATTAAATATAATAACCATGGAAGCAAGAGTAAGATATTCTCACAATGATTTCGAGGTATCACCATAGTTGCTTTTTGTTGTTAACAAAATGAGTAACTGAAATTTATATTGAAAATTTCTAATCAGTGTACTGAGAAGGAGAAAAAATGAAATATTTTCTACCATCCTCAACAAGAATCTTTTTATTCAAACAGGATTATAAGATACATAAAAATTAATAATTTCTAATATTTCAAAATAAATAAAATTAAAAGATGCCTTGACAGGCTGGCAGCAAACAAAAAAGGATTTTCAAATTCCTTGTTATTTTATAATTCCAAGAACTTGCAGATAGCAGTACTGTGACTTTTTAATGTTTCTATTCTCTATTCCAAAATTTAGTACAACTGACAAGCAATAACACAGATTAAACAGACTTGCAACTGCTGAGGTACTTTCAAAAAGGTGAGAAAAGTGACAAATAATACAGAATAAGTGACCAAAAAGTGACTAAACATTGAAAAAAAGCGATTTTTTTCTCCTCTTGATTACAGATGCTATTATTAAGATTTTTCTATTTATTTTAACTCTAAATCAAATTATTCATGCAAGTCATGATTTTAGCGTCAAATACAAAAAAGGTTAAAAATTTTGTTTAACGCAACTCAACATTGCTTTTTATTCAAGAAAATCTATAAATTAGATTTGAATACAAACAATACATTATTTTTATAATCACAATTTTCTGCATATATTAATGATATTTTGAAATATGTACATAGCTAGATTAGAGTATCTAAACAAAAATTGTGAAGAAAAAGAGAAATGTGTGCTTTGACATAAATTACTTTAATGTATTAAATGTACATTTCAGTACAAATGTAGATTTCAGGAACTTCTTTACGACTTTTTAAAATCACTAAATTCTGGAAACCATATGACTAATTACATTTTAATAAGAAAAATAAGATTAGAGCATCACATTTTTAATCTTTTATTAAAATATTTTGTTATTAATTCAGATTTTCTTTTTTCAACAACAAGACTTTTGCTGTGATATGCCATGAAAAAAGTGACTAAAAGTGACTGTTTACTTAAAAAAGTGACTAAAAGCGATCAATTGTAAAAAAAGTGAATAAAGGTGAGAAAAGTGACGGAATTGCAAGCCTGGATTAAATGTGAAGTATTCTCAAACATATGCCAATTATATCATCAAACATTCCTCATATAATTCACTTAGAAGAGATAACAGGGTTACGGGCAAATTAGTATTATCAGGGTACTTTTATGAATTATTCCTGAATTCTTTTATCCTTTCATCATCAACGGAGATATGTCAAAACATCAATTTAGATCTTGAGGAAAAAGCAATACGCATAAAAAGCTATAATGGCCAAGACGTAAAAAAATTATAAGTGTGAATATTTAGCTTTCCTTTAACCGTTCTTCCCTCATCATAAAATCGAAAATAGAATAAGGACCACTAACGACACTATGGAAAAGAAAACAGCGAGAGAAAAAAAAGGAAAAAAAAATACGCGATTTTACGGTCTAGCTTCCGCTATGTTTATACGGTCCGATTCTTGATTCACTCCAAATACGGTACAGTGAGTTTTTTCACTAACGCGAGCATTTTTATGGCATTTTGGTGGGGTGGAGTGGCTACGTAACATGCATTTAAGAAGCCAGTTTGAGAGACTGATTTAAAGTAAGTCATTAGGAGGAAAACGACTGAAATTCGTATCTCTTTATCCTGTTTTGTTTGCGATCCTTTGTGAAGTGGGCGTGGAACGTTCACGCAGCTATCTATAACCTCACAAATGGTAGCAATGTGTTTAGCACATATGAAGGAATATATTGTCTTCGATGATATTTTTTTTTCTCTTCGTTCAGCTCCATATACCGAAGGATTTTAATTACGATACATGCTTACGATTCTAATTTTTTTCCTTATGACATATTTATTTTTTAACAAAAAACTGAATACCATGAATGATATTCAAAATACCACTTACACATATGCTTACATAATGCTACTTATATAGCATCGGTTTATTTTAGTTAGAAGCACTAACAGATTAGCATACTGTTTACATATGTAGCATTGGTTTGGTTTATTTTGAAGCGCTAAAATAATACTTACTAACATACTGCTTACATATATAGAATTGGTTTACTTCAGTTTGAAGCGCTAAAATACCACTAACAGACTAGCATACTGTTTGCACATGTAACATTGGTTTGGTTTACTTTGAAGCGCTTAAACACCACTGACAAACTAGCACATTGCTTACACATATAGAATTGGTTTATTTTAGTTTGAAGCGTTAAAATACCAATAACAGATCAGCATACTGTTTACACATGTAGCATTGGTTCGGTTTATTTTGAAGCACTAAAATACCACGAACAAACTAGCACATTGCTTATACATATAGAATTGGTTTATTTTAGTTTGAAGCACTAAAATACCACTTACAGATTAGCATACTGTTTACACACGTAACATTGGTTCGGTTTATTTTGAAGCGCTAAAATACCACTTGCAGACGAACATACTGTTTACACATGTAGCATTGGTTCGGTTTATTTTGAATTGCTAAAATACCACTTACAGATTAACACACTGTTTACACAGTAGCATTGGTTTGGTTTAGTTTCGAGAGCATCCGGTCGATATAACATAGTGATATATTATAGTAATATTATAAACCTCTAATCTTTCAAAGTAATAAAATTCTGTTTAAACCAATCTAAATTAAATAAAAAAACAATTATAGACGTAGGATTTCATTTATAAGATTACCGCATTTTTTGTTATACAATTGTAGCATTAGTATGACAGTAAATACAAAAGTAAAATGAGAATTACAGTATTTTTTTTCCTTTCAGCTATTTGATCTCTTCCACTACTTTATTATTTTCATGATTTGTAAATAAGGTCCCTTACCCAGTTGCATTGCAAATTAGCAACTATTACAGTACGGTTTAGTCTAACCAAAAACAAATCAAAGGGATATCAGAAAAATAAATATATCACAGAGAAGTATATCCTTTTAAACTATTTTGAGTTGTGATAATATTGCAAACAGAATGCCCTGTTCTAGTAAAATACTTTAATTATTAATAAATCTACCATCTGAAACTGACTATGAAATTTTCAGAACTGGACATATATTAAAGCAGGCTAATAGACAATTGCAAAAAAATGTTTATAAATGTGTAATAAATGTGTAATGTGTATAAAAATGTGTAAATGAGTGTAAGTTATAATCAAGATAATATTTTTATCGGATAAAGCTAACCTTAAAAATGAAAAAGGAAGAATGCTGAATCACACAGTTTAGCTTTATCAAGCATTGTGAGAAGTTGGGTGAAATTATCAGTTAACAATAAAGAAAATTTCAGCGTTGAATGAACATAAATAATTTTAAAATATTTTTTCCCAGGCTGAATGAACAATTCATTCGAGAATAATCACACGCACTGAATTAAAAACTATTGAAATCAGACAGACGTATGTTAGACATCAGACATAAGCTCTTATTTCAGACTTGAGGCAAATTAGAATAAAACTCATGGTCTTACATCAACTAATATTCATGCATTTTTTTCGGAATTAATCATTTTCAAAGGAGCCGAACTCATTTCGATTCTATGCACAGTGTTACATTTAATAATCATAATAACGGTGGTACACTCGGTTTGTCTTTCGGAAGATTATGAAAACTAATGCGCAGATGCTAAACCAAGTGTTTCTTCTCTGCCTCAGCAAAAAGACTCCTCACTTCCTGATTTCACCAGATAATATAATGGCTTCAGACACAAAGTACCCACGATTCTTAGAGGAGAAACAGTAGCGAAGGATAACGAAACTCGCCAGCCGGCTAAGTCTGTTGCGGATTCCCACAAAGTGCTTAAATCCACGGCATGGTCAACAATGGATGAGTCAAGCATGATGGATAGCCTCCTTTTCGAATAGTCGCAAGAGAATGCAATCAGATTATCAGAGCTCTTTTTTTAATTCGGGAATTACGAGGAGATTTAAAAGAAAGTTTAAAGGAATTAATCGACTCTAGGCGGGCATTCTCCAGACAATTAAGATGGAGAGCTTTGTTGGATGAGATATGATGCCACCGGCAAGTAAAAGCCAATTGATAATGCACAGCATAGTTTGAGAATTAAAAAAAATCTCCAATTAAATTGGAAAATAAATAAGTGAAAACCTTAAATGATTACGGCCCAAAAAGTCTTTTAGAGGAGAAAATATAAAAAAGGAAATTAACGGAGGTAGATTAAACTTAGTAATAACGTTATACAAGATTGTATCGCTCATAATGATCCTCAGATATGAGGCCAGTGAAAATATTAATAATCTTCACTCCGTTACCAATGAATCAAGAAACAAAAGGGATTTGATTATGAAATATTTATTAGAAATTGATGTCTCACAGGCAGGCGGGGCTCTAAAGCGATTTCAGGGGCAGCATTTATCGCGTATTTCTAAAATATATTATTTGGAAAAATTATATAAAAACATTACGAAATTTTATTCTTCATTGCTTGGAAAGATCAGAACAAAATTTATTATTATTATTTGCATTATATTTAAATTGCAATACCAATAAAACAAGTAAAATGTGTAAAATAGAAGTAGTATTTTTTAAAGGAAGTTCGCGCTGTGTTCTGCTTTAAAATTGTTACATAAAGTCGTTTTATTGCAATAAATTTAAAACTGAATATAAATAGATATGCGTGTTTTGACAGAATTTTTGCTGGATTATTGTAAAATGAAAAGTGATAATTTTATTGTTTTATTTGTGTTGTTATTACTTTAAGGGTGACAAGTGTGCAATACGAAAAATTAACCAGTGATAATTTTATTGTTTTATTTGTGCTATTATTACTTTTAGGGTAATACGTGTGTAATAAGAAAAATTAACCACTGATAATTTTATTGTTTTATTTGTGCTATTATTACTTTAAGGGTGGTAAGTGTGTAATAAGAAAAATTAACCAGTGATAATTTTATTGTTTTATTTGTGCTATTATTACTTTTAGGGTAATACGTGTGTAATAAGAAAAATTAAGCAGTATTGTAAAATTTCTGAGTGGAGTAGAATCTGTTATGCTTATACATTATTTTCCAAAAAAAATCCAAAGGAGGCAGTTTTTTTTTTAAGAGCCAAAATTGCTAGAGTGCGCAGTTACCAAATACTAACCATGAAGTGAAGGTTAAACCAGTGAATATTTTTAACAAAGATACTTTCAGAATTAGTTTGGAAAATTGTAAAAAAATCTTAAACATCTAACTATTAAAAACGTTATACATACCGATACTCAGAACAACTAAAATATATCTATTAGTTAAAATAGCTTTACAGAAACAATTCCTAAAAAGTAACCTTGAGAATTTATGACATTCCTGACTTTCATCTGATGATAAAAAGGAAAATTAGTCACTTTCACAAAACCGCACTTTTCAATCGAGAAGTTTGATTTTCTTTTGTGTGAGCAACTTTTTGGTCAAACACGCACCAAAGTCATGCAAGTGCAAGCTGCTGTTCGTTTTTTGTCATAAGGCAAAAACGTGTTATACTGATTAAATCACCATGACGCCACAAGAGAAAGATGGATATTTGCAGAATGAATGTCTGCTCTATCATAAGTAGATAAGACACGAATGTGTGTGTGCCTTGGCGATGAAATAAAAGATTATCAATCATGATCAATCTTTTGATTGTCTCTGCTTAGTTTATCACGATATCGGAAAAATGTAATTAATATTATGAATGTATTGGATATTTTTAGCTTTCTACTGTAAACCAATATCTATGATTAATAATCTTAAGAGTTGTATTATGTAGTACTGTAAAATATTGATATAGTTACCTATAGTTGTATTTCTACTTATACATTTCAGTTCATTATAAAAGTTTTCAAATTTAATACCATATCATAAGAAAATTTGGATTCATTTGTTAAAATATTAAGTAAAAATTTAATTAATATTGCTGTGTATTTAACTTTCCACTTTAGTGAGCTTCCACGAAATCTATAGGTTTAAAAAAGAAAGAATAGCAAGTTTTTCAACATCAATATTGAAGGAAAAGTGAGTTTCCAACATCAGTAGTGCATGAAAAGCTAATTTTCAAACATTAATATTGAATGAAAAGAGAGTTTTCCAACATCAATCGTGAATGAAAAGTGAGTTTCCAACATCAATTATGAATGAAAAGTGAGTTTTCAGCATAAATATTGAATAAAAAATGAGTTTCCAAATCAATAGTGAATGAAAAATGAGTTTCCAACATTCTTCACCTAAATTAAATTTTTACACAAAAAATGTAAATTTTCGTTCACATTTGAATTGATAATTATAAATCATAAATTAAAAAAAACTAATAAAACTTATAAATAATTTAATTTTTTAATTAAATAAAAACACACATGAATAGAAAATAATAAAACAATTTTTAAACGGTCATAGAGTAGCAAGAAAAATTATTAAAAAAAATAGGAGGGAGGTGCTGAAAATCCATAGGTGTAACTAAGTTTCTCGGGAAAAACATTTAAAATTTAAAAAAAGGAGCAATTTTAGTAAAGAGTGAGTTGTTTAAAAAAGAATACATAAAAGTGAGAGAAGTGAGCCAGTCCTGCTTTTGTTTTCCATAAGAAATGTTAGATATTTTTTTACGTAGTAATAAGTAAAAAGATATCTTTAACATTTCTTATGGACTATCTACTTCTACTTAAATATTTACTTCTTTTTCAAGAAAAAGGAACACAAGAATTCAAATATGATACTAGAAAAACAATCTAGAATTCTGAAACTGTTTGTTTAAATGTTTTCTTGAAATACATGTTCTACTTTAAAAAGATGCACTATCAAATTTGGTAAAGAACTCGCTTTTTAATAAACAGCAAGCATGCCAGAAGAAAAATTGCAATTATACCTAAACTCATAACACAGTTTTATTTCAAGAATGTAATAACTTCGCTCATTACAACCGCTTTTCATGTTCATTTAAATCCACTTAATTGAGCAGTTACTGGTTATGTGCTAGTAAATTTCCATCACGAAATATCTAAGAGATAAGAATTATTCTTAAAAAAATTACGAAAACTGCAATTTAAATGCAACATTTAATTTTAAACCAAAGTTAAACTATAATACCATATTACAAACACGTTGTTTTCGGGATTATATCATGAATTACTTCATTTCTTAACTAAGAATTTTAAAAGCTTGATTTATATATTTATTGTTTGGTTTAGTACGAGAGTCATGGCCAAATTTTTGGTTAACTGGAATAATTAAACACGAAACTTTACAGAAATAACAGAATTAAGATTCTTAATTAATTAAAAAAAACTTTCGTAATATATTCTGATTTGTTTTAATCAGACGTTAAAATTAATATTAATGGGCAATTTTTTCTAAAAATATTTGAATAATGTTTATTTAAAAAGAATCATAATTCATATAATTAGAAAACATTATTACATTTTATTTTTACATAATTACAATATTACCACTATGAATGGTTTAGAATTTCTTATATGCCTTGTTGATTATCCGAGAATCGTAAAACATATCACTTAATGCAAAATTAATGATCTTACCAAATATGTAAAGGATATAAATATAAAAATGAAGAATTTTAATTATCTAGAGAAAATATAACTTAAGTAAGTATACGTATCAGAACTCGGAAGTGATTCAATCAGAATTAAAGTTCGTAATTAATAATAAAAAAGAGAAAACTTTCGTATTATATATTGATTTGTTTTAATCAGACGTTAAACCTTAATATTACTAGGCATTTTTTCTAAAAATATTTGAGTAATATTTATTTTATTTAAAAAGCATCATAATTCATATAATTTGAAAATATTATTTCATTTTATTTTTACATAATTAGAATATTTTCACTATGAATGGTTTAGGATTTCTTATATGCCTTGTTGATTATCCGAGAATCGTAAAACATATCACTTAATGCAAATTTAATGATCTTACCAAACATGTAAAGGATATAAATATAAAAATGAAGAATTTCAATTATCTAGAGAAAATATAACTTAAGTATACGTATCAAAACTCGGAAGCGATTCAATCAGTAAAAGTAGAACAAGTTTTATAACATTTCATTGTGTATGATTAAATTATATAACAGTCAATGATCTTAATGGAAAATTAATATTATCGTCGTGGATAAAGTAAGTATACTGAATGGGAAAAATAAGCACAAAATAAGGCTCTTTCCCAATTTCTAAAGGCGAAAAAAAAATCCAAACAGTTGAATTGAGCATTGAGAAAAACTAATTTTTGTGAAATGACATTCCAGATTCTGGAAGGTAAAGTTAAATCAGTGAATCTCATTTCTCCAGTCCTCTCTCAATGTCACTAAATAACAAAGCTATCAAAATAAGAAATCACCATGAGGAAAATAAACACAGCATAATGGATATTCATCACAGAAGGAATAGGGTGTGTAATATAAAAAAGAGAATATTATATCCCGCTTGCTACTGGCAACAGCTTTTCCAAATACTTTCGAGATATAAAAAAGGTCTAAACACCTCCTAGTTCATTTACTCCTTTCGTCGCTGGCTGAACTCGCAACAAATCAGATAAAAAAAAGAGAGATAACGAGAAAAAAAAAAGAAGATCATTTAGAATGGTGCTTTAACACCACTGTAGGAATTGACCCCGTTATATCAAGCTTTATTCACAGTTTGCTACTACTAGAAACTGAACTATTTATTCCTTGCCGAGAGAAAACTGGTACAAGTCCTCCAGAGTGCTGTCTTATGTGGAGACGGGATATGGTCATTTAGAAAGTGACTTCATACTAATTCTATTCATCATATTAATCATTCAATTAAGAAGGCAACTATAAAAAATTTGCTGTGACGAAATTTTGAGAGCAGTTATTAAAAGACAGAATGGGAGCGTTACGAATTACTGCAATGAACTCAACGTCAAATTATGATAAATAATGAAATAACATACACGAAACTAAGCGGTTGAATGAATGGTACTTAAATAATTGCTTAGGGTACGGTTATATTTTTACAATTTTCAGCATTATAAGCGGACGGATTGATTATTTAGCAAAATTATCGCATTTTGATGCATAAGGCAATATGATAGTATTTGAAGAAAATCATTTTGTTCCACTCAAATTAGAATAAATTAAAATCATCTTCTTCAGCTATAGCTCTACAGCTTGCTACCGGCCAAGGCTATCTCTAAAAGTTTCTTCCAACGGGAATCATGTGCTGCCACAGTTCTCCACAGGAGCTTTACGAAATACTGCAATGGACTCAATGTCAAATTATAATAAATAATGAAATAACGTACAGGAAACTAAGCGGTTGAATGAATGGTACTTTAATAATTGCTTAGGGTACGGTTATATTTTTACAATTTTCAGCATTATAAGCGGACAGATTGATTATTTAGTAGAATTATCGCATTTTGATGCATAAGACAATAACTATGGTATAGTATTTTAAGAAAATCATTTTGTTCCACTCAAATTAGAATAAATTAAAATCATCATCTTCAGCTATAGCTCTGCAGCTTGCTACAGGCCAAAGCTGTGTCTAAAAGTTTCTTCCAAAGGGAACCATCTGCTGCCACAGTTTCCACAGGTTGTCTCCGATTTCATGTAGCATTTATAAATTAAAAAAATTAACAAAATTTAACAAGAAAATGTGAAAATTTGGGAAATTAACCAGTTTTGTGTGTGTGCTAATTTATAAAAATATATATAAATTCACAATAGGACATATATTGAATAATATTAGAATAAAATAGATAATCTCAGCAGAATCAATTAATCCATCAATCCGGCCGAACAATGGCCGAATGTTTAAAGCACTGATCTTCGATTCCAGAGTTCTGGGATTCGAATCTGTGGCATGGATGATCGTAGCCGTTCAGAATCGGCTTTAAGCAGTAGGCCCCGGTCTCATTAGCCCTCGCGTTGCAGAAACGTAGTCCGTAGCATTCCAAACCAAACCATCAATCAGGCGATCTCAAGAACTCAGAAAATCTCAACAACAACCGTCGAAAAGAATTACTTTTGAAAAATATCCTCAGATTTCATAATTTTTATGCACTTTTTCTTCGAAGTTCTATAAAAGGTAATGACAGAAGGGTACTCACAAACGATAATTCTTTTTCTCTATTTTCTTACCGGATGATAGTATAACTATGATAAAATTATTAAAGTTCCTCAAATAATCCATCAAAACTGCTTAATTTTTAGACTTAATATAATGAGATAAATACATTAGTCATAAAAAATGGTAAATTACACACAAAAATAAATATTTTTAAATTAAATATTTTAAGCGAAAATTTATACAAATCTACTGCTCTATAAACAGTAGTTCACCAGGTTGGCGAAAGATTCAAAAATAAACCTTGAAAAAGCTAGCTAGATTTTCCCTTGATTGACTTGCACCATTTTTCTGGAATATGTTTCAATAGACATCAAGGAAGAAACAAAAGAAAAAATTGAAAGCAAGAAAAAATTCACGAAAAGAAGGAAAAAGCGAAAGAATAGAAAACTTTCTCATTGCTATAAAATAATCTTCGCTTACCCTTGCATAGAAAATCTCATGGTCAACAACCTTCGAAAAGAATTGTTTTTGAAAAATATCCTCAGATCTCATAATTTTTATGCAAATTTTTTTTTCTTTAGTTGAAGTTTCATAAAAAGTAATGGCAGAAAGGACTTACAAACGATAATTTCTTTTTTTTTTATTTTCTTATCGTATATTATGATTTACGATGCAATTCTAAATTGTAAATAGGTACATTTTGTTCTTGAATCCTATTTTACTATAAGACAATTTTAATGGCTTGAAAATTATCTTTTTGTTAAATAAAAAATAAGTGAATCTTCAAAAAAAAATATATATATATACAAAAACTTTATATTGAATAATTTTACAAAATATAATCATAAAAATCAAGAAATGGAATTTGCTAGGCAGTTTAATCAGAAACTATTTTCTAGGAAGCACAAAAATGTTCGTAAAAATAAAGTTTCTACAAAAAGCAACAAATTTAGTACATAATTATGTTCTTAAAATAAACATTTGAAAGTAGCCGTAACATGTTATTGATAAGCAGCTAACAATCCAAATACAGATGTTTCTTTTAAAAACCTTAGAACAGTTCTAATAATGAATCCTCCAAATGAAGAGAAAAAATTTGAAGCACAAAAAAATTAATCTAAGAAGCGACAATTTCAGTAATATAATTATGCCCATAAAATACATCTTTCAAAGAACCGTAAAAAGTTACTGGTAAACAGTTACCATTCCAAATCAGGATAATACTTTACAAAGAAATCTATAAAAGATAATACAAGTTAAAATCCTCATAACATACTTTCAAAGACTTGAAAATTTGGTTAACATATAAAAAGAAGTTCTCATGATGTTTTACGAAACGGATAAAAAACTAATTTTGAAGCACGAAAAGTTCAACAGCGTGATCAAATGTTCACACGTTACAACAGTACAACAAGAATTAGCAATTTCAATACATAATTATGCTTTCATAAAATACCCTTTCTAAAGGATCTGTAAAAGGTTACTGATAAACAATTAACATTCCAAATTCAGATGATACTTAAAAAAAAAAACCATGGTGGATATCCAAGTTATAATCCTCATAACATACTTTCAAAGCCTTGAAAATTTGTTTAACATAAAAAGAAGTTCTCATGAAGTGTTTCTAAACGGATAAGAAACTAATTTTGAAGCACGAAAAGTTCAACAGCTTGATCAAACGTTCACACGTTACAACAGTACTACAAGACTCAACAATTTCAATACGTAATTATTCTTTTATAAAATAACTCTTTTAAAGGAGTTGTAAACGATTATTGATAAACAGTTAACATCCCAAATCCAGATGATACTTTTGAAAAAAAATCTGTGGTGAATATCCAAGTTATAATACTCATAACATACTTTCAAATCCTTGAAAATTTGGTTAATATAAAAAGTAGTTTTCATGATGTGCCTCAAAACGGATTAGAACCAAATTTTGAGGTATGAAAAGTTTAACAGTGCAATTAAATATTCACAAGTTACAACAGTACTACAAGAAGTAACAATTTCAATACATTATGTATTTATAAAATACACCTTTTCAAAGAGCCCCAAAAGGTTGTTGATAAACAGTTAACATTCCAAATCCAGATGATACTTTTGAAAAAATCTGTAGTGGATATCCAAGTTATAATCCTCATAACATACTTTCAAAGACTTGATAATTTGGTTAACATAAAAAGAAGTTTTCATGATGTGTCTCCAAACGGATTAGAAACAAATTTTGAAGCGTGAAAAGTTTAACAGTTTGATTAAATATTTACAAGTTAACAACAGTTCTACTACAAGAAGCGACAGTTTTCAGACATAATTCATATATAATTATGCTTTTTTAAAATATACTTTTTTTAAAAAAGCCGCAAAAGGTTATTGGTGAACAGTCAACATTCCAAATCCAGATGATACTTTTCAAAAAAAATTTGTTATGGATATCCAAGTTATAATTCTCATAACATACTTTCAAAGACTTGAAAACGTGGTTAAAAAGAAGTTTTCACGACGTGTCTCCAAACGGATAAGAAACAAATTTAAAAAGTTTAGCAGTGTGATTAAATATTCACAAGTTACAACAGTACTACGACAAGAAGCAACAATTTTAGTCTGTAATTATGCTCTTTTTTTAAAATACACTTTTTTAAAGGAGCTTCAGAAGGTTATTGATGAACAGTCAACATTCCAAATCCAGATGCTACTTTTGAAAAAAAATATCTGTTATGGATGTCCAAGTTATAATCTCCATAACATACTTTCAAAGACTTGAAAATTTGGTTAACATATAAAAAGAAGTTTTCATGATGTGTCTCCAAATGGATAATAAGAAACAAATTTTGAAGCACGAAAAGTTTGACAGCGTGACCAAATATTCACAAGTTCACAATTTCTGCAGCAAAAACAAATTCGGGAAATTAGCACGGTGTGTTGACGTTGACCCACCATCTCTTCTTTTTGTTGCAAAAGTTATTCAGAATTTTGACACTTTAGCGACATGCACTGTGAACCGATGGCTCATTAATTTGTCTCGGAGCAAGTGAGCGAGAACTCCCAAGTTCGCAGGCTTCAAGCAGCAAGCTAATGGCTCAAGTTTGTTTTTGCAGCCAGTTCTAATGAGTCTGGCACACAAGGGTGATCCGGCCAACCAACTGTTGCCAGGCTTCTTCATCCCAGGAGAGAAAAAAAATAAATGAAAGAAACGCTTGAAAATTAAAAAGAAAACGTGTCAAGCACATTTGAAAGGATAATGTTCTAATTAATGATTACCGAAAACGTGTTTTATATGCAAATCGGTCGTATTAGGCAATGGGATATAAATCATGAGAACGAAAATTTTGAATGCGATAACTGATTTTGAAAAATAACCAGGAGAGACTGTATAAACCGGTTTCACTCATTTTAGTAATGTCTATTCAATCCAGAAATGACTAATGCTTCCACTAAAAAATGAAAATAGCTTCTCTTTGGATTTTCTCATGTACAAAAGATGATGCTCTTATCATAAAGTGCTCCAGGTATCGTATGCCACACCCCAGCAGAAATAAAAAAAAATCAAAATCACGATTACAAGACAAGAAATGTTTAATAGATTTTGAGCTTCTTCAACAACAACAACAAAAAAAGGTTATTGAATATATATGAAGCATCAAACTAAAGAATTTACACGTAAGTTCAATATTAAAACACAATTGGATGTGATTTTGCAACCTCTAGCTCATAGATAAATAACTAATTTTTTAAGAACTTCTAGTGAAAAAGGAAAAAGTATGTAAAATGCCTCCCTATTGTAATTTCCAAAAATATTCAGAGTTCGTTTATTGGATGCCAGTAAAAAAATCTCATGTCAAATAACTTTCCATAAATGTTACACTGATACATGTCTATGGTGATTTGAAGTTATTTCCAAATAACCACCAACTCGTTTCTCATGTGGATACGTTATACTGACAACTTCCCTGTTGAATTTTATGCTGGAAAATAAATTTCCACACAGTAAAAATGTGTTAATGGACTTCAAATAAAAGCATAAAACAAAACATATTGAGGGATGATATCATAAATTTAATCCCTGGCACATATCACAACGGCTCAATCACAATTTAATTTTCACCAGAAAATAAATTTGTTGTTTATTTTTTGCATGGATATAGTTTACATTATGCTACCAAAGTCCGATAAAGAGAACTTAATTCAGTTTACATTATGCTACCAAAGTCCGGTAGAGAGGACTTAATTCAATTTACATTATGCTACCAAAGTCCGGTAGAGAGGACTTAATTCAATTTACATTATGCTACCAAAGTCCGATAGAGAGGACTTAATTCAATTTACATTATGCTACCAAAGTCCGATAGAGAACACTCAAATCCTTCAACTGCTTGAAATCATAACAAATTTCAAACTCTTGTTTGACTAAATTTTTCATTCGTCGAAAGTATTACATAATTAATCATCAACAGACAATTCTTTTTTATGCTTTTTATGTTCGTTATACAAAGCAGTCAAATCCGAATAACTCATTTTCCGGATGGCTAAGCTAAAGGCGTGTCAGAAATTTTACAAATGATTCCAGACAATTAAACTGTGTTTTCCGTACAAATTACCACCATTAAAACTTAACCATGAAGAATAAAAGCTGCACACATCCCTGATTCTATTCATAATAGATTTCTCGATTTTATGTTCATGCGCTCTCTGTTTCTAAATCTAGCATAAACTTTCTTCAAGGCTAAATGAATTCAAGATACTTCCTTAATACTCGACTGCATAATTTAACAGTAATAGTCATTCATAAAAACATTCTTAATAACTTTGATTAAAGTCACTCCGTAGGAGATCTTACATTTTATTTTTGTAACCTGTATCTTTAATATCCCCAATATATATTTCCACCCATTCTTTGATATGATAACTCAAGTCATACGA
>CM063511.1:78943043-78948043 GCA_032207245.1 Pardosa pseudoannulata
TGCCAACATTTGACAGTGCAACGGATGTAATAAAAAATTCTGTTCATGTCTGATAAATAAAAGAAAATATTATGTAAAGATAACACAGGAATCTTTTCATCTAACATGCAAGTATTAAAAAATCGCTGGCGGCAAACCTATCATTTAAGAACTGACAACGTAGCTGAGGGCGATTGTTCTGACATAAAGATATAACCCTAATAACCGATAAGCCGTGTCGAAGTTGCCAACATTCAGTTTTGTAAAATAGTTTAATTTGCACAGTAGTTAAAATTTAATCCACCTACATTAAATGATTTAGTTCAACAACATAGGCAGGTAAATTTTAATTTTAAAGAATTAACATTAGTTAATGATTGTAAAGAATATAATCGTTAATACTGCTTTAGTATAGTTTAGATATCGTTAAAAGGATCGAGATTAATTTGATCCTTTAAATGATCATATAGAGCATTTTGCCGCAACGTCACAAACTACTATAATGCCCTTCCCATTCATTTTCATGTTTACAATAAATAGCTAATAGACAAACAATAAATTGCCCTGTCGTTTGAAACTAAAGCCAGAATTGTCATAAGTTGAGATGTGCCCTGCTGCGTGAAATCACCTTATATCTATTACTTGATAAAATAAATTTTAAAATATATATTATACATAACTATTATACACATAGACAAGGTAACTTTCATCGGATATGAGTACAAATTAAATTTTTTACTCATTTTAAATTCATATGACACACAAGTCATTTAAAAACAACACAAATTTATTAAAGTAAACTGTATATTACGTGACAATAGAATTCACGTGATACCCCACAAAGCTAATAAGTTATAAATAGACTTTTTATAAGACGTTTTCTTGTCACTAACGACTGTAAATTGATAAATAACAGCTGCAGTTTTCGTCAGATAAATGCATGCATATAATGTATACATATGTATGTGTGATTGATAAATAACGATTGTAAATAACAGCTGCAGTTTTCATCACTTTTCCTTGCATGTGGTGTTGATTATATGAGTATGCAAGGAAACCAAGCAACCAAATATAGAAAATCAATGTATCATGATAGATTCTAAACTAGAGTATAACCCAAGTGACTGCTACAGGTAAGATACTAATTCTATCCTGAATGTTTTTTGATTATCATTCTCGGTTGCCTATAGCTGAGAATCATCAGCTTGTGAATCTAAAATGAGAACTAAGGTCTATTTCATAAAGTTATTTATCACTTAAAATTAGACTTTCGTTTGAAATTCTCACAATAATTATAACCTTTTATATGTTCGTTTCTAGGAATTTTGGAGTTAACATATGCGTAAGAAATTAAAGTGAGAAGTGAGGCAAATTCGGCAGAGTCATTTATTTTCCTTTTAAATGCAGTTTGATTAATTTTATAATTCTGAAATTTAGCATAAATTTGTATGAAGCAAATGATTTATTGAAGGATTATTTGACTGTCTGTCTATTCTATCTCAAAGTGTATATGTGTACATACGTATATACATATGTGTATACATATATTACATGTATATATATACATACATACATATATATATATACATACATAGATATATATATATACATACATACATATATATATATACATACATATGTATGTATGTATGTATGTATATATATATATATATATAATATATATATATATATATATATATATATATATATATATATATATATATATATATATATATATATATATTATATATAAATATATATATATATATACATAATACATACATACATATATATATATACATACATATATATACATACATACATATATATATACATATATACATACATACATACATATATACATATATATACATACATATATATACATATATATACATATATATACATATACATGCATATACATATATATATATATATATATATATATATATATATATAGACATACATATATATACATACATATATATACATATACATACATATATATACATATACATGCATATACATATATATATATATATATATATATATATATATATATATATATATAACGTGTTTTTGAAATTAATATATACATTCAAATGCATCACTGTATCACAGTTGTCGAGTTTGGAAAGTTTATTACCACTAATAAAATGGGGTAACAATAGACATTTCAATTCAGGAATTTTTCATTTTTTTTAATTTATAGCGTAGCGTTTCAAGTACACATCAACCTGGAATGTCGATTTTTCCATTTTTTCCCTCTCATTGAACGAACAAGATCGGGGTCACCTATAGAAAAGAAGAAGGAATGAAATGGATTATTGATGACTAACAGGAACCAAATGGAACTCCTTACAAGGATCATCGGTGGGGTTAAAAAAAAAAAAAAATTCACCCTTTGAAGTGACTCATCCCCATACCACAAAACCCCTTTTATCCCCAATTCTTTTCTTCGCCTCCTCAACCAGGTCAAAATTTCGTTTTGGTATCAGTGATTTCGATCGTACGTCACATACCCATACAAAGTTGTGTGTGTGTGTTATAAAAACTATCTGAGCTGAATTTTGTAGAGACGAGGGTGAAAAAGACCGGTCATTGTCCTTCGTCCCTTTCAGAAATTTTTTTTTCTGCTTCTTCGAGGTCTTCCACCCACTTTTTATATACCAATGCGCGTCATATTTCGAAGTGGGCTGAATCTCCGCGTGGTGCGATTGATCTCGCGTGGTGCAGGGTCTGTATGGCTATACCTTTGGGTAAATTTTCGGAGGTTTCTTAACTAAACGTGGGAAATTAGGAAATCTTGATGTTTTCTTATTTAGTTCACAAACACACGCGAATAAAGAGAAGTTTAGACACTTGGTTTAAAGGAGCAGGGTCAGAAAAGACGCTATGTTTAAATACAGGCTATTGAGATTAATTCTTTTCTTTTGAAATTTTCTTCCGGAGGTTTCTTAACTAAACGTTCAAAATTAAATTAGAAATCTTGATGTTTTCTTATTTAGTTCATCTCTAATTTTTTTAAACTGTTTTACGTCAATCAAATTACAGATGAACTGTTCTATTAATCTTCTCCTTTATTGACTCGACAGCTCATTGTGGGCTACGGCCTTCTTCAGATTCTTTTTTCATTCCACACTCCGATAAGCTAAGGTGTTCCAGTTCGTCACTCTTAGTGCTTTAAAGTCCTCATCAACACAATCAACCCACCTTAGTCTGGGTCTGCCTCCAAGACGGGTACCAAATGGTTTAACCATAAGACTTATGGTAATTAAAAAGAAGGTGCCCATTCTGCAGATGTGATCAGCAGGTTTAATGTTAATTGCAGGTTTTTAAAACTTTTCTCTCGAAAACAGTAAGTAGACTTTCATGAGTGTTTTTTACTATCCAGGTTCTGATCCATAGTGAGCAATGGTATAATAATGACGATATATAACACAGTGTTTGTTTTCCTTTTAACTAATATTGATTGTTAAAAATTTCTCAATACATTAAGACCACGATTAGCTGAAATACATACCGTTTCATCGCTTTATCCAGTTTTCTCTGACAGTTCCCATTTCAGCCATGATATGCAAAATTATCAACAAGTGCAAATTTGTAACTTTCAATTTCTAAGAAATTTAGATCTACCAATGTCTTGCCCACAGGCATGTATTTTGTTTTGCTCTCGTTAACAATTAAAAGAATTTTTGATGCTGATCTTTCAACGGCAGTCAATGTTTCATTAATGCTTCAGCAAAATGTTGTTGTTGTCCCATATGGCTAGGTGGAATTTAACCCATAACAGTCAGGCCAGTCACCCCATAAAATAGAAAAACAACAGACCAATTTAAATTAACTAGAAGATACTTTTAAAAGGAATGGCAGAAAAGGCCTTAAGGGGAACCTGTACCTGCCGATATTGGATTCTTCTTGATAAATATTAACCTTTGGGGGAAAATAAAATTCATTCTGGCCGGCTGGCATTTAAACAATTCCTTAAAAGAATTCTGCCACGTGATAGGATAGCCAATTCTCTAAGATGCTATATTTTCCTTAAAAAAATTATGCCTGTTAAATATTCTTATTTTCGTTTGAAAAAGACTATACCATAATTCCTTGTAAATAATTTAAAATTAAATATATTTTTTTCGGTGTTTTTAAAAAAGGTAAAGATAGCATCCTAGAGAACTGGGTGTTCTGTTACGTGGTATAATTAAAAAAAACTTTTCAAATGTCATTCGGCTACAGGAAATTTTATTTTTCCATATAATAACCGATATAATAACTAGTATTTCTGATATAACTGGTATAACTAAATATCTAAGTAGGAGCACTTTTTTCTGACCTGCCTGGGGCAGGCTCTCTAGGTCAGAGATACTGTAGTGCATGGGTATAGAGAAATATCTGATAGGAATTTTACACACGATATTGAGAACTTGTAATAAATACTAAGTTAAGTTATAGCGGACAGCCACTGAAGGTTTCTGATGTAATTTTCATGACCCACAAATAAATACTGATTTGTGTAAACATGTTGAACTCAATAAAAAATTTACGTAAAAATTAAAACTTAAATTTAAACTGTCTTATATATGTAAAATTGAACAAGTTCACATGCTCGTATCAATTTCTAACTCTAAAACTTATGTTAGTGAACGTTAGTAAATTATGCTAGTTTAAAAAATATGTTAAATTGTGCATTTAGTCCATAATATCTAAAATTTTTCCAACTACTGTTCTAGAGCATTAAGGGAAAATTGATTAACAAAGCACAATGATACTTACACTTAAAAAAAAAGAGATAATATAAATAAAATCCTCAAAAATTAAGCATTAACGTGTGAATTATTATTAAATAATGAAACTTTTTCTTCTGAAGACTATGATTCAAAGTTCACTAGACACTGTCTTACCATTGTCATTGTATCGGTCGAGCATTACATATTATATATATATATATATATATATATATATATATATATATATCTATATATATATATATATATATATGTACATATATATATATATGTGTA
>CM063511.1:78953043-79015543 GCA_032207245.1 Pardosa pseudoannulata
GGCAGACCAAAAAATCGTGAGAAGTCCGTTTGAATACCATAAAGACAAACCCTCCCCTACCAAATGAGAGTTAGTTTTGCCTCCCTTGGGAATCTTGCACATCCCTATGATTTGCAGCTTTCAGAATGCCTACTTAATTACATAGTTTTGCATCAATGGGGGAAAACTGAAATACGCGATGTCCATACTAATAAAACATCGGGTTCTCTGCTTGATCATGCAGCATTTTATTATTACTATTGCGATGATTTTTATTATGGGAACGATTAAGATTGGAGGAAAGCCTCCTTTCTTTATTCGTTTGGCGATTTTAATGTTTTTATTTACTCTTTTTTCTTTTTCTAGGATGTGACAAACGTCAATTACCACTCGAAGTAGACCCTTGCCGTAGGTCGGGTCCACAGAAAAACAAGCTCAGCCTCGAGCGAGGCAAACTGGACACTCATTCAAGACCCACTGTCTTCTCTCTCCTTGCCGTTGCAAAAGCGAATTACCGAAGCGATGGCAGCCAATTCTCAGCCAGTTTTGACTCTGCTAATACTTGTATAACAGTGGCGTTCAATTAGCTTCAGAGGCGTGTTTGCGGGATGAGTCAGTGCGTTTTGGCTGGGAGCTCGATGACAGATGATTATCAGACGTTCACTCCAGGACAACATGATGCTTGTAAGAAGCTAGATGTATATTAGCATTAAATGGGAATGTCATAAGGCCTGTTCTTAATTTTCGAATTTATTTTCTTGTACAAGTGACGAAGTTATAGTTGACGAATCTTCATCATCGACACGAAAAATAAATTTTAATTAAATTTATGTAATATTGTTACCAGGGTTTCAGTAATCAAGCTTATCGGATATAGAAACAGCCAAGTTAAATGCTGTCATGTACAGAATGTCAATTCGTATATATGACAAATAATGACTTTTCTACTAGTTGTTTAAAATGAAAGATAAGAAAAAACCATCAAGACAAAAAGATAATGACAGAATCCCCCAATAAGCAATATTGTATTATCAAGGTGACTACACAATATATACATGAAAAAAGTCCCTCAGGTAAAATTATTTGCGTGTTGCATTGTATTCTAAATTACATAAAGTAATTATATAATATGAATTATTTGTGAGTGTGTGATTGAAAAATTTATATGCAAGACATACAGGGAACACACAATGCGTTGAATAAATAAAGAGTAAATCGTAATTGAATCATACAGCGGACAACCTCTTAAAAAAGGATAACACTAAACTAAAAATATAATACTAAATTTAAAAATTAAAAATATAATACCCAATACTCATAGAGAAAATGTATGGAGGAAAGCTTTTATGTATACACTGATTGAAATAGACATAAAATTATTTGTGTATATATGATTGAGAAATCTATATGCAAGGCATACAGAAAACACACAATGCGTTGAATAAATGAACAGTAAATCGTAATTGAATCATACAGCGGTCAACTTCTTTATAAAAAATATAACACTAAACTAAAAATATAATACCAAAACTAAAACTTAATATAATACCCAATACACATAGAGGAAAAGTCTGGAGGAAAGCCATTATGTATACAGTGATTGAAATAGACCAATTATCCCTTAATTCAGCAATCCATACATTAATCCGTTGAATTATCCCTTAATTCAGCAATCCATCCCTACACATTAATCCCTACGGAATCTAAAAGATACCTCATATAAACATTTAAAAACATCCGTTTTTTCTCCGATAAAATTTTTCTAACATTTTGAGAACAATATTTATATTCTCTGGCGAAATAATAAAAAAATGCTTCACTCAAATATTTATATTCTTAGGCGAAATAATAAAGAAAAGCTAAGTACTTATTTTATTTTTGATTGACTGGCTAGAATACTAAAATACAGTTAAAAGTTTAAAAAAGTGTGGGTAATATTTATGTTTTAAATTTATAAAAAATGTTAACAAGAATCTGGAGAGGTAAATAACAATGGAAAATATAGTCGGCCTCTATTTAACGATATCGCTAAATTACTAAAAGAAGTCAGTTATATTGAAAATTCGTTAAAGAGAGATTTACTTAGTACTTACTATTAAAAAGTACATAAAATAGATTTTAAATTCACTAATAATAAATATTATTAACAGGAGTAATTAATTTTTATTTTTTTTAAAAGATTAGTATCTGTTTTACTTATTTTAGCCATCAAAAAGTATCTGGGAAAATCAAGAATAAAATATGCATTGTGCAAGATTATTCTACTTTCAGTTAAAAAAATTATATTAAAATTTATTTAAATGATATTATTGTATTTATTATAACGGTTTTTATGTGTTAAAAGATATAATAAATTTGAAACGTTCAGAAATATTTTTTAGTAAAAGAGAGAAAAAATTAGATCAGAGGAAACGGTTCTTTAAAATAGAGAATGAATTTTGTTATTTGGAGGTTATTTTATGAAGAATATCACAAAATGTTTGTTCTAAGGAAAAGTTTGCTAAACAGAGGTACGTTAAAAAGAGCTTTGACTGTACGTAATATATTTAGGTAAAGCTTTTGAATGACAACCATACTTATTTTCTATTATACTAACAGACAAACGACGGTATGCAAAAATAAAAATGGTATAAAATATCACGTTTAAAACAAAAAATCGACAAAAAAACAAGATTCGAAAATGCATAGTAAGTAAAAGAACATTTCTCTTCAAATGCATTCGATAAGATGACCTGATCACTGGTACTTTCAGGAAGTTAAAAAGGCAAAGTGGGGGAGGCAAATTATGCGTTTCCCAAGGGCAAAAAGGATTGCTCTGACGGACACAGCTGTGCCTACATAGCCGTTGCCACCTTTGAACACTATTATTAACTCCGAGGTACTTCATACTTAGGGGTTGGTTTTGTAAGAATAAAAAGGCTTCAATCTTCTTTTATTTTGTGCGGCTAAACTACTGGAATGCAAAGTACAGTTACATAAGCGGGAGTGTGTAGTAATCGCTACTGGGAAATCAATGAGTATGAATTTGTACACAAAATACGGAATGCAAAGTACAGTTACATACTCGAGAGTGTGTTGTAAACATTACTGAGGAATCAGTGAATGTAAATTTGTACTTAAAATACGGAATGCAAAAACTACTGAAATGCAAAGTACAGTTAATTACGCGAGAGTGTATTGTGTAAACAATACTGAGTAATCAATGAATATAAATTTGTACATAAAAAACGATAGTTTACGAGAGTGCTTTGAAGAAACACAGGAGTTTTAAAATCTTGAAGCTCTTTTAAAAGGAAATTTTTTAAAAATATTTAAACTGAAATAGTACTGAATATATTTAAACCATTAATGCTTGAATTATTTCTGAGGAATATATGGAACTGCTATTCCCCTTTGCTGGGAAGGAAAACACTTCCGTAGAAAATATAAAAATTTTACAAATTATTCTTTATATATAAATAAACAAAAAGTGACACTAGGCATTAACTTGTTAACATAGTTATTCTTAAGTATGTTAATTCTTCTAGTAACATTTAATAAAAACAATTCTTACAAAATTCAGTACAAGAGGTTTATAACAAAATCACCCTTATCACAAATCTATATAAGAGTCTGCAATAAAGTGGGTGTTATTCATCATGATCACTCATAAGAAGTTTTTAAATAATGTTTAAATAATGTTTATAACAGAAAAAGCTGTATTTTCTAGAAAATGTCCATTAACAAACATGAAGAAGTGCTATGCGACTTAAATGCGTTTAATAATTTACGTGAAGTATAAAAAATACAGTTTTTTGAACCGAGATAAAATGCATTTACCCATTAAGCGCACCTGAGTGAATTTGTGTCTGCCTTTAATAACTCAAACACATCTTTAACAATGTACTTACTGCTAACCCCGGTTCACGAATGCCCCCCGAGAATGATTGCTGTTTAGAAATGTTCAATTTACCGCACAATTTTGTTCGGCAAAAAAAGTTAGCAGATCGTGATTCCGCAACCACAAAAGAAGCCAATGCTGCCAACAAAGGAAAAGTTATTGAACAAATAGCCCCAAATCAAAATATTATTTAGATCGGTCAGCGCATCTTCACGAGCGACCTTATTACAACCAGCAATTCGTAGCACGTGGTTCATCTTTCTCTCAATGGCATACTTTCCAACGTTCAATGTCCATGAATAAATATGTATTGCACATAAAAAAAGAAATAAATATTATGTATTTTGTTTCATTTTATCTATTTTTTTTCCATCCACTGACATCCCTTTCCTTTAAAAACTCCGTAACCCGATTCGCTTGTATCCAGGTCAAGAACAAGTAACGAATAAATAAAATAAGGAGAATAGAAAACAAACAGCTTCCAAGAGCCTTGCAAACACATTAAAAATTGACACCAAATCTGGCATTTAATTGGCCTATTTAAATAATAAATGGTAGACTTCCGAGGTTATGATTTATTTTTTTTTTCCCATGTTGCAACAAGCTTTTTGTCGAGAGTAATTTTAGGGTTCAAACCCACCGTGTATATTACCTTTGCTAATTATGCAGGAGAATTTGATGCCTTTTACTGATTTCCTCATCATATTAATTTTGAATAAACATGGGTTTCGGATATCCTTTTCAATCACTGGATATTTGAAGAAATGAGGAAAAAAAGGTGAACTGATAGAAATTTTTCTGTTTCCCTTTCGATTGAAACTTGCGATTCGCAGCTCGCCTCGTCAATTTGAAAGATAATAAGTTCTTTCATTGTTAGACGATCTAATTTAAGTTTAAAATGACATAGAGAAGCGTTACGGCAACACCGCAAGAAACGGCAAAGGAAATTAAACTCTTTGGTTAGATTTCAGAGAAAATATTTAAATAATTTTTATAGTAGAATTTCAATTTGATTAAGGAATTTTAACGAAAATAACCTTTTAATAAATGTCTTTGGAGAAAATTACGAGATATGCAGTAATCATAGTGTTGTAATACAGTAAAATAAAATTATATTCGGTATGAACGAGGTCAGAAAATGAATAAATATTTAATTATATAGTAAAGAGATTTAACTATTTTTATATTATCCTATTAAAATAGGGGTAGCTAACCTTTAAACAATGGAGCTCCACTTTGTGTGATACCACAATAGCCGTTGGCCAAAAACACTCATATAGTTATTTTCGAGGGTAATGAAAATTTAAACTGAAAAATGTTCTTATTTTAACAGTTAGCAAACAGAAATATCTAAAGCAACATTCATAGTATTTTACCTTTTCAACCTCTTTTTCCTCATGATTAAAAAATAACTTAGGATCTATTTCAATTTTGGGCGATTATCCAACAATTTAATCTTGTAAAACCAGCAATATTTAGTTTAATTGTCCATTAAATGATTTCTGAAATTAAATTTTTCGCACTTTATTCTTTGCGCTTCCACATGCAAAAACAAAATCAGGGTTGGTAATTTTGTTATGACTTTATAGGAAGATGGTCAAATTTGTTATTGTGGAATTATTCAAATAAGAAATTTCTCTAAACAGCTCACAAATTCCATTGAGCATCCATTCGAAGAAAAAATAACAATTTGGAAGTTGATAGGAAATTCAGTGGAGTATATGTATTATTAAAATTAATATTTATAGTGAAACTTGTATATAATGCTACCGTCTACAAAGATACTACCTTGGAAATCCTTATTTACTCAATGCAAAATCACCAATCGATTAATATAGTGTTATAAAATATTTATATTTTAAATTGCTTAAACCTGGAACGCTATCTTGCTATCTTGAACTCAGAGGAACTTTGTTGCCACTGTTACATCCGCAAACTTTTTAAAAACTCATTTTAAAGCAAGGGAAGTATTTGAATACTCATAGTTTATGCTTTTAGTTCCATTTTCATTGTTCTATAAAGTATGTAGCCATATTTACTTTTAAATTTCCGTATGATTTTAAAAAAATTTGAAAATTGTTTTCTATGCGTTGTACAAATTTTTAAATTTGCAAATCTATGTATAAATTTTACCTCTACTGTGTTCTTTTACTATATTAATAGTTACAGTTAATGCTTTTTGTTGCATTTGTATTGCTTTTATGGATGTTCATCGCCTCTATCTTCAATGGCAAGCTGGCATTATTAGCGCCAAAAAATATCGCCAATAAAAAAAGGGCACCCTGCACTGCATTTTACCCAATCCAAATTTCAAAATGAAGCGTCCCCTTTCTCAGCTTATTCTTTACTGTTCAGTTGAATCACGTTATATAGTATTTTGGGGCACATAAAATTCCGTTTTATTTGTATATTAAGCGTTTAAATTTAAAAAGGTACTAAATGAAAAATCCAGAATTTTCTTTTTAGAAATTACAAATTTTTCCCTTTTTTACAAAAAGGGAAAAAAACAGCTGTACAAAAAATAGAATAGGGATGACTAGATTCCAAAATAAACATAAACCGGAGAAGTGACTCATCAATTTTATAAAAATAATAAAAATAAAAGAAAGACCATAAAGAAAAATTCAGCTTCTGCGGTGATTGCCGTACAAAGGGCGTGTCATTGTCCCAGTGCCTACGCTAATGCTTTGGCATATCCCTTTATCAATCCCCCTTCAAAGGTGCTTGAGCTTCGTTTCCTACGCATCCTAACAACGCAAATAGCGATTTATCTTCAAATTAGGGATAAAAATGATCAAGAGTATATAATTTTCCCTGAATCAACTATGTGAATAGGCTTTAATGTTCATAATTGTAAGAGGCATGCAGATATAGTCTTAAGTATCATGTCATTTCCAAATTGGGATTTTCAAATTGTGATGAAAATGTATATAAAAAATAAGCTGTCGAGGGATAAAGAAGATTACTAATTACTAAGAAAGGGATTTACGGAATTTAAGTAAGATAATGGGATTAAATTTATTGAGAATATTTCTACAGGTAATGTAAAAGGAATTTCTTTTGTCGAGTACAAGAAAAAATGAGATTTTAAAGTAATCTTACATGCAAAATACAGCACGATGAGGATCATAACAAAATTGTGAAGATGCACATGAAAACTATGAAGTCTAAAGAGTTTATGAGTTACCTTTCTATTCCTATTTACGTTATTTTATAACTTCTCACTTGTGTATGACAAAATATCCCCATAGAATCTAAAAAAAAAGCTAGCAAGCAACCGCCTTATACAGTATATGCTTAACAGATGTTAGGTTTTAAATAATACACACTTTCAACGAATATTATTTGCTGATTCTGACAGATAAAGGCTTTAAAGGTGATAAATATAGTGATGAAAATGTTTTAAGCAATGAAATATTTTTATATTAGATTTTGGATTTATGTGATTATTAATTGCTTAGGAAATTTTTACAGCTTTAATGAAAAAATTGAAACTTTTTGGTATCTTTTTACTTTATTCTTAGATTTTAATTCTGGGTTTATTTTGTATAGTAATACTTATACCACATAAAATTTAGTGGAGTGTAACACATTAGCGATTAAAACAGTGTTATCTGTTAGTCACTTCATCGATCTCGTCGGGTGTATGGTTCTGTCCCCTGCGAAGACAAAAATTCTAATTCTTAATCAAAATTAATTAAAATTGTTTTTCGCGTTTATTTATCATTATTTAGGCCCTTTTTTATTTTTAATGTAATTAATTTATTTTTAAAACATATATTTTTATTTTTACAAAAATTTTTTAACTTTATCGTTTTTGATCATTATTATTCAATAAACAAAAATCTATAACATCTAAACTAAGTTAATAAAAATTATTATTATATTTAAAAATTATTATTTAGGCCCTTTTTGGATTTTTAATACAGCTTATTTATTTTTAAAACTTATATTTTTATTTTTTCTAAAAATTTAAAAATTTTTTCGATCTTGTTCAATATTATTCTAATTTTTCGGCTTTTTTTCGTACGGATGTCACTGGCCACAAAAATATTTTATGTTTTTTTTATCCCTAAACTCTCAACTCTCTAGTTTTGTGTTATGAACTCACGAATCCACCCTTCTATCTCTTTGCTCTTTTACGTGTTTATTTTTCGCTCGTTGTCATTTTTGTGCTTACTGACAGAAGCCTCTGGATTGAAGGGCTCGGCCCATATGGTCCAGTTGCATCACCACCTTTGATGCCTTTGATGCCTTATCTGTTAGTCATTCTGACAGATAACACTGTTGTAATCTCTAATGTAAAAAGATACCAAAAAGTTTCAATTTTTTCATTAAAGTTGTAAAAATTGCCTACGCAATCAATAATCACATAAATCCATAATCTAATATAAAAATGTTTCATTGCTTAGAACATTTTCATTACTATATTTATATATATGTGATTTAAAACTCATAAAAAACACTTTATAAATCTAATTCTTAACATCATAATATAGTACCACGGTTGGAAATAAAAAATCCCTAGAATAGGGATTTACGACTACCACTACGCAAATGCTAATTAGTGACCGCAACAAGTTTCCATTTGAAAAACTAGAATTTTAATTTTCCGGTGCAACCTGCTCTTTCTTGCGGGGGTTGTAGACGGAGCAACAAGATTCTGAGGTTGCGCGTCCCACGTGGTCGACGTGTTGTTGTACACCTAGAGAAGAGCAAATTTGATGTAGGAAGAATCAACAAGTAACGACCGAAACCATTGCATGTATTGAACGTTATTCGTATTAGACTACTAAATTTAAGAATAACTTGTAGGTTGTAAAAAATTTACGGGAACTGCAAAAATCATCATACAATGGGAAGTTTGAATACAAATGCTCTGAAGTGTACTATTGACTATGTTCCTCTCACAATAAAATTGCACAGACAGTAGATTAATGCGCTCATGAGGGTATATACGGAAAAATCCCATTAACAATGCATCAATCAGATGATGCTTTATTATGCAATAATCGCCTACAATTATCGTTAAAAATAGTGCAAATGTCTATTGGGGCGTGGTCTGGTAGTTTTCAAGACCACGCTGGTGGAATGAGTAAATCCGTGATATCTCTACCTTACAAGAGAGCAGTACTAGCATAACCCAAATACAAACTCTAACATTTTTAAGCACGTTTATATTGTTAAAAAGGAACCTTTAAAAACCAAAAACAATAGACATAGGTCTGTTCTTTGTAACATAACGTCATTTACATTGTTTCTTACTAATCACGCCCAGTTATAAGATAATGCTGAGATGAAATGAGCTGAAATGAGGGATTCAATTTTTTTCTATTGATTTTTTTTAATTTTGCTTTTATTTTTCGGTAATGTTAAGAGTTTTTTAATGATGATTCATAAGATAATAGGTCAACGGGTTAACAAGAACCTCTTTCTCCGTGACTAAAAAGTATTACATAATTAAGGAAGTCAAACATTAAAATAGTGGGATATAATTGATGCAGACAAACTACAATAGATAAATAATGATTTGTGGTAGAGTTGTAAGTATGTCTGGAATGAATGCGAGTACAATAGGCATTACTGTTGCAAATAATTAAAAGTCAGAGATAAACATTGTTCGCTTCATGTTAATAGTTAAAGGAATAGAATAACTCAAACGAAGTAATGAACGAAAAAGAAGGGAAATTTGCAATGGTAGAAAATTAAAATGCCGAACCTCTGAAAGTTTCTTTGGAATTTTCAGCAAATAAAAGAAAACTAATATTTACTTTCACATGGTTTTCCTGTGTTTATAATTAATAGCAATAACTTTAAAGGAGTAAATTTATCGAAAATATTAAAGTAAAACTTTTTAAGTTGCTGATTAAAAGAGTTGGGGGTATAGATGGCATTGGTTAGCTACAATAGTTGCTAAAGAATGAAATTCAGCAATGAGTCATGCATTATTTTTCGTAAAGATTAAAACTCATAATGAAATTCGAAAAAGCCTTGTTATTCACAAAATGTACATATCAATGGAACTAACTCTCTGAAGCAAAGAAAAATTATTAAACTTGAAAGTCGTAACTGGAAAAATTTCAAAGCAATATATGCAATTGCTAGGTATTACCTTTTCTAAATAGTGGGAGGTTGTCAGAATGTGGTTTTTCTGCTTATTAATGAAAGGGTTGACGCCTTAAGAAGGTCAATAGAAAACTGGGAGTGAGTAAAAATGAAGAAGACCACTATGTAAAAAGTCGGACAGCAGCATGACTGGTCCAAGAAAACTGGATAACAGCTTTTGTTAAATGTCAGGTTCTAAGCCTCAAATATAATAATAGAATCTACTTTCGTTTTTGTAACTTTCTCCTATTTTTAAAAGAAGTTTCTAGATGTAATCCTCATATTAGTACCTGCTTTCGTTTTTGTAATTTTCTCCCCTTTTTAAAAGAAGTTTCTAGATGTCAGTCTCAAATTAGTACCTGCTTTCGTTTTTGTAATTTTCTCCCCTTTTTAAAAGAAGTTTCTAGATGTCAGTCTCAAATTAGTACCTGCTTTCGTTCTTGCAATTTTCTCCCCCTTTTAAAAGAAGTTTCTGTATGTAATCCTCATATTAGTACCTGCTTTCGTTTTTGCAACTTTCTCCCCCTTTTAAAAGAAGTTTCTAGATGTCAGTCTGAAATTAGTACCTGCTTTCGTTTTTGTAATTTTCTCCCTCTTTTTAAAAGAAGTTTCTATATGTATGCCTCATATGTAAGCCACCAGCTTTCGTTTTTGTAAACTTTCTCCCTTTTAAAGGGGTATTTAAATGATACAGTTTGTCAGCTCTAAAGTTCTTTTTAGTAATTTTTAAACAAAAATACAATTATTTCATGTTTAGTGTATCATTCAGCTTGAATGAACAGAGATTTCATGGACTAAACGCGTAGTGGATTTCTAATATCCTGATGTATAAAATTGTACCAATTATCTAGAAATGATCGAGTTAATGTATAGTGAATGAAGATTAGGACTAACCTGAATATGCTGTTAGTATTTTCTTTAAATTGATAACAATGATTTGAGAATGAAAATTAGGACTAACTTAAATATGTTACGTATTTTCTTTAAATTGATAACAATGATTTGTAAGTATGACATACAACTCATAAAAAGATATAACTACAGTAGACCCTCTTAACCGGCATAAGTGGGACTGGAATCAAGCCGGTTAAAATGGAAAATAAAAAAAAAATAATGTTCAAATGCGTTGTTTTATAGCTAAAGTAAGCATTTATTAGATATGTCAATTTAGTACAAAAATTTTACATATCATTAATAAGAATGTTTAAAAAAAAAAAACAGACTTTTTGTCAACCTAAAAGCTGGAAAATCGACGACTCTTGCATAATTGCGCCATTTTTTTTTTTTAAGCCTCACATCATTGTAAAAAGCCGATGCTTGTCGTTTCACATAACATTAAACCATTTCCAATAAGTTTCTTTTTTTAAAGTCTCTTTTTTTTTTAAATTTCTTACTTAAAGGACATTATGAAATTTTCAATTTTTTGTAACATTTTACTTATTTTTAAATTTTTTTACTTAGGTTCATTAAGTGGGATCCGGTTAAACGGCAGCCAATCAAAACGGAGTCTAGTGTACAAACTGAAAAACAAAGAAACAAAAACAAAAACAAAAAAAAAACCCCACTTCATTTCACGATACCATTTTTCTTTGAAATTGACAAAAATTGAAACGAAACACTCTAAACTAAATCAGAAATATGAATATAAATAAAAAGTAAGATATATGTGTGTTGATACTCAGACCCAACCTAAGCCACACGGATCTAAAAACTAGGATATAAAAAGAAATAATAGCTTTATTAGCGTATATCGGCCTTTCTTATTTACCTTAATAACGTTGTATTAAACTTCAAATAATTCATACAATATACGATGGTAACAAACAGTTAAATTTTTTGCAAGAATATACATTATTTATAAATAAAAAATAATGCTTTTTGGAAGCTAAAGTATTATGATAAAGCAGCTAAACTCACAGTAAATGCAAACATAATGACACTGAAACAGGAGTGAAAAAACAAGAATTCCAGTTTCAACAATCGTGATATAGAATGACTCATTTTAAAGGATGAATTACATAAATGCATTGTTACTCAATTCTGGTATTCACAGACTCTTTCTGCTTATGATTATATTTACCAGGAAACAGCATTTCAAGGTTAAGGTAAGAAGACTTCACAAAATAACAAAAGGAGGAAATAAAGGGATTTTGAGTTAAGAACAAAGAAGTTTGTAAATCAAATATTAGTTAATCGAATAAGTTGTTACTAAGTTGACTGCCCGAGTCTCACGAAGATCAGGTGGAATGAAATGTACTTTTAATTCCCATCCCCCAAGCAAAGCAAAAAATGCTTCAGCGCACAGGGGAGAGCTGACGGTTTAATCGAATGATTTGGGCCAATGGAATTAACATATTAAATGGTTACCAGAGTTTTCCAAACGATTAAACAAATTGTTATCGTCTTGCATCATTGCTTGATTTCTCAGCAGCAACAATGGTAAGCAATATGTGAACCGTATCGAATTTCTAATGAAAAAAATACATGGAAGACATTATAAACTTACGCCTAGGCCAAATCGTCGTTTTATACGAGGACTAAAAAAGTTACTCAGTATACAAAAGACTGTTTTGTACAGATTAATTGTATTTCACTTGGTTGAAAAATTTGCAGAAAAGCATCTGTAATTAAAATGGACTAACTTTACAGTAGTAACATTCTATAAACTTTTATAAGTGTTTCAAACGTATAAACTACTTATTTTTCTGGGATAAAATCAGGTTAAAAGATTGTGTTGAAAATGCCTTTCGAACACTTTAATTCGTACATCGTTGAAGCTGAAGAAATAACCACTTATCGACCTTTAAAAAATTAGGTCATTATTCATTCCAATTACAGCTTCATTTAATGCGCATACTTTTAACAAACGTCAACTTATTACATGACGTTCTAGAAACAAATATTTCCTATATTAGAAGTATTAACTATAGTCAATATTTTTGACTTATAAATCATCGACAATTAATGGACATGAAACAAGCTGAGAATGGTAAACCAATTAAGAACTGTAGTTGCCTGGGAATCAGAGCATGCAAGTAAAATTTCAAACTTTCTCCAACGTTATATTTGACGATCAGCATTAAAACAATATGATGTAAAGTTTCCTTCAGCAAATATTAAAATCAGGAGGTGTTTACAAGATTCAAAGGATTATAACTGAAAAAAATGAACTTGTTTAAGCAAACGCATAAGTGTATAACTGTGTATTGTGAAATAGTTTACAGTGTAAACTGGAATTGTAGGTTATTTGGAGCACCTGGGTTTAGGCCGAATCTCCAATGTTGAAGGTGCGAATTACTCATCAAGGTGTACATCATTGATTACTAGAACATATTAAGGATGAAAGCAATTTAAGTGAATGGAGTCTTAAGATGAAAGTAAAGTAATAAGAAAGCCTAAATAGCTTATAGTTAAAATTACACTTATTAATACACTACCTTTGCAATAGAATTTTCAAAGTCCGTATTAACAACATTTATTCTAATGCCACACCCAAAGAAGCTGGAGTTCAACAAGGCTCTATTTAAGGACCAACATTTTTTAATATTTTCATTAATGATATACCTAGATCTGATTTAACTTCAATTGTATTTTACGCTGACGATACGGTAATTTATACTTTTTCTCATCATATTAATAGTGTAACTGCTTATGAACAACACCATATATCTGCTCTGGAAATTTGGTTCACAAAATAAATAAATAAATGATTAAAATATATAAATAATTCAATACAATAAAATATTTAGGTTAATTAAATTCAGAAGAAACAATCGAAAGAACTTTACTCTCAGTTTTTTACACAAAAGCTCCCGTGAGATTTCACGAGTAAAAACATTTATTTCTCAGTTTTCTTTCAGGTCTTCACTTTAGGGCAAGGCGATCTCACCTTTCTTCCGCTTAACTGCTCACTCCAAACTATACCCCTAGCCCATATAAAAGGACCCAAACAGACAAACCGTTCCCCAAACCCGAATATTCCGGTTTAAAAGTTCATAGAGAAAACCCATAAGGAAAGCCGCACCTTCAAAAAATCTTCCTGTGGTTGCCCCCATCATCTTACTTAACCTGGATATTACTTACACTCTCATACCTGCCTGCAGAGCACATAGGCTCTCTTAACGATAGCTGTGGGGTTTTATTATTTTATTTATTTAATAGATCGTGGGTTTAACGGAAGTATACCATTGAGCATCGTATAATAAGAATCACATACGACGACTTGTTGGGGCAAAGAGCAATTCTTGTGACCTTACCAAACACGGATTTACGTGGTTTAAAATAACAACTCTGATTTTGGTTTCATTGACTCCTATATTTTAGGTTATACATCTCCACTAAAAGTGAGTGATGAGTAATTTAAATCTGTAGATGCACATAATCTTCTAGATTCTCGCAGGCTTGTTGATCTGTTTGATTTTAAGAACCACCTTCATATATCAAAGCTATGAGAGGAAGCATGTTCAACATAAGTCATAAAAATTGTATTTGACCTAAACATTATCTAACATTTAATCCACCGTCCACGTGAATGTCCTACGGAAAACAGTCAGTGGATTAAGGCTGAATCATTCTCTGAATTAAGGGCGAGGGGAAACAGTTTGTGTCATGATTATTTGTGAAAACTGCGATTCCAAAGGTAACGTCTGGTGATAAACATCGAATTTGTAGTAATTTTCTAGCAAATAAAGCAAATTAGGTTGTTGTTTAGAAGTCCAATACTTAGTTATATAGTACATATAATAACACTATTTAAAAGCAGAAAATTTCTAAGTAATATTGATGCTTAAATAAGCAGATAAATAAAGATATTACGGCCCGTCTCAGAATTTTGAACTTGCAATAATATTTTCACCCTAAAACAGATAAATGCTAAACATTCTACTCTACGGAAGTGCTTCAACTGAGTGCATCTTCACTTCCTCAATTCTAACGGATATAGTAAAGAAACATAACTATCATTACAAGACTAGAACTGAAACTAGTAACGGATATTCGCCAAGAAAAAGCAAAATGGCGCTGAAATCTCGTTTGGACTACATTGAAAAGGAAAAGCGTTTCAATTACAATAAATTTTAAATGTAATGTTGAAGTTGTCTATAGAAGAATAAGTTTTAATAAAGATTAATAAATGACACCAAAAAATTAATTTTTTAAACAATTTAAGACAGTTTGAATCACGAGTGTTAAGACTTCTTGGTTTCTCTTGGAAAGCTACGGTAAGCTATTTTGCTACACAAGAATTACGAGACCTAGAACTTCTTGGGAAAATGAAATTTGGTTTGTAGATTTAATAAAAAATATATGTACTTGTATTTTTTTAAATTTTTAAACGACCTAAGATACTTTCAATAATGAGTATTATGACTTCTTGGCTTAGTTTGGTTTGATTTGGAACGTATGGTCCACTACTTTGTTACACAAGAACTAACGAAACATAGAACTTCTTGGAAGAATGAAATACGGTTTGGATATTTAATGAATAATATATGTAATTGTATTTTATTTAATATATCCTTATAAATATAACACAGGATGTGTTTTTAATACATTGGATTTTAATAGAATTCAATATTTTCATAGAAAGATTTACATCAAATCGGGAGAATTTTTTTTCTACCATCAATTTTATTAATATGGTTGTAAAAACTACTCGAAATAGAGTAAAAGAATCTATTTCACTGAATAATCGAATAAAAGTATGAAAAACAATATTCTGTACAAACTATGATTATTCAAATTGATCATAATGCATTAGTTTTATTTCATGGGCGACTCTACGTAAAGAAAATTTTTCTGAACATCCTACAAAATTTTCGGAAAAAGTATACGCTAATAATTTAAAATAAAAACTTTATTAAGGTTAATTTCTGGATGTCAAAACTAGAGCTAAATGATATCTGAATTTTAATATTGAGATTTATTGTTTACCAAATATCAATATATTAATGTGTTCTAATATATATCTTATTACAGAGCTGAAAATATAAATGTGTTCTGTATAAAATAATACAAATACACATATATCAATGTGTGTGTGTTGGTTATCTAGAAAACAAAAATTCAATTTCTTAATCTGAATACATAAATTTAAATTTTAACATATTGCTTTAAAAAGAAAATCATAACATAGTATTACTGTTTTTCGGTACGAAAAAGATTTGTGGATGCGGCAGAAAAGAAAAAAGGGTGAGAAAAGATGCAGCTTTCTGATTATCTTCCAAATTCATTAATATATATTTTACCTGAAGCTAAAGATAGTTTTAAAAATCTTTCGTTTTAATTTTCAAAAATAGATTTTTCAGAAAATTCTTTTCAAAATTTCGGAATTTTTTTTTTAATTTTAGGAACAGGCTCACACAAATATTCGAAGATTTTCAAACCAGAATCATTCTTTTTTTATTTATTCTTCCAGAGGCAGTTATTGATTACAGTATTAATATCTGTCCATCCACACACATCTTTCTTCACCGAAAAGCATACATTACTATCAACAAGGCCTCATTTGATTAGATTCCTCTCGCATAACTTGATTCGACAGGTTATTCGTCATAACGTATGTCATCGAACCAGTTCATTAAAGGTCAAGCTTCTGCGTTACCCAACCAAATTAGCGACTGGTCAAAAAACGAAGCTAAAGCCAAAAGTGCGAAAGTTTCGAGCAGTCAGACCCAGTTGCAATTACTTGACACCGTTCGTAAGCCTTGCGTACCTTGCCGGCCACGCTCTACTTGTACTCTTCCTCGATATTTTCTTGCGTTTTTTTTTATTTTCTTTCGGATTGTCATTTGTCCTTTGAAAAATTTGGTATTTATCTTTAAACATCCCGGAAACGCAGCCTGAAAAATCAGTTTTGTCCGTTGTTTAAACGGAGGCACAAGGTGCGCACCTTTTTTTGACAGCTCTGGCACACTTACCGTCAAAAGAGAAGTTTTCTGTTTTCTTTTCCATAATGTTAATACACGTCATTCATGCTGTTTTTAAATCTCTTTTGACCAGAACTCGACATCAGCTAAGCATGAAAGGTGCAGAAAAGTGGAAAAAAGAACGCAAAGAATTGAATTTTTTTTCAATACAAGGATGTCGTCTGTTTTGTTACTAACTCAGATGGATGATTTTTCTCCAGAATAAATTTGGATGTAATAAAAATTATACCACTGAGGGAATATTAAATTTACCTTTCGAGAGCAGATTCTAACTGATAAATTTCACCAACTAATTCGAACTTCTTTAAAATTGTAAAACAGACGGGTATGACATTAATAATCTCACTCATTAAATAATTCACTTTAAAAATCCTTAAACCTGTGCCTATCCTGTACATCACATATGATGTGCTAATGCTTTATACGCTGGTATATGAGGTCTTGAAAGTTACCTTTCGAGAGTTATTTCTAACTGATTAATTTCACCAACTAATTTGAACTTTTTCAAAATTGTAAAACAGACGAGTATGACATTATTAATCTTACTCATTAAATAATTCAGTTTAAAATTCCTTAACCTTATTCCTATCCTGTACATCACATATGATGTACAGATGTAATGTTTTATACGCTGGTATAGAACATGTGGTACACAAGATACAAAATATGTGAAAGCTTGTATGTAAAATATAGTTCCCTGTATATCGCATTTGATATACAAGCGTATGAAGTAGTAGGTATGTATATTACATGAGATGTACAAGGTAGGCAAAAAGTTAAATATTTGTATTAATATTTATTTTCAATTCAATTGGTTATTAGCGATAATACATTGGGGCCATGTTAGACTAGGAGTCAGTGTTAGGGGCTTAGAATACCGGAGTGTCTTTTTCGAACTAAAGGCGCACTTAACATCACCATGTATACCTAGAAAAGTGAAGATTAAAAATGCGTGTCTTGAGCACTACGGTCTAATATTTTGCTCATGAGACCGGGACCTACTGCTTAAAGCCGATTCCGAACTGCTAAGAACATCCCGTCCAGAAGTGGAATCCGAACCCATGAACCCTGGTACTGAAGAGCAGTGCCTAATCCATTCGACTATTGTTTGGTTTAGAGAGCTACGGTCTGCTTTTTTGCAACACGAGGGCTAAACTCTTGTTCGGAGTCTGAGTCTTTCTAATAACTTCCTTAAAAGTTTGGTTTCAAGCGCTACGGTCTACTGTTTTGCTCACGAGAGCTAATGAGACCGGGACCTACTGCTAAAAGCTGATTTCGAACGGCTACGAAAACTCCTGAAAGTAAGATTCGAACCCACGAATCCTGGTACCGAATAGCAGTGCCCAATCCATTCGACCATTGTTTGTTTAGAGCGCTACGGTCTACTTTTTTGCAACACGAAGGCTAAACTCTTGTTCGGAGTCTGAGTCTTTGTAATAACTTCCTTAAAGTTTTAATTTCAAGCGCTACGTTGTACTGTTTTGCTCACGAGAGCAAATGAGACAGGTCCTACTGCATAAAGTTGATTTCGAACAGCTACGAACATCCCTGACAGTGGGATTCGAACCCACGAATCCTTGTACCGAAGAGTAGTGCCCAATCCATTCGACCATCGTTCGGAGTCTGAGTCATTGTAATAACTTCCTTAAAGAGGATATTTGGAAATAATTTTTTTATGACGATGTCGCCATTATGAGATACAGTTACAGAAAGCAGTATTGTTGAAAATCTTTATAAAATCGTTTAATAATGTTTTAAAGAGTTACACAGTCGTTTAAGAAAATTTACATGAATTTTTGGATGATTTAATTGATTGATACTAAATTAGATGAATGCTACAATGGCTTTCCAAAATAACTATAGTTACTTACATTGAGAGAGAACGAAAGGCTATCGTTACTTTTCTTTAGAAAAAAAAGTAAATACTATACACGCACAACTACTTTTTTTTCTCAACAGCGTACGTCCAAAACTCGTCAGATTTATATCAGGAATGACTTTTTCAAGCAGTAAGTTAAAGATATACCATTAACGCTGACACTCAGTTTCGAGATTACTCTAACGGTATGACAAAAACCGGAAAAGAAAAGTCATACTTAACGACAAAAATGAGAATAATGATCATTTATTCGCGACTAAAAAAAGAAATTCCCAAAACTACACAACCGTAAAATTCCCTTCATAAGGACGCAGCAAAGTTTTCTTCCGGCACTTAGTAGGTTGTTTACACTTACGGGATGTAAGGTGGACCTTCTGAAATCTCTACTAATCCTGTTTACAGTTCATGACAAAGTCACTCATAATTAACAAGTGATGTTGCATAACGTTAAGTTTGGCGTTTATTCTTAACATCCATCATGTAAATATTGACAAAAATTGTAGTGTCTTGACACTAAGCTTTGGAAACTCGTTAATGTATAAGTAATTTCAGAGCTCTAGTTAAAGGTATTAATATAAACAGAGTATTCCTTTAAAAACACTTGAGAAAACTTATTTACGGTTATATATGAATATATTTTGTAGCCAATTGGTTTAGCTTTAAGTTTTACAGTCTAATCTTTTGATATACGATGGTTAATGATACCGGGACCCACTGCTTTAATTCGATACGTAACTACTACGGTATTCATGCAAAGAGTGAGAAAAACAATACATGAAGCTCCCACACTAACATACATTTTAAACCAAGAAACAATACATTTAAACTAATTAACCAATACAACTGTACTAACCAATACATAAACCCACGAACTTCAGTGCTGAGCTCTGCCCAATAGGTCATTGGTAATCGGTATTATTTGATTACAGTTCATATATTTCAAATCTTCAACAATCCTATTTAAGCATATTCCTTTAAAACTACTTGAGTAAATTTATTTACGGCTATATATATATATTTTATAACCAATTGATTTAGTTTGAAGTAATACTATCTACTGTTTTGCTATACGATGGTTAATGATACTGGGACCTACAGCTTAAATCCGTTACGAAACTGCTACGGAATTCACGCAAAGAGTGAGAAAAACAATACATTAAATCCCCGAACTAACATACGTTTAAAACCACTAACCAATACATTTAAACCCACAAACTTCAGTACTGAAGAGCAGCGCTCCACCCAATAGGTCATTGGTAATCGGTATTATTTGATTATAGTTCATATTTTTCAAATCTTCAATACTCTTATTTAAAGCGTATTTCTTTGAAAATACTCGAGTAAACTTATTTACGGTTCTATATGATATATATTTCATAGCCGATAGGTTTAGTTTGAAGCGCTACGGTCTACTGTTTTGCTACATGATGGTTAATGATACTGGAACCTATTGTTTAAAACCTATACGCAGCTACTACGGAATTCATTTAAAGAGTGAGAAAAACAGTACATTAAACCCCAAAATTAACATACATTTAAAACTACTAACCAATACATTTAAACTCACGAACTTCAGTACTGAAGAGCAGTGCTCTACCCAATAGTTCACTGGTAATCGGTATTATTTGATTATAGTTCATATTTTTCAAATCTTCATCAACCCTATTTAAAGCATATTCCTTAAAAACACTTGCATAAACTTATTTACGGTTATATATAAATATATTTTATAGCCAATTGGTTTAGTTTGATGAATTACGGTCTACTGTTTTGCTATATGATCGTTAGTGATACAAGGACCTACTGCCTAAATCCGTTACGAAACTGCTACGGAATTCACTCAAAGAGTGAGAAAAACAATACATTAACCCCCCGAACTAACATACATTTAAAACCACTAACCAATACATTTAAACTAATTAACCAATACAATTAAACCCACTAACTTCAGTACTGAAGAGCAGCGCTCAACCCAATAGGTCATTGCTAATCGGTATTTTTTTATTATAGTTCATATTTTTTAAATCTTCAATAATCCTTTTTAAAGCGTATTCCTTTAAAAACACTTGAGTAAACTTATTTACGGTTATATATGATATATCTTTCATACCAAATAAGTTTAGTTTGAAGCGCTACGGTCTACTGTTTTGCTGCATGATGGTTAATAATATTGGAACTACTGCTTAAAAACTACACGTAACTACTGCGGAATTCATGGAAAGAGTGAGAAAAAAAATATATTAAACTCCCGCACTAACATACATTTAAAACCATGAGCCAATACATTTAAACTAATTAACCAATACAACTGTACTAACCAATACATTTAAACCCACGAACTTCAGTACTGAAGAGTAGTGCTCTACCCAATAGGTCATTGGTAATGGGTATTATTTGATTATAGTTCATATTTTTCAAATCTTCAGTGATCCTATTTAAAGCATATTCCTTTAAAAACACTTGAGTAAACTTATTGACTGTTATATATGAATATATTTTGTAGCCAATTGGTTTAGCTTGAAGCGCTACCGTCTACTGTTTTGCTACATGATGGTTAATGGTACTGGAACTACTGCTTAAAACCTACACGCAACTACTACGGAATTCATTTAAAGAGTGAGAAAAACAGTACATTAAACCCCCGAACTAACATACATTTAAAACTACTAACCAATACATTTAAACCCACGAACTTCAGTACTGAAGAGCAGTGATCTACCCAATAGGTCATTGGTAATCGGTATTATTTGATTACAGTTCATATTTTTTAAATCTCCAATAATCCTATTTAAGGCATATTCCTTTAAAAATACCTGAGTAAACTTATTTACGGTTATATAGGATATATATTTTATAGCCAATAGGTTTAGTTTGAAATATTACGGTCTACTGTTTTGTTATACGATAGTTAATGATACCAGGACCGCATGCTTGAATCCGTTACGAAACTGCTACGGAATTCATGCAAAGAGTGAGAAAATCAATACATTAGCCTCCTGAACTAACGTACATTTAAAACCACTAACCAATACATTTAAACTAATTAACCAATACATTTAAACCCACAAACTTCAGTACTGAAGAGCAGCGCTCAACCTAATAGGTCATTGCTAATCGGTATTTTTTTATTATAGTTCATATTTTTTAAATCTTCAATAATCCTTTTTAAAGCGTATTCCTTTAAAAACACTTGAGTAAACTTATTTACGGTTATATATGATATATCTTTCATACCAAATAAGTTTAGTTTGAAGCGCTACGGTCTACTGTTTTGCTGCATGATGGTTAATAATATTGGAACTACTGCTTAAAAACTACACGTAACTACTGCGGAATTCATGGAAAGAGTGAGAAAAAAAATATATTAAACCCCCGCACTAACATACATTTAAAACCACGAGCCAATACATTTAAACTAATTAACCAATATAACTGTACTAACCAATACATTTAAACCCACGAACTTCAGTACTGAAGAGCAGTGCTCTACCCAATATGTCATTGGTAATCGGTATTATTTGATTATAGTTCATATTTTCAAATCTTCAGTGATCCTATTTAAAGCATATTCCTTTAAAAATACTTGAGTAAACTTATTGACTGTTATATATGAATATATTTTGTATCCAATTGGTTTAGTTTGAAGCGCTACGGTCTACTGTTTTGCTACATGATGGTTAATGGTACTGGAACTACTGCTTAAAACCTACACGCAACTACTACGGAATTCATTTAAAGAGTGAGAAAAACAGTACATTAAACCCCCGAACTAACATACATTTAAAACTACTAACCAATACATTTAAACCCACGAACTTCAGTACTGAAGAGCAGTGATCTACCCAATAGGTCATTGGTAATCGGTATTATTTGATTACAGTTCATATTTTTTAAATCTCCAATAATCCTATTTAAGGCATATTCCTTTAAAAATACCTGAGTAAACTTATTTACGGTTATATAGGATATATATTTTATAGCCAATAGGTTTAGTTTGAAATATTACGGTCTACTGTTTTGTTATACGATAGTTAATGATACCAGGACCGCATGCTTGAATCCGTTACGAAACTGCTACGGAATTCATGCAAAGAGTGAGAAAATCAATACATTAGCCTCCTGAACTAACGTACATTTAAAACCACTAACCAATACATTTAAACCCACAAACTTCAGTACTGAAGAGCAGCGCTCAACCTAATAGGTCATTGCTAATTGGTATTTTTTTATTATAGTTCATATTTTTTAAATCTTCAATAATCCTTTTTAAAGCGTATTCCTTTAAAAACACTTGAGTAAACTTATTTACGGTTATATATGATATATCTTTCATACCAAATAAGTTTAGTTTGAAGCGCTACGGTCTACTGTTTTGCTACATGATGGTTAATAATACTGGAACTACTGCTTAAAAACTACACGCAACTACTGAGGAATTCATGCAAAGAGTGAGAAAAAAATATATTAAACCCCCGCACTAACATACATTTAAAACCACGAGCCAATACATTTAAACTAATTAACCAATATAACTGTACTAACCAATACATTTAAACCCACGAACTTCAGTACTGAAGAGCAGTGCTCTACCCAATAGGTCATTGGTAATCGGTATTATTTGATTATAGTTCATATTTTTCAAATCTTCAGTGATCCTATTTAAAGCATATTCCTTTAAAAACTCTTGAGTAAACTTATTTACGGTTATATATGAATATATTTTGTAGCCAACTGGTTTAGCTTGAAGCGCTACGGTTTACTGTTTTGCTACATGATGGTTAATAATATTGGAACCTACTGCTTAAATCTGATACACAACTACTACGAAATTCATGCAAAGAGTGAGAAAAACAATACATTAAATCCACGAACATATATTTAAAACCTCTAACCAATACCTTAAACTGATTAACGAATACAACAATACATTAACCAGTTCTTCCCACAAACTTCAGTACTGAAGAGCAGCATTCTACAAAATAGGTCGTTGTTAATCGGTATTATCAAGATTATAGTTCATATTTTTCAAATCTTCAATAATCCTATTTACAGTTCAACTCAAGTCACTTATAATCTCTACGAACGTCATTAAAATGAATCAGGAAGCAGTTAAGTTAATATCATACATGTTTCATAACGTTATGTTTGAAATTAATCCTTAACACCTATCAGATAAATAAATATAAGATTTCTAATTAACGATAACAATATAAAAAATTAAAAATTATCCGTAGAAAAAATTTGAGAAAGCGTTAACTGTTTTACTGTTAATTTATAAATTAAATAATTATAATGTATCGGTTTAAAATGTTAGTCAAATGTAAATGTATACACACACAATGCAGCTGCCTAAATAAAATGTATTTCCAAAGTAACCTGCGAAATCTTTAAGGTTGGTCTGACCTGAATTAAATTATAGTTCTTAATTTTAAATATTTTTGATCAGAGGTAACTATATTATAAAATAAATATTTCTGTTTATATAAACTATACACTGTTACCAAACTTTTTCAATTACACTCAAACTATATTCTACTGTATAAAATGTACTTAAAAATGCAAAAGAAACAGTCTCAGAAAAATAAACAGTATGATATATCTGTTAACAAGCGTGAAATTACTCCCCTTATCTAGGTTGAAAATTCATAATAGTATGTAAGCAAAAGACAGGTTTTGTATAACCTTTTACGGTCTCGAAGTAAAAGAAAATGGGATTCAAAACTGTGTACTTTTTTTTTTTGAGCGAGATAAATATTTTAATATAATTAGATCTGACCAACGGAAAATCTCCAATTACGTTATAATTTCAGTAGCAAGATAAACTGAGTTTATGCTGTTAGAATACGGACTGCCACAGAAGAATGTTATCTGAACGCGAAAAGAGATTTTCTGTGATAAACCTAGATTGTGTGACCTCGAGAAAATCAAACAAACAACTGCGATATTTAGATGTAAGGAGCAGAAGTATTTAGCAGCGAAAGAAGGGAAAATAGGGCTACCATTATTTCTAAGAAGATCATACCGTTCTTAATTTTTTTTTACCTCATAAGAACTTAAATAGTACCTCGGGAAATTTTAGAAACGAAAGAAGAAGATGCAATGAAAAATAATATATTTAAGCAAGATAATCTACATAGCATATACAACAATCATATAGAGCAGTGGTGCGCAAACTTTTTTCGACTGCCACCCCTTTTGTAAAGAGAAAATTTTTGGCGACCCCTACAGATAAATGTTCACAAATACGATGTATATTTCTCGCATTTGTTTCGTTTCATCGAATAAAAACATCATCATATTTCACTCATATTAATTTTATTTATAATTTTAAGAAAATACTTTTTGTATAACACAAAAATCAGTAAATTGCCTTTTAATGAGATGTATGTGGCTACAAGTTTCTATTTATCTCATCGATGTTTGGATGTATGTTGCTAGCAATTCGCATATCATCTTCAGGGTTTAAACGCAGCGGTATTTAGTTTTTAATGAAACTAGTTTGCTAAATCCAGTTTCACTTAAATACGTTGATGCAAATTGTATTAACACTCTGATGGCATTGTTGCATAAAACGGGATATTGTTTTTCCACGGATAGCCAAAATTTTTGGCAAGGCTGAGTCTTAAATTCATTTTGAAGAGTATAGTCACTAATTAGATCTATCAATTGCTCTTTCTCACTAATTTGAAGAGTTGAACTGCATATGTCAAAGGAAAATGGGTCACGAATCCATATAAGGATATATCATTTTCAGGAAAATCCTCGAATCTTCTCGAAAAATTTTTCTTTAACTTTTCAGTGACGGCACTTCACTCTTTATATGTACACTGTATGGTATACAGCATGCAGGGATAATGCATTTCATAAAAATTTGGCGACCCCCAAAAAACTTCTGGCGACCCATAGTTTGCGCACCACTGATATAGAGAATTAAAATGCGAAATCGTTATTAAAGTAGTTTAAGTCCTGACAGACGCCATCTAATTTAAAGTATGAAAAAAATAAAACTGATGTTAACTCAACCCATTCTGAAGTAAGCATCAAGAGTGGTTTAGGAATCAAATTGTATTCGGTGTCGAACTATTATCATGGTTTAAATGTCGGCTTATGCAAATGTACGATTGTAAACATACATTTGACTGCGGCAGTCTTTTAAACGTCTGAGGAACCAGTAGGTTTAAAAAATCTCTTCCTGGTTAACTTTATTTAATTCTTTTATTTAATCTTAGAGATTAGTCAGCGCTTCAAAAGATATGTTAGCAGTTGAAGAAGACCCGAAGAGAACTTTCATCCAAATACCAGTTTCTGGGATATTTTATTATGCTAATCCGTTCAAAACTATCGAAACAAAAGAATACCAGAAAGCAGTTAGTTCTCAGACCGAAGTATGTAAGAGAGAAAATAAAAAGAAAGTGCTTATGATGGGAAAGGATTGAATCTTAAAAAGTCAATATCGCTTTAGAGGCTTACAGGTTTACAAAATTTTGCAGTGTAAAGAAATAAAAAAATTAACCTAAAAAGAATAATGTATTATTTGTGTTCCACTTAAGCCAATGGTATCACAACTTTTTTTGTTCATGGACTCTTTTTCTTAGCATCAAACACCTTGGCACACCTAATATAGCGTATTGATATCTCCGATTTTGCATACAACCTACCATCTAAATAAATATCCCATGTATGTACACGCTTCTATAATAAAAGCATTAATCAAGCATAGCATAATAGGTTTACTTGAGTTTACATGAATTTAACATTCGAAAAGTTTGCTGATTTACTAGATTTTCAGCTTTCTTAGTAGAACTTAGCAACTCTTAGTACATCCAACTCGAGGGTTTATGAATGCTAAAGCTTCAGCAGGTGTGGAAAATTCTTTTCAACGTAATTAATTTCTAAATTCTACGCTTTTTTATTAACTTAAAATTCATATAGTTCACTAATTTATAATATTTAATGAGAAGGCACATAGATTTTCCTTGTTTATTGTAATCCGAAAATGCAGGATTGAAAATCAAACATCATTAATTTTTAAAAAATTTAATCAAAAGTCAGGTTAGTAATTAAAACTTTCCAACTGTCTACGCGAATCTAAATTCCTTTCGTACACTAATTAAACAGAATTTTGACTGCATTTCCTGATAAGTGGAGAGGTCATTAGCCCCGTCCGTACCGCTAACCGTACAGGAACTTCGTATTTAGTGTCATATTTGCATATGCAGACCCCCCTCCCCCTATGAAAAGAGAAACAGCTTCTTGATCCATTTATTACGCCGTAAACCGAGTATAACACAGCATGATTTCTTTGCAATCCGTTAAATTAGATTTCATCAAGAAAGGTGATAAAAACAAGAGAAAGAAGGAAACTGGCTTTGCTTAACTGAGTCATTACATGACTTATGTAAGATTTTTAGTTATAAGATTTTTTTTCCGTAGTTAGAAAGAAGTGATCTATGAGGCATTTGAATATACATGCCTCCGAAGTTGCAACGTTGAATATACTCATGCAAACCTCTAATAAATAACCTTAATATGGCAGAAATTTTCCGCGGCGCCCGAAGTCAAAACATAACCAGTTTAACGCAGTTGTTGCGGTTACCTCAGCTTAAAAAAATTAATAGAAATATTTCAAACTCATAAACAATTTATTGGACAAGTGTATTAAAAAATTATGGAATGAATGAACATGTTTGTCTACAACACAAATTCTCAAACTTTAGAATCAAAATGAAATAATTACTACTCGATTTAATATATAATAGTACATAAAGTGAATATTACTATACCTCCTTGCTGGGGAAAATATATTAATTACATTTACAGTCTTTTGACAACTGCGAAAGATACAGCTGTCAATCGTTCAAGATTTTAATGTAAAGCTGATATCAAAAACTAAATAGTTTTGTATTACAACGGATCGTGAACAAAAGTCAATTTATTTTTATTTGTTTTCGATGTAAAATATTCTACTCAGAAGAGAAGGTGAGTTTTTTTTCTGACTGTGCATAGCTCTGTTACCTTCAGAATGAATTAATATTCAGATGATTATACATTTTGATCATTCGTAACGATTAACTAGTTATAATTTCACACTTTCTTTCAAACTTGCATGAGATTTTGAACTTTCTTTCATCAAAATTTTTGTCTTATCAGTTTAATCTAAAATATGTATTTTTAAGATAAATTTAAGCCGTATATTATTATATATATCCGTAATATAATTTACAAACCGTAATATAACTTTTTTTTCAAACTCTTCTATAATAATTGTTTTATATTTTTCACTATAATCATTTAACACGGGTTGTTTCACGATTTTATAAAAGTTGAAACTAGTCTCAAGTGTCTCACAAATTTTTAGATATAATTTTACTGAGAATTTAATCATTTTGATCATTTGTAACGATTAATTAGTTATAATTTCACACTTCAAATTTGAGTGAGATTTTTGTTTTATCAGTTTAATCTAAAATATTTATTTTTCAGATAAATTTAAGCCGTAAATTATTATATATATATATCCGTAATATAATGTACAAACCGTAATATAACTTTTTTTTCAAAACTCTTCTATAATAATTGTTCTATATTTTTCACCATAACCATTTCTCAGACGGGTTGTTTACCAATTTTGCAAAAGTTGAAACTAGTTTCAAATGTCTCACAAATTTTTAGATATAATTTTACTGAGAATTTAATCATTTTGATTATTTGTAACGGTTAACTAGTTATAATTTCACACTTTTCTTCAAATTTGCATGAGATTTTGAACATTCTTACATCAAAATTTTTGTCTTATCAGTTTAATCTACAATATGTATTTTTCAGATAAATTTAAGCCGTATATTATTATATATATCCGTAATATAATTTACAAACCGTAATATAACTTTTTTTTTTCAAAACTCTTCTATAATAATTGTTTTATATTATTCACTATATCATCTAACACGGGTTGTTTCACGATTTTATGCAAGTTGAAATTAGTCTCAAATGTCTCACAAATTTTTAGATATAATTTTACTGAGAATTTAATCATTTTGATCATTTGTAACGATTAATTAGCTAAAATTTCACACTTCAAATTTACATGTGATTTTGAACTTTCTTACATCAAAATTTTTGTCTTCTCAGTTTAATCTAAAATATGCATTTTCCAGATAAATTTATGCCGTAAATTATTATATATATATATATATATATATATATATATATATATATATATATATATATATATATATATCTGTAATATAACTTTTTTCAAAACTCTTCTATAATAATTGTTCTACATTTTTCACCATAATCACCTCTAAGACGGGTTGTTTCCTGATTTTATAAAAGTTGAAACTAGTCTCAAATGTCTCACAAATTTTTAGATATAATTTTACTGAGAATTTGAGGACGTATTTGCTATTGAAACAGACAACTTTCAACATGCCTTAAGACTTCCTTTAACTTTATTTACTTCTTTCAGAATATCGAATAGTACGCATACTATAACCTATGAATAACAATTGATTCTAAGACGGATTTCATCATTTATAATTCGAAACTGGTGTTGTAAATCATATTATTACGAAATGCTTTTAACAAACTGAAAGCTCACTGAATGATTAGAACGCCTTAAGATCTTTTAATGCTCTCATTAATATAAGAAGTATGTCAAACGAGTTAAAATGTAGGATATTAAATGATACATCTTTTCATTGAGTGAGGTCTATAATTTGGCATGAATTACAGCATTGTAGCATCAGTTTCCCTGTGGAAACCCTGCCGAGTTCTTCAACTGGAATACACTGACTGAGATACTTTTTAAACATAAAAACGGATAGGTATTGTTCAAACTTGATTTAGTTAGAGGAAGATGTGTAAGGGGTCATCGCCGGGAGTAAAATAGCAATTACAACTAATGTTAAATGACTTATAAAATTCCTTTGATAGTTAGTTACAAAGGATGCAGCTATCTATCGTTTGGATTCTACAGTAGAGGTGATAGCAATTTCAATTACTTTCTGACATCTGGATATCCGTTACAAAATGAAAAGGGAAGAACAACAGTTCGTCTACAAAAGCATCACTGGAACTAAAACGTTTCATTGAGTGAAACAGAGTTATCTTTTAGACTGCACCCCAAGGAGTGAAAAGGAATTAGTGTCAAGACCCCCATGAAGTCAGCAATTTCCCGAACTCTGCAGTACATAAAGACCAGCATGGGCATTTCAGAATCTCCTGAACAGAGAGACGTAAATGAATGGCTACAGTTTACCTATAATTAGATACATGCAAACGGTAGTTGGTATTTGCTTAAGCGGATATGAGGAATCCGAGACCGCCCTTCAATTATAGGAAAATATCAAGTATAGGGTTTCTTCCGGGACACTCCCATCCGGAACGGGTCCCCTTTTCTCCAAATTTTAGAACCGCCCCTGTACTGGACATGTAACAGACAGGAAGGTATTTTTCAAAGAATTTCAGCTCAAAAATAAATATATAAACCCTCACTGATATATCCCGAAGACGCTATATACACAAAAGTGGAAAATGGGTTTAACCCTTTGTATCACCGTGTTGGAAATAAGCACCAAAATTGGCGTCATTAGCACATTGAGATTTAATAGATGGTTTTGTTGATTTTAGATAACTTGGAACAAACACTGTAATTAACACAATTTGCTAGAAGAATCTTACAAAATGGCGATACTACTTTTAATTTTTGTACCAAAGCTCATTTTTTATTTGGTTAGATGTACATGATCATTGCTGTCAAAAAAGTTCGATTTAATAAATTAAAAAATATATTGGAGACATCAGAGGTAGATTTCTTACAAAGGTAGTTTTAAATCCTCTAAGTAAAGATGATTTTTCTGTGAAGTAATTTACAATATTATTAAGAATTATGTGTTTTGTTTGTAGATGGTGCACATTTTTTGTCAGTAAATTTTCATTTTTCTGTTTCAGTTTTTCCAATTATTCTTACATGTTTTATCTAATAATTCAAGAAATGTTTTTAATCCATTTCGGATGTGTTGTTCTAATAAATAATACTTCAAATTTAATCTCGTCCTCTTCAACAAATTTTACAAAATGTTCCCAGAAACTTTATTCAATTAAAATGGCTTGTATTTAAAATACGTATTTCATGATTTCTTGAAAAGATGTTATATGCCTGTCTAAAAATACTCATTCAAGAATGATAAAAGTTATTACATTAAGGATAATTTAATTTTAAGCTTATTTTAATTATAAAACGTCTGGACGTAAAAATAGCGTTCTATTATTACAACTATATCATCTTTTTATATATATATAGATTAAAAACGTCTCCATGACGTAAGAGGTTAAATAAAATTCCAAGAGTAAGAGTTATTTTTTACACATTTCTTTCTTAAACCTAAAACGCTAATAAGGCAATTTCACGCAGCGTCACTACTACGTTAATGCCCTTCCTAGTTCATTTGTAACAAATAGGCAATCAATATTCTGCCTTTCCACTTCTAACAATTGTAAAATTTTTCACGAGTTTAGATATCTTATGCTGCATGAAATTGCCTTACATATCGAAAACGTTTTATAATTTCAATAATAAATTGTTACAAACTGAAAACAGCTTTAATGTGCAATAAATCATTTTTCAAAATAAAATGCATATATTACTTGCTTTTCCTTGCTTTAAAATAAATTTTAAAGTGGTCTTACATACAAAACAATATAAAAACAAACAAATATGATATCATTCCAGAGTTAAACAAAAAAGTAAGAGTTATATCTTACATATCAGTTGTACCCACATGCTTTTAAACTATGACCTAATGCAATGAAAACTGCAATGGTGACTTAAAATTCCTACAATGTGGGTGTTCTAAGTGTTCTTCAAATTATTATATAAGCCAGTTGTAAGAAGCATGTGTTACCTAACAACAATAATGATCTTCATTAAAAAAAAAATCTTTGCCCATAAAATAATTGTCGTAAGTGCAGTTGATGTACCCACTATTAAAATCAGGAACTGTGCCTCATGCAAATGGTTTGCAGGATAGCCAAATAGCAGTCTGTTGTTTTATGGTTATAGTGATACACATTCTGGATGCTAATGGCATGGTTTCCTTTCCGGGTCCGCGAGCGTGATTTCGTGAAATTATTTCCAGAGTTTCTTCAACTTTGATGCTTTTAAAGATAGAAACAGCAATTTCCCTCAATTAGTGCTTTGTTTGTGTTGACCTCGTTTACGCTACTATGTTTTCGTACAAAAATCTCTACTACAATTGAATCTACAAAATTGAATTTTTTTTTTCTTTTACTGAGTTGCAAATGCTGAAGAAATTTACCACTTTATCTGTATGAGATTTTTAGTGTCTTTTTTTCATAAATATGATTTTTGCCATTTTGGGGTGGTTACCAGATTTTCATGCGATCAGTTGAAGTAAAACTAATACACTAAGCGTTTAATTTGAGATTTTAGGAGTTAAAATTTTGACTGATATTTATTAAATAAGTAACAATTAAAACTTAATAAATATTTATATACAAAGAACTTAAAGCTTTACACAGAAAAAGGTAAAACTCGCACACTAAGCTTTTGTTTAACAAATGTGCGATTTTAAAAGTGAAAATGTTGACTTTTTTTTTACTATGAAACAAATAAAACTGTTAATAAATATTTTTATACAAAGAACTTAACGCTTTACACAATATATAAACGACTTCATACTTATTTAGATGAATATGGATAAAAGTAAAACTCGTACACTAAGCTCTTTTTTTATGAATGTGTGATTTGAAAAGTGAAAATGTTGACATTTTTTAGCTTTAAATATTTTTACACAAAGAATTTAAAGCTTTACATAATATTAATACGACGTCACACTTACTTTGATGAATATGGGAAAAAGTAAAACTCGTACACTATGTTTTTATTTATTTATTTTTTTATGAATACGTGATTTGAAAAGTGAAAATGTTGACATTTTTTAACTCAAAAACAAATAAAACTATTAATAAATATTTTTACACAAAGAACTTAAAGCTTTACACAATATTCAAATGACGTCACACATATTTAGACGAATATAGAAAAAAGTAAATCTCGTACACTAAGCTTTTTTTTATGAATGTGTGATTTGAAAAGTGAAAATGTTGACATTTTTTAGCTTAAAAACTAATAAAACTACTAATAAATATTTTTACTCAAAGAACGTAAAGCTTTACACTATATTTAAACTAGGTAGAACTTTAGATGGACATGATAAAAACAGGATCAAATTAAAACTAATAATACATAAAATTCCCAATTTTAGAAAATTTAAAATCAGGATATTTTTAGTTTAGTACTTTACTGTGTAACAACCATTTCCTAATGTGTTTTTTCCAATATTTTGTATTTTTAATTTTAAAATCTTACATTGAACAGAAAAAACAGTTTATGAATTATACTTTAGCTGATTATAAATTTACACATTAAGGCTTTTCTTTTTTTATTTTTAAAATTGAAATTAATAGTTTTATGTTGCAATTAAACCACAAAAAGTGTAAATATTAGATAGTTATGATATGACAGCTCTCTTTTTTATTTATTCGTGACTTGAAGTAAGGGCATTAAACCCTTATAAATTAAACCGTAGCCTTTAAGAACTGAAAACATATTGCTGCCATTTCATTCCGTTAATCTGTTTTAGAGAATGTAAGATTGTATTTCTCAAGTACTGTTGTTAAACTAATTTATTCGATATTATTTTGGTTTGTTTTGGAGAGCTAGGTCAGTTTTTTGCAAAGAGACTAATTAAACCGAGACTTATTGTTAAAAGCAGATTCTGAATGGCTACGAACATTCATGTACAAAGGATTCGAACACCCGAACTCCGGCACCCGTAAATTAGTATCGATTCGACCATTGTCCACCAGTGTCGATATTATTTTACATGCATTGAAAAGTATCTGAACTGACCTCCTATTCTTTACATCATTTCGTATCATATTAAGGTTTATTACGCATTTTATTGCGATGGGAAAGTTTTCACTTTTTAAATTTTAGAAGACCGAGCTAACGTTTACGACCTTTCTTAAATGTAAATCACTGGAGATAAGCTTCAGCTTTGCTTTTTAGTGTTTGTAATAAAGTAATTATACGCCAGAGGTGGTGTGAGAATTCGAAAAAATGTTTCAGATATTCATAAGGTGAGATATTATTAAATGCTCTTGTTAAGATTTTTTATAAAAAGATTAGTAAAATTTAGATTCCATAAGCAGTTTTACTTTTTAATTGCTTGTTCTTACGAGCAATTGTTTGATCGTTGAATTTAAACTCTTAATTTTATCGTAATCAAATCTGTATTTTAATTTTTACCGTGAAAGATCTCAAGTTCTTGAACGCGGGAGATAGACTCATCTCAAGTATTGTATTCAAAACATAAGGTTTGCTCATGTTCTAGAGATCCGGAAGTCGAATGTTTGGTTTTGATATCAGAGAGAAAGGATGCTTGTTTTTCAATAGCTTGTAATCATAGAAGCGTGCAATTATAGAAAAAAATAACAATTTTGAGACTTTAGAAAGAGTGTGAAGAATATACGCAAAGTAAAATAACATAACCATTAATAGTAAATAATGAGAATACACATTCATGATTTAAAAAGAAAATTGTAAAAATTATACTTTGTATGGATGAATAAATTGCACAATGAAATTGTTTTCAGCATAGCTAGCCTTTCTTTAATTGGCCCCCTTACCATAATACAACTACCTGTTCTAGTGAAAGAAAATTCAAACATAGAATTATTATTATTATTATAATATATATATATATATATATATATATATATATATATATATATATATATATATATATATAAAGTAAACAGTGCAGCGTTCTATTCTCTAATGAAAAGCTTATTTTTGCAATTATATTTATTTATTTACATTTAAATATTGTTCTAGTGAAAGAAAATTCAAACATAGAATTATTATTATTATTATTATTATTATAATATATATATATATATATATATATATATATATATATATATATAGCAAACAGTGCAGTGTTCTATTCACTAATGAAAAGAATATTTTTGCAATTATATTTATTTATTTATTTATATTTAAATATTTGTATTATTTATATATTTTATTACTATATAAATATATTATATTTATAAATTTCATTACTATATAAATATATTATATTTATATTATTAAATTTATATTATATTTATATATTTTTTATTGATATTTCCAAATTTTTGGCGTTCCAGGAAAATATTCTAGAGGGCCAAACTTGGAACGTAGTTGGTCCTGTAATTGACTGGGCTATAATAATTAAAAATATGGAGACTCATAATTTAAACGTTCAAATAGAGCTATACCATATTTTTAAATTTCCAAAGCATTCTTTTTAGATGTTTTTTTCCTTTGCCTACATATTTAAATGAAATGAAATACATCATTTCCCCGAAACATAGCCATTCCTAATCAGATAAGCTTCCTTTCCCAGATGAGACAAAACATTGAAAATGGATGCTCAATCACCAGCTAAATAAACCAGACCACTGCAATGATATATTACGGGCTTTTATATCACTGTCTGCCACTTTAACGTGGGTATCAAATCTTAAAGGCTACAGCTGCCGGTTATCAAAGATGAGTCCGAGCGAACCCGTCTGAGAACGAATTTGGGTTAAACTAAGGTGACTGCACTCCAATGGAAAGAGGTTTCAGCCTCCAGTTATGTTCCCTTTTTTGCCCAGTTCTCTCTCAATTCTGCTGGTGGTGGTGCGTTTTCTTTCGCCATACCCTGGACACCTCCGAGAATTATGAGACCGAATTGAGAAATGGAACCGGAAAAAAACAAACTACGAATTCTCGCTTCGGGATGAGACGGTCCGGACGTCTGGTTTTAGTTTGTTCCATTTGGTATGTTTTTCCCGGTTTTGGCACATCTGTCAGCACTGGGGAAATGAAAATAATAACAATAAATACACCCTGTTCACAGAAGGTAGACAAGCAGATCAAACTTCGATTGCGTTTAATTTTTGTTGAAAGAGAATGCCTTACTTTTACGAGAAGTACAAATTTGGTCGTCGACAAAAAATTAGAAGCTCTAAACCATTTCAATTTGGGCCTTATATTGGTTTTGAATTTATTTCAATATTCTGGTTGGTTGGTTGAAGATTAGTGGCGCTAAATTCTCTAGGGACAAATTGCGACTAACAAGATGTGGAAATAAACTAAAAACGAAATTTAGATAAAAAATTTTGAGAAAAAAAATAAAATGAAAGGTTCTAAAACGAATTAAAGTAACAATAAAAATAAACATTCAACACAAAATACGTATAAAATTGAGTTATGTCCAAATAAACATAAATTAAAAATTAAGTGAAAAATTAAGAATTTAAGTTATTAAATTAAAAATTTAAGAAATAAGTGAAAAAAATGAAAATTGATTATTAGAAAATTGGAAAAAAAAAAAATCAGATTTCGAAGTAAAAATCAGTACAACGAAGAAAGGGGAACAAGTTTGGATGTGGAGTTTCCCCGATGATTAAATTTAGATTAGGAGATGGATTTCCAAAAAAATTTATATACATTGATCTAAGACAAACATAGGACGTTAAAATATGTGAGACTGTGTCTTGCAATACGCACATTGTGCAGGGGCTTCACCCAGCAAGAGATGGGCATGAGTGAATCTGCAATGACCCACATATAAAGTACGTTTTTAATCACTAAAATACACTAATCAAATTAAGTTATAATTTTTGTCCGAATATTTGTGAAACCCTGAATATAAATATAAATATACCTTTCTTTAACATTTCCCATACTAGTAATCTGTTTTAAATTTTTGCAGTATACAAAATATTTAAACTTAATACTGTCAATATTTCTTGGAAATCAAAATAATTATGTAAAATAATCATATTTATTAATAGTGTTATTAAATATTTAATAATATCGCAAGCGTACACGATTTACTAAATTCTATCAAGTATTTCTTCTGCGATATTTCAAAAAGACGTGGTTTGACTGTAACTGACCTTAAAGTATTAGGAAAACCTAAGAACATTTTAAAAATTTCTATCTTTTAAAAGGTTTAAGTTGAAGATTCAAAGAAAAACTAATTTTTAAAGTATGCAAATTTTTAAAGATTTTTCGTCATTATTATTATCAACTTATGAGTGACATGTGTAGGAAATTTAAAATTTATACTTATATATTAAGATACCATGCGAGTAAATTAAGAAAATTATATTTTGAATAATATCAATTTTAGTAGTTCTTAATAGTTTTATACTAGATTTGATGTAGATTTTTTTTTATTCATAAAAATTTAAGTTTTCGTAATATTTTATGTGGTTTTTGGTAGCCAACAGAGAAAAAAACAGCTATCAAATAAACAAAATTTTGAAAAAATGAATTTTTGAAGTTTTAAAAACTATGCGTTCTCTCTTATAGAAAACTACTTAGTAATGTCTGATTGACTTACCATAAGGAAGATTACAAAGGTAAAAAGTCAGTAATTTAACAAGGCGTAATAATTTGCCCCCAAATCAACTCATACTTAGAGGGAAATTGTGTTTTTTTTTCCCTTTTCAAGCTGCAGCGAACACCAAACATCTGGCAAATCTTCCATGACACTACCCTTCACTTTAACAGCTCTATACCGTTCTAATAAATAAACCAATTAATGAATATAAAGATGTTTGTATTCTCTCCTCTTCACGAGGTGCAGGAAGTGTTCTGTTGAACGCTTGGAGAGTAATGGAATTCACGGAGTTGCGAAACAATGCAAGGGAAAGTGCCGTGAGTGGTACTGTGAGATAACACGCTGCAGTGGTCAAGATTACGTACCCACTTCCGAGATAAGGACTTCACTATTCAAGAAAAGTTTATCAAGAATTTGTATAAATTATCTGCTTTAGCATTTCGCTTGTCTTGTAATCAAGCCCCGAAGCAGGTATCGTCAGTTAAAGCGAAAATCATACATTAAGTTCTGTTCAATTCGAGATATTGAAAGTAAAAATTTTCAAATATTTTTTTTACTTAAATACCGAATAAAAATATTAATATTTTTCACACTGTACAGTGAGCACATAAGAATCAATGAAAATATAATCATCCTGAAATTATATCTACGAAAAAAGAACTTGCATTTATTTCATAATTGTTTGTATATCAATCAATACTTTCATTCTCATACATTTCATTCTGATTTTCTACTCTAGATGTTTGGGAACAAACTTTATTTGGGCATTGTACATGTTCATCATTTTGCTGTATTTACATTATACATTTTGCTAATCTTTTTAAACGCTTGAACCAAAATGTATTTAGGTTTAAAATGATATCAACATTTTACTGTTCCTACATTTATCAAGGTATTTATAATTGATATTGAATTCATATATGCACCAAATGAAATTTTCGTGAAAAAATAGTAAAAAAATTCAAAAAGGATCTTTTCAATACTTTTCAATATTTTAAATCTAGTGCCTCTCCGGAGAAATCCAGGTTATGTAAAAAAAAGTACACATACAGTTAAAAACCCCGAGAACAGATTAGGCTTAGTATCTTACTTGTTGTGAGTAGAAAGGCTTATAACAGTGAGTTATAAAAGAGTAATTATAAATAAAACTTAAAAGTACTATCATAAGTGAATGTCACTAGAGTAGTTGAGGGTTAAAGAAAATTCGGAATCGAAACGAACATGTATGTCAACAGTGGGATTCGAATCCAAATTCTCCACAACTGAAACGAAGCACCCTATTTGTTTTGTCATCGTTCGATATGTACATCCCTACTCAGTCAGTCACCTTTTGAGTTTATGCAATGTATATTTTATTCAAAGTTAGAACTTATGAAGCAGTGAAACTTCACAAGTAGTCGGCGTCAATAACTATAAACAGAACATTGCTTAAAAATTCTAAGTAAACTGTAAATAAATGCAGATGGTTAGTAGGGAGATTTGCGGTCTGCTTTTTACTACACGAGCGTTAAATGAAACTGAACTTGCTACTCAAATGTAATTCCGGACAGTTCTAAACACCCATGCTAAAAAAAATTCGAATACACTGACTCCAGTACAGAATGGTACTACCGTACTTGTTTCGTTATCATCTAGCTGAACGATAATAGTAATGATACCTTTTAAAACTGCATTTAATTTATGTACAAACGTTTAAAACTGGTTACAGAAATATCAAATTTCCGACTAAAGAAAATAGATTCCTTCACTGATTTACGTTGAAACCAACGAATAAGGACCAACAAATATGATTCCAACAGAATCATATTCGTTGACGAATGACGACCAACGAATATGATTCTAACAGAATTCGATTACATCGACTCCGGTACCAGAGAAAGGTAGTGCCATATCTGTTTGGTAATCGTCCGGTAGAACGAAAATAGCAATGATACCCTTTAAAACTATATTTAATTTATGCATAAACATTTAAAACTGGTTACAGGAATATCGAATTTCAGACTAAAGGAAATAGATTCCTTCATTGATTTACATTTCAACCAATGAATGAGGAACTTAAACGCTATCTCTCCGCAAAAGTATCGCAATATATTATTTCTTTGGGTACAATTTTATCAGAATCACCTGTCAATGCTTCTTTATCTTTTCCTTAGATTATGAGTGAACAGCAAGAGTAAAAAAATAAAACTTCATGTTTAATTTACAATTTCATTTTTTTCTTCTACTTCACATCTTTCTTTGACAAATGAGAACCACTCATTGCACATTCCCATGGATGAAAGAGATATGAATGATAGCTACAACCATTACAGCCCCAGGCAACCCGTTTATACTTTGTAACTAAGAATAGCCCGGTTGGCGAAGAAGATACCAAAAAGCAAAAGGAAACCTTAAACGGATATGGGTTTTAAAACTAATTTAGATAATTTTCAGTCAACCAAAATTAACTGCAGTATTCATCTTGAAGAACTAATTTGGTTAGTTTCGTTTTGTTTTCCTTCACTTGTTTTGGAGTTTTCTTGAGAGAATAAAATTATACACAACAAAGAAGGTCGCATTCATATTCTTGACTAGTTAGCTGAAGATTAAATCTAAAGCTGGATATAAAGGTTAATCAGATCTAAACCGAATTATATGAACTAAACATTCTTGTAAGAAAGGAGAATTGTGTTCCCTTGCTAAATAATTCATATCAATTTTATTTTCTAGTATAAAAATCTGAATATAAGAGATTTTACGGCATACAGTTATTTTCAGTTAACCAAAATTAGGTGCAGTATTCATTTTAAGGAACTGAGTTCGTATGTGTTTTGCTTTCCTCCTCTTGTTTTGGAAAGTTTTTGACATACTTCTTCCAGCGTACAATAGAATCATACGCTGGGAGAAGGTCGTATTCATATTTTTAACTAGTTAAAATTAAATATTAAATCTAAATATAGTTTTAAACATAAACCAAATTTAAACCGAATTCTATGAATTAAATAAGTATTCTTGTAAGAATTTAAAATTGTATTTCATAGCTATGTAACTAATATAAATTTTTCGTCCTTTTTTTCTTGAGTATTACCGTCCACACGGACGTTATACTTAATAACATTTTTTTTCTTGTAAAAAATACGAGTAAATACAATAAATATTTTACAAAAAGTAAGACTGGCTTTTTTTCGCTATACAAATTAAAATAAATTTATTTTCAAGTATTAAAACTTTATATACGATTTCTAGTGAATCCATTTATGCAGTTAATCACAAAATAAAGTAACAAAGACGTATAAGTAAATTAAGTCGTGTAATCAAGCCTAGCCTTAAAAAGTAATTATTGATTTCTCTTGGAGAGTTATATTAAATTATAATTTTATTACACCCTTATTATCCTATTAAAACAAAATGGGTACTTAATATTTTTATATTACTTATTTTTTTAACCTGTTGTCAGTTAATATTCCAAAGAACAACAATATATCGGAACAAAGTACAGTGTTATAAAAAACAATTTAGACGTTAATAAATTATAGAATAAGTCTATCTGCAAGAATATGGTATACAGCAATTGAAAAAAAAAAACAATATTTAATTCTTGTTATACAAACTCGTACAGTTAATACAAGAAATAAATAATTGTACAGAATGTCTAAATAAAAATACTTTGTTAGTTGAATTTTTCCCTACAATTTCATAAACAACAATATTTATAGAACTGCATATAATTAAATGCAGATTCCATAAACCTTGTTGTTTGTTAACATTAAAAAAAATAAATCTGAAACAATTACCTTTGGGATTTCGTGGCATTTCATACAAATTAAGCCAAACTTATTTCGAGGAAACAACGATGTATAACAATTTTCGTTTAACTGTCAATTTTCTTTCGTTATTCCTGTCATTTTACAGAAAAATATACGAGAACCGTAATAACTAGAATATAACATTCGTTAAAAAAGGAGAGCGAGTAATAAGGATTTTTACCTAAATAAAACTACACCGAAATGAAATTTTCATGAAAAAAAAAATCAATCAATATGCATAAAAATAGTCTGTGGGGGAACAACAATGGAAAGGGGAACAGCAATCTGACAGATGGCATTAATGCAATAACGTTTCAAATTTTAAAAATATATTTCAAAACATCAACCAATAAAAACTGATCCAGGTTTTTATGGTATTTATTTGTGGTTATAGGTTTAACGGAGCACTAAACAAACGCAGATTTGTTAAATTCGATGCTTGTCGTCAATAATTCACAAGAAAACATGTTTACAATAAATATGCTTTTATCACCCATTATTATGAACGCGACACTACATAAATTGAGCTGTCTTATCATATGATAAGAAATATATAAAAGAGAAGTGTTTGCATTTTATATTACGATTACTGAGAGACAGCAAACATCCTTTTCTGGCATGGGAAAATGCGATAAGGTAAAAAGATTAAATACTTAATATTAAGTATATTAGGACCGGATATAAGGTAGAGTGAGCAAGGGAATAAAACGCTCTGACCGTTATAATAAAAAGGGCAGCCGCAGAGGTCTATGCTTTAAATAAACACTGTTAGAGAGGGTAATTCTATCAAGCATGTTTCTAGCTCTATTGACTAGAAAGAGATCGTTAAACCGTAGATCGCGAGCTACTTCGGTGGAAAATTTTCGGTAGATCGCAGTGTCTAGCTATCTGCTTTCCAACATTATAAAAATTATTGATGACCAAAAAAGTGTGCCATTCTTTTTATTAAAGTTAGTAAGTCTGATAGAAATAACTGATTTTGTGTTTAACTTATTATTAACGACATTTTTCTTATTAATTACAAACGACTAATTCTTCATACATGCAAATCAATGTTTATATCTTGTATACAGATTTATTAAAATTGATTTCATATTTACTAGAAATGTGTTTATAGACAATAAACAAATTTAAAACGAGAAAGGAAAGTGCTTATTTATGTTCTAGTGGTGGTCACAGTTGGAATTAAAAACGACAATGTTGTTCAAAAGCTTCGTGAGTTTGCCAACAACTAGACTAAAATATGGAATAACATGTATTTAGGAAAACAAGTGTAATCAGTAGATTGCTAATTGCTAATTTTAATGAGTTGTAATTAAAAACGACAATGTTGTTCAAAAGCTCCGTGAGTTTGCCAACAACTAGACTAAAATATGGAATAACATGTTTTTAGGAGAACAAGCGTAATCAATAGATAAGCACTTTGCTAATTTTAAAGAGAATTCACACGAAAATAAACGCAAAAATTGAAAACATTGAAAAACTTTTAAAAGTGGTACAATTAAATGCTGTATCGTAATTTTTTAAACAAAATACTCATATAATAACACTTATTATGTAACCCTATAACATTACCGTTATTAAACTAACTTCTGCTTTCAAGATTTTTTATGAGAAATAAATGCTGTGCGAGAGTGTTACATATATAAAAGCAAGCAAAAGACTTGTATAATTTTTACATTTTACTACTCCTGATTAGTAAAAAGTTCTGACATATAACGCTTAATAAATGCATATAGATTTATTAGTTTAAGAATTTAAAACTTTAAGATAATTTTATTAATCAGTAATCAGTCAATCAATGGTAATCAGTAATAGATTATATAACTAAAAGCACTAAACTAGAATTTAACTCACTATTTTGACTTAGAATCAAGATAGTGTCACTGTAGCTGAAATATTCTTGCTAACAACTAATTGGTATAATCTTTTTTACATTTATTCCAAAACAAAATTTATTTTTCGGTTATTTCTTACTGCCTACACAAGATAAAAAGCAAAAGCGATAAAGTTAGTTTCGTCACAGTAGGTTTATATATATATATATATATATAAACATATATAAATATACACATATAAATAGATGGATAAATATAAAATAATTGTGAGAATAAAATTTTGTAAAATTAAAAAAAAATAATTTTAACGAAAAGAAAAATCCCTAAATGGTTTTTATCTAGTCATTCCAAAGTAAAATAACAAGTATGATCGGTTACTGATATGTTCTAATTCAAAATCTATCTAAATAAATCTATGAAACTCGAATATTCACAAAAGTTTCTTTAACTGACTCAAATTAACTCGCATTTTAAATATCACAGCATCTTCTGTAATTACTGCAAAAAATTATTCACACCGAAACAAATTCATTGATATGTTGTTGTTTACAGAGAACATGTTCATTCAAAGAATTGTTTCCCCCTCCCCCCCCAACACTAAGGTACGTAAACAAACTTGTTTTCTCCGGAGTTGCATGGGTAAGGCAAGCTATCGGGGGTCACCATCAACAAAAATCCCTAAAGGTGTTTCATTTATTAAGATAGCAGGTAACGAAGGAACACCAAAAGAATTTTAAGGGCAGTAATAGAATTAGACAGTGAAATGTTAAAACTTTTACAAGATAATTGTATGTTTAAATGCAGAATTCGTAAGCAGAAATTTTACACCACGTAAAGCAGAATTTATGATTTTCATGACCATATTATCGTTTTACATCTCGATAGAATGTTATCAAGCTAATGTTATCAGCTATTTTCATTATATTTTAGAATCTATTACAAAATTTCTCTTATAATCCGTACTATAAGAATTACCAAAAATATCAGAAAAATCGTAGTGAACTAACTCTTAAGAAGTAAATAAAATGTATTAAAATATAAGAAATTTAAGCTTAAACGTAGGTTCAATAAAATAAAATTCCAACTGATGACATTTTTTAAAAATTTGTTCTGAAATGCGAATGCATGTTCAGAGTAATAATACACAAGTTTTAATTAATTATTATTTATATCAATTTATATCAATTAGATAAATCGATATAAATATTTAAAATTAAAAATAATACTGAGTAGAATGTTGCAAGGAATTAACAAAATATTCTACAAAAAGTAAATTCCCTTCATTTACTTCTATCTTTTCACTCTTCACAGCTTAAATTTTTCTTGTTCAATTTAGTAAACATCACTTAAAATAGTAAGTCCGTTTAGAATTTTGCAAAGAAATAACAAATGATTCTACAAAGAGTAAAAAAATAAATTCCATTCATTTACTTCTATCTTTTCACTCTTCACAGCTTAAATTTTTCTGGCTCAATTTAGTGAACATCACTTAAAATAGTAAGTCCGTTTAGAATTTTGCAAAGAAATAACAAATGATTCTACAAAGAGTAAAAAAATAAATTCCATTCATTTACTTATATCTTTTCATTCTTCACAGCTTAAATTTTTCTGGTTCAATTTAGTAAACATCACTTAAAATTGTAAGTCGTTTACCAAAAATTGTTAACAAATTATATTAGATATAAACTACGAATTATGCAATAGCTTAAAAAATGAATAAATTTAAATCCACTTACTTGATTTTTGTTTATATCCTTCCATCACATAGTTCAACAAAATTTATACACCAGAAAAATAATTGTTTCCCGGTCCCACACACACAAACAATCCGTTTTCCAACAATAATAAAATAAAAATCAAACGTAGAGCTGCCTTAACTATCAGTTACAGTTAAACATAAAAGCACCAGTTTTAAGTCACCGCCGATATTACTCCGCAGACCAGCACAATTAAAACAACACAACGCAATAACAGTTGATAACACGAGAAAAATGTGTGCCGCTTGTTTTACCTGTACTTCAAAAACGGCACGGCAACTAGCGAACTCGCGACTTGCGCCGCCAAATGCCAACTTCGGAATAACGAAAAGGTAGACAGGGCTCGAAAGTTCGGTTTCTATCCCCCTGCCGCTTTTGATGTTTTCTTTTTTTTATTGATGTTTTGATGATGTTTCTTTCCTTCAGTCGCTCCCGCTTCCACTTCGTTGGTTCCGATGACGTTTCGCGTCGTCAGAAGATCCGATTGGCTCCCAAGCACTAAACGGCGAGAGTCGGATCACAGCTTGCAATCAGTTGGTGAAAGTTTTGGTGAAAAATCTCTCTTTGGCGACGAAACATTTATGCGGTAAATTTAAAATGACGCCGATGAGATCCGGCGAAAATGCAAGCAGTTTATCAGTAGGAATGAAAAGTAATTATTCAGTTTATTGCTAGAAATTAGAGCATTGAAAGTTTAAATCTTAATTTACAATACGAGAAAAGTTTGTTAATATTAATCAAAAATTTAATACTAAATTACATTAATTTGATAGTATAATAGCAACCAAAATAAAAATCCATAAGTTGGTTTTTTAATTGTTATTTTAAATTTTTTCTTGAATAAATGATGTGAAATATTTTATACTACAACTAAATAGGGAAACTAATAAGATCAATAAAAATATCGATATAAAATATTGATTTTCAATTACTACGCTATTAAATGGTTACATTTGTCAATAAAAATATCGACAAAAATATCGATATAAAATAAAAATATCAATAAAAATATCGATATAAAATATTGCTTTCCAATTACTACACTATTAAATGGTTACATTTGTCAAAAAAAAAAAAATATCGAAAAAATATCGATAAAAATATGAATGTAAAATAAAAATATCAGTAAAATTATCGATATAAAATATTGATTTCAATTATTACACTATTAAATGGTTACATTTGTCCATTGCAAGTTTTAATTGCATTTCTTGTTTAGTTGAAAAAGTCTTGTTTTTTAGCGTTTCTGCCGAATAAATTAGTTTTTAGTTACTATAAAATGGATTGTAAGATTTTGGCCCTTTATTCACGGTATATTGATATTTTTTAAATTTAAAATGAGTCAGCAAGAAGCAAAGTGAATGCTTGTGCAATTAATAAAATATATGTTTCGTATTAAAAAAATGAAAATTTGGAGATAACAAGTCAAAATGAAAGGAGAACACGTATATTTCATATTTAAACTAACATATTACTCAATTTTTGACATGACTGAAGTCATTAATTTTAAACAAACTTTACTTCTGTCACTTACGTCCATTTTTTTTCTGCTTCAGTTAACGTCATTCAGTTTGACGCCATGGATTAATCGCGGTTAGATGTTAAACGACTGTGGTGAGACAGGCCCTTAGATTGTCTATCTAGAAGTTATAAATTTATAATTTTCGAGCCCTATAGCCAATCTCTGCTACTTCACCTATGTTACACTTTCGTGATATATCATTCACACGTTTCGTAGCCAAGCTTTCAGGTACGAAATGTAAGTAAATTATTGCAAAGTGTTTGCAATGTATTACTTTTCTATCTCTTTGAGATTCATTGTGATATGATGTATCATTTGCCAATAAGCTTGTACCATCCGTAAGCGTAAATCATCTTGAGACTGTTGTGGATAATTCCTATTCAGATTTTATTTCAAGTTTTTTTTATAGTAAGTGTAACTCAGTAATTACTCACCATGGATATGCAATCCTAGAAAGCAATGTAGTAAACAGATTGTAATCTACATTGTAATCTACTGACTGAGTCACCTTTCCTTGCCCACCCAATATGATACATTAGGATTATCTATTTTATCTAGAATGTTATTTATTATAATCTTTGATCAGTATTGCCGATTTCTGCTCCCCAACCCAAATTACACTTTCGTAATATGTCACTTACACTTCTCCTAGGCAAGCCGCCAGGTACGAACTATAAATAAAACATTGCGAAGTGTTTGTAATGCATCACTTTTCTCTCTCTTTGCGATTCGTTCTGATACAATGAATCCATTGCAAATCAGCGTGTATTTGCGAAAATCGTCTTGCGGCGGTTGATGATAATTCCTGTTTAGACTTTATTACAAATATTTTTATACTAAATGTTATCCAGTTGTTTTTCAGCATGGATATGCAGTTCTCGAAAGTAAAGCAGTAACCAGAATATTGGTGGTTCATTGTAACCTTACTGCATGAGTCTACTCTCATTGTCGACATAGTATGGTATATTATGGCTGTCCATATTATCTAGAAAGTTATTTATTATAATCTTTGAGCAGGATTGCCCATGTCTGCTACCTGACTTTCGTAATATGTGATTCACAAGTCTCGTATCCAAGCCACCAGCTGCGAACGATAAATAAATCACTGCTAAGTGTTTTGCGATGCTTAATTTTTCTCTCTCTTTGCTATTCGTTCTAACACGATGAATCACTTGTAAATTAGGGTGTACCCACTTAGAAAATATTTCTACCACGGTTTTTGTTGATTTCTGTTAAATTTTAAATCAAATCTTCTTTATAGTAAATGTTACTCTAGCTTTTAAGTTCTATCTTTAACACCTTAAAACCACTTTTTAAGTTCTAACTGATAATTTTCTGATGAATATCTCAAATTATTTGCATCTCTGAAAAAATTGTTAAGATATTTTAAAGACAAATTTACTCTGCAAATTTCCTTGACATTTTCTTAATGTCTTAACATACATTTCATTCACATTAAGACATTCAAAATATCTGAAATAAAATGAAGATAATCATAAGAGAAAATGAATCTCAAAAAGAATTTTCACATTTTTGAAGATTTTCTTAAGAAAATGGTACTTTTTTAAAATCTTCAGATTATTTTTAGCAGGGCAGTTGCTCAGCATGGATCCTCAAAAGTAATACAGTAAACAGAATATTGACTCATGCAGTAAGGCTACAGTAATCTTACTGCATGAATCTCCTTTCCTTGCCCCCCCCCCCTACTATGATACATTAAGACTCTCTATGTCTACCCACTTCCGAAAATATTTCTGAGACAACTGTTGTTGGTGATTTCTGCTGAGATTTTATTTCAAATCTTTTTACAGTTAATAGTACTTATCAGTAAGTACTATGGACATTCAATTCTTGAAAGTAATACTGTAAACAGAAATATTGACTCATGCAGTAAGGTTACTGTAATCTTATCGCATGAATTTCTTTTCATTGTCCACCTAATGCAGTAAACAGAATATTGGTGGAGCATTGAAATCGTACTGCATGAGTCTGCTTTCATTGCTTACACAGTATGACACATTAGAACTGTCCTTATTATCTAGAATGTTATTTATTATGATATTTGAGCAGCATTGACGATCTCTGCTACCGGACCCACGTTACACTTTCGTGATATGTGATTTACACGTCTCGTATCCAAGCCGCTAGTTACGATCGATAAATAAATCTTTGCGAAGTGTTTGCGATGTATCATTTTCCTATCTCTTTGCGATTTACTCTTATACGATGAATGACACTTGCAAATCAACGTCTATTCATTTCCGAAAATATCTCTGCGACTGTTTTTGGTGGGGATTCCTGTTGAGATTTTATTTCAAATCTTTTTATAGTTAATGGTACTTACCAATAAGTACATGGATATGTAATTCTTGAAAGTAATACTGTAAACAAAATATTGACTCATGCAGTAAGGTTACTGTAATCTTATCGCATGAATTTCCTTTCATTGTCCACCTAATGTAGTAAATAGAATATTGGTGGCGCATTGAAGTCTTACTGCCTGAGTCTGCTCTCATTGCTTACACAATATGATACATTAGGACTGTCTTTATTACCTAGAATGTTATTTATTATGATCTTTGCAGTATTACCGATCTCTGCTACGTTACAGTTTCGGGATATGTGATTCACACGTCTCTTATTCATGCCACGAGGTGCGAACTATATATAAATCATTGCAAAGTATTTGCGATGCATCACTTTTCTATCTCTTTGCGATTTACTCTTATACGATGAATAACTTGCAAATCAACGTCTACCCACTTTCGAAAATATCTCTGCGACGGTTGTTGGTGGGGATTCCTGTTGGGATTTTTTTTTTCAAATCTTTTTAGAGTTAATGGAACTTATCAATAAGTACGCATGGATATGCAATTCCTGAAAGTAATACTGTAAACAAAAATACTGACTCATGCAGTAAGGTTACTGTAATCTTATCGCATGAAATTCCTTTCATTGTCCACCTAATGCAGTAAACAGAATAATGGTGGCGCATTGTAACCTTACTGCATGAGTCTGCTCTCATTGCTTATAAAGTATGATATATTAGGACTGTCCTTATTATCTAGAATGTCATTTATTATGATCTTTGAGCAGTGTTTCTGATCTCTGCAACCCAACCCTTGTTACACTGTCTTGATATGTGATTCACATGTCTCATACGCAATCGGTCAGGTGAAAACTATATATAAATCATTGTGATGCATCACTTTTCTATCTCTTTGCGATTTACACTTATAACGATGAATCGCATGCAAATCAACGTCTACCCACTTGCTAAAATATCTCTTCGACTGTTTTTGGTGGGGATTCCTGTTGAGATTTTATTTCAAATCTTTTTATAGTTAATGGTACTTATCAGTAAGTACGTATGGATATGCAATTCTTGAAAGTAAAATCGTAAACAAAAATATTGACTGATGCAGTAAGGTTACTGTAATCTTATCGCATGAAATTCCTTTCATTGTTCACCTAATGCAGTAAACAGAATATTGGGGAATAGAAATTGGTGAACAGAATATTGAAATCTTACTGAATGAGTCTGCTCTCATTGCTTACACAGTATGATACATTAGGACTGTCTTTATTATCTAGAATGTTATTTATTATGATCTTTGAGCAATATTGCCGATCTCTGCTACCCGACCCACGTTACACTTTCGTGATATGTGATTCACACTTATCGTATCCAAGCCGCCAGGTACGAACGATAAATAAATCACTGCGAAGTGTTTGCGATGCTTCATTTTTCTCTCTCTTTGCGATTCGTTCTGATACGATGTATCACTTGCGAATCATCGTGTGCCCATTTGCGAAATCACTTACGCCCAGGATTAATGCATCGTTCTGCAACGGTTGTCATTCCTCATAATTACTTTCCCATATTAATTGAAAGCATCTTTTGTGAGTCGTACCTTATATCGCTTTGTGATAAATGGCGGCCACGTTGTTCAATCAGAGCACGAAATGGGCAGGGCAGATTTAAGGTATGCGTTCGCTTTGGGCGAAAGAAGTGGCAGATGTGGTACGTACCAGGAGATCGCAAGTGCGGTTTCCAAGATATACCCGCAACGGATTCATTGTATCAATATAGAATTATGCATTATGATGCAGTCCACTAAATCATCCTGGCACAGCATGTAAAATTAACAAACAAATAAAACCCGAAGAAGGTTTGAAAAAGAAATTGCTGTTATAAAAAAACACCAATCGGTATTCGCATAGCATTCGTTCTTTAGAAGTGCAACGAAATACGATGTCAAAGAAAGGCTTTTAAATTGTAATTAAGTTCGCAGAATCAAGGCTTCCTTTTTTGTTCTGTTTCAATCACTACATAGTGTATTATAAAATATTTAATTCAAAAACAAATAAATTGTTCAAAGATTGAAAGAATGTATATAGAAAACTGCATGGATAGATGCAGAAAAGAATATGAAGTAATTATATGTTTTACCTTTATTTTTATCTAAGGCTGGAAAAGGTGCTTACTTTAATAGAATGGAATGTGTAGATATTCATGACTTTCCACGAATTTTTCTTGTGAAAAATAAGCTTAAAATGTACTTTTTTTTTACGTTTTACTAGATAGGCTAAAAAAGCATTATAAACAATTAACCTAAACAAGAATTTGTGAAATGGCGACAGTCAGTAATATTTTGCCGCCTGCCGTCGAAATCCCGAAATTTACAGTTGAGGCAAATATGGTATTTGCTATAGTAAATACAATACTATTTAACTGGTTTAGTGATTATTATTAATATAACTATTTATTTATTCGCATTAATAAATTAACTAATTTATGAATAATAATAATAGTATAACTTTAACAATAATGCATTGTTTAAAAGTTTTCACCTCTCATATATATATATATATATATATATATATATATATATATGTGCGTGTGGTGTATATATATATATATATATATATATATATATATATATATATATATATATATATATATATATATGAATTTATGAAAAATAATAATAATATAACTTATTGTTTAAAATTTTTCACCTCTCATATATATATAATATATATATATATATATATGTGTGCGTGTGGTATATATATATATATATATATATATATATATATATATATTTACGTACATGTATGTACATATATATACATATATATATACACACATATATATACACATATATACATGTATATATATACATATACACACATATATATATATGTATATATATATATATATATATATATATATATATATATATATATATATATATATATATATATATATATATATATACGTACACATACATACACACACACATTCATACAAATGCGGCGGGTTGACTTTTGGGCTGCCTAGGTCTGACCTAAACGATGTTTTAGTTAAACTAAATATGAATTAAAACTTACTACAAAATGAAAAATAATTCGTTTTGTAAAAGGACGCTATTTTCCTACTCAATTTCAATTAATTATTAACAGATTAAAAACTCACAAAACCCCAATATTACTCTCTTTGAAGGAGCAGAGGGCCGTCGAGTGGAGATTGGAACTTGGCGGAACTTCCACCCTGTCGCCATCCCGGCAACCCTGTACTCCATCCTCTACTTTTCCAAGTCGGCGGGATTCAGGCTACCTGTTGAATGGCGTGACGCGCGCGAAAAATTACTAATCTCCGCTGTGAAACCATTCCTGACGCATGCATTTTTCCACATCTATTCACATTTCGAGGAGCGTGGAAGGAAAATTGAGTTTTTCACATGTATCTCATAGTTGACCGAAACTTCCGGCCGTTGACAGGAAAAAAAAAATGATGCGCTTGTATCATCAATTTGGGCGTATACCAGATAATATCAACTGTAAATTTCAGGAATTCCACCGCGGGCCGCAAAATGTTACTGACGGGCCGCCATTTGATCAATTACGATTTAGATTAATTATTTATAACTAGCATATAGCCCGTCATATGACGGAATCATTAAAATTCTTCACTCAGGAAATTCAAAAATTATTTTACAGCAAATGCTAACGTTAATTTATCACGTTTTTTATTACTACTTTTGTTGTGTAAACAAAGTATATCCATTTTCAGTTGCGACCACATTTTTAATCAAATTTATTTCAAAATAATTTTGAAATATTGTTTATACTAAAATCGACTGCCATGAAATGATTTTTTTTTAATAAAAACATTCAGCTATGTTTTGATCCAATGTATTTCCTATCAACAGCTATAATTTAATTGTAATAAGAAATAGCTATGACTTTTTATTCTTCGGAAACTAGCATATAGCCCGCAATATTACGGAATCAATAAAATTCTTCATTCAGGAAATTCAAAAATTATTTTACAGCAAATGCTAACGTTAATTTTATCACGTTTTTTTATTTTCTTATAAATACAGACACTATTCTATACAGATCATCGCAAACACGCAATTACTACTTTTGTTGTGTAAACAAAATATATCCATTTTCAGTTGCGACCACATTTTTAATCAAATTTATCTCAAAATAATTTTGAAATGTTGTTTATACTAAAATCGACTGCCATGAAATGACTATTTTTTTAATAAAAACATTCAGCTATGTTTTGCTCCGATGTATTTCCTATCAACAGCTATAATTTAATTATAATAAGAAATAGCTATGACTTTTTATTCTTCGGAAACTAGCATATAGCCCGCAATATTACGGAAACAATAAAATTTTTAATATTCCAGAATTGTAAAGTACCCTATGAGTCAGGTAAAAAAAAAATGGTTTGTTTTTTGGCTGAGAATTATCTGGTACACGCCCAATAATTTGTTTATCTTCATACTCCTCTAAAGTCTCCCGATACTACGAGCGCAGTTTAGAATCACTTTAGAAAGATAATTCAAAGTTTCTTAACTACATAAAAAATAAGTTCTTCCCTTTTTTTTCACAGTAATTAATGGAAGTAAAGAAATGAAACTATAATTTTTATTACACCCTTTAGGTAGATTTTCATTGCAACAAAAAATAACCGATGCTTAAATTTAAAATTATCACATATGTACCTAATCTATTATTTAGGCGAAATATAAAAGAAAATTATTTACGTAATATCTAAATTCAATGATAAAAAGTGTGAAAAAATGCAGACGATATTTAAACAGTTTAAAATAAGAAATTATTAAATATGATGGTTAAAAAAATGACGTCATAATAATAGAAAAATATGTTATTTTAACCTATTTATTATGTGATAAATCGATAAATTTAAACGCCTACTCTTAACCGGGGAAAATAGGCTTGGAATAATGGCATTAAACGCTCGAAAAGGGGGGAAAGGTTTATTTAATGTAAGAATAAACATGAGAGAACATGAAATCAAATTAGAAAAATAGTTTTTTTAAGAAGAAAGCACTTACAGCTCTTATAAGAATTATTATTTTAGAATTACATAAAATAGTGAAGTTTAAAATTAACAAAAACAATTATACCCCAAATAATTTAATTTTTAAGACGATCACGCAGTTACAGTGTTAGTTTATTCGAATTAATATTGATAAAGGGAAAGAAGAAAATCATAACTAATAATGCAATAAAAATAATTAATAGTGAAATAAAAATAAAGCTAATAAAAGGATAATTTAGGGGGAGTATTATGGATGGTCACCTGCATCAATCGACACCAAGGAGTTTAAAAACAACGTTTTTTAGGTTACCATATCCTTCAAGACATTTATTGCTGTATTACTGAAATATTATCGAAGTTTAATTCAGGATAATTTATCTAATATTTTAACAATAATTAAATCTGAAAGCAATTAATAGTTCACAATTCCTGGTGCATGTACTTTTCCAATTACTCTACCGCTTTGAAGACTATAAAAGCAAAATATTGCCAACAATAAATATTTAGAGGCGCTGTTTTCGGCACTCTTGCTAAGTATCCCGTGTAGTAATAGTTCCTCAGATTGTCTCGTAAATCTTTCACTAAGATGTATAGCTTGAGAACGTTATACATCTGGGCTAACAATTTCGCACCAAAAAAAATTAATGTTTTAGATTTTAGAAATTGTATCTTTCTTGGAAAATGTTTATAGTAGTTCTTCCAGAAAAGCTATGGAACGATTCTGGGGAAATTTTTCCTTTAAACAAACTTAAATCTATGGGTTTTTCTTTCTGTTAAATCTCCTAAAAGTCTTCTCTCCTTCTCTAAAGTGAACACAGTTCACAATTTCTGGTGCATGTACTTTTCCAACTAGCTTATTGCTTTGAGTAATATAAAAGCAAAATATCACCAACAATAAATATTTAGAGGCGCTGTTTTCGTCACTCTTGTTAAGAATCCCGTGTAGTAATAGCTCCTCAGAGTGTCTCGTAAACCTTTAACTAAGATGTATAGCTTGAGAACGTTATACATCTGGGCTAACAATTACGCACAAAACAATTAATGTTTTAGATTTTAGAAATTGTATCTTTCTTGGAAAATGTTTATGGTAGTTCTTCCAGAAAAGTTCTGGGTATATTTTTCCTTTAAACAAACTTAAATCGATGGGTTTTATGCTATTAAATCCCCTAAACGTCTTCTCTCCTTCTCTAACGTTAACACAGTTCACAATTCCTGGTGCATGTACTTTTCCAACTACTCTATCGTTTGAAGACTATAAAAGCAAAATATCGCCAACAATAAATATCTAGAGGCGCTGTTTTCGGCATTCTTGCTAAGTATCCCGTGTAGTAATAGTGTCTTGTAAATCGTTAACTAAGATGTATAGCTTGAGAACGTTATACATCTGGGCTAACAATTTCGCACCAAAAAAAATTAATGTTTTAGATTTTAGAAATTGTATCTTTCTTGGAAAATGTTTATAGTAGTTCTTCCAGAAAAGCTATGGAACGATTCTGGGGAAATTTTTCCTTTAAACAAACTTAAATCGATGGGTTTTATGCTATTAAATCCCCTAAACGTCTTCTCTCCTTCTCTAACGTTAACACAGTTCACAATTCCTGGTGCATGTACTTTTCCAACTACTCTATCGTTTGAAGACTATAAAAGCAAAATATCGCCAACAATAAATATCTAGAGGCGCTGTTTTCGGCATTCTTGCTAAGTATCCCGTGTAGTAATAGTGTCTTGTAAATCGTTAACTAAGATGTATAGCTTGAGAACGTTATACACCTGGTCTAACAATTTCGGACAAACAAAATGAATGTCTTAGATTTTAGAAATTGTATCTTTTTTGGAAAATGTTTATGGTAGTTGACATTCCAATTTATCAATATCCAAAAAATGGAATTAGTAAATGTGTGCACTCAACTGCTCAAATATCGCCAACAATAAATATTTAGCGGCGCTGTTTTCGTCCCTCTTGCTAGGTATCCTGTGTAGTAATAACACCTCAGATTGTCTCGTAAATCGTTAACTAAGATGCATATCTTGAGAACGTTATACATCTGGTGTAACAATTTCGGACAAAAAAAAATAATGTTTTTAGATTTCAGAAATTGTATATTTTTTTTTTGAAAATGTTTATGGTAGCTGATGTTCCAATTTATCAATATCCAAAAAATGGAGTTAGTCAATGTGTGCACTGAACGGCTCAAATATCTCCAACAATACATATTTAGAGACGCTGTTTTCGGCACTCTTGCTAAGTATCCCGTGTAGTAATAGCGCCTCAGAGTGTCTCGTAAATCGTTAACTAAGATGTATAGCTTGAGAACGTTATACATCTAAGCTAACAATTTCGGAAAAAAAAAAAGTTTTATATTTTAGAAATTGTATTTTTTTGTTTGGAAAATGTTTTATGGTAGTTGATGTTCCAATTTATCAATATCCAAAAAATGGAGTTAGTCAATGTGTGCACTGAACAGTTCAAATATCTCCAACAATACATATTTAGAGGCGCTGTTTTCGGCACTCTTGCTAAGTATCCCGTGTAGTAATAGCGCCTCAGAGTGTCTCGTAAATCGTTAACTAAGATGTATAGCTTGAGAACGTTATACATCTGGGCTAACAATTACGCACAAAAAAAGTAATGTTTTAGATTTCAGAAATTGTATCTTTTTGGGAAAATGTTTATGGTAGTTATCCCAGAAAAGCTATGGAATGATTCTGGGAATATTTTTCCTTTTAACAAACTTAAATCTATGGGTTTTTATCTTATTAAATCTCCTAAAAGTCTTCTCCTTCTCTAACGTTAACACAGTTCACAATTCCTGAAGCATATACTTTACCAGCTGCCCTATCGCTTTGAGAAATATAAAAGCAAAATATCGCCAACAATAAATATGTAGAGGTGCCGTCTTCGGCACTCTTGCTAAGTATCCTGTGCAGTAATAGCACCTCAGAGTGTCTCGTAAATCGTTAGCTAAGATGTATTGCTTGAGAAGGTTATACATCTGGGCTAACAATTAAGCAAAAAAAATAATGTTTTAGATTTTAGAAATTGTATCTTTTTGGGAAAATGTTTATGGTAGTTATTCCAGAAAAGCTATGGAATGATTCTGGGAATATTTTTCCTTTTAACAAACTTAAATCGATGGGTTTTTATCTTATTAAATCTCCTAAAAGTCTTCTCTCCTTCTCTAAAGTGAACACAGTTCACAATTCCTGGTGCATGTACTTTTCCAACTACCCTATCGCTTTGAGTAATATAAAAGCAAAATATCGCCCACAATAAATATTTAGAGGTGCTGTTTTCTGCACTCTTGCTAAGTATCACGTGTAGTAATAGTGTCTTGTAAATCGTTAACTAAGATGTATAGCTTGAGAACGTTATACATCTGGTCTATCAATTTCGGACACACAAAATGAATGTCTTAGATTTTAGAAATTGTTTCTTTTTAGGAAAATGTTTATGGTAGTTCTTCCAGAAAAGCTCTGAAACGATTCTAGGAATATTTTTCCTTTAAACAAACTTAAATCTATGGGTTTTTATGGTATTAAATCTACTAAAAGTCTTCTCCTTCTCTAACGTGAACACAGTTAACAATTCCTGGTGCATGTACTTTTCCATCTACCCTATCACTTTGAGGAATATAAAAGCAAAATATCGCCAACAATAAATATTTAGAGACGCTGTTTTCGGCACTCTTGCTAAGTATCCCGTGTAGTAATAGCGCCTCAGAGTGTCTCGTAAATCGTTAACTAAGATGTATAGCTTGAGAACGTTATACATCTGGGCTAACAATTTAACACAAAAAAATTAATGTTTTAGATTTTAGAAATTGTATCTTTTTCGGAAAATGTTTATGGTAGTTCTTCCAGAAAAGCTATGGAACGATTCTGGGGGTATTTTTCCTTTAAACAAACTTAAATCGATGGGTTTTATGCTATTAAATTTCCTAAAAGTCTTCTCTTCTTCTCTAACTTGAACACAGTTCACAATTCCTGGTGCATGTACTTTTCCAACTACTCTATCTTTTGAAGACTATAAAAGCAAAATATCGCCAACAATAAATAACTAGAGGCGCTGTTTTCGGCATTCTTGCTGAGTATCCCGTGTAGTAATAGCACCTCAGAGTGTCTCGTAAATCTTTAACTAAGATGCATATCTTGAGAACGCTATACATTTGGGCTAACAATTAAAAAAAATGTTTTAGATTTTAGAAATTGTATCTTTTTTGGAAAAAAGTTTATGGTAGTTATTCCAGAAAAGCTTTGAAACGATTCTGGGAATGTTTTTCCTTTGAACAAACTTAAATCTATGGGTTTTTATCCTATTAAATCTCTTAAAAGTCTTCGCTCTTTCCCTAACGTGAACACAGTTCATAAATAACTGTTACACTAAACAGCGTTTACAAAGGTGGTACAGAAACATGCAGTAAATCTAGTTTAACTCTCCTTCTCTAACCCCCTCCCAGCAAGTTACCCTTGATAAGATATCCCCCACAGGGCTTTTTGACGTAACTTAAATGAAGATATATGGAGTCCTTTAGACAAACCGTTTCGAAACGCTTAACTACAATTTCAATTTTATTTATGCCAATCCATACAGAATATTCAGGGAATAAAGGATTTCGAAAGGGCTGTGGTATTGGTCACAGACTATTAAACTGATTTAAAGCCCTCTTTAACATTCCCGTCCACCAATCAGACTTGCTTAAAAGCATCGGAGGAACATGAATGTGCTTAACCTCCTTTTTGTTACTTTGCTCCCAGTAAATTACATCCTATCATACCTTGGAGTTTTCTCGGAATTCGAGAATAGATTCATTCAGTGGCGCAGGGTGGGGTAAGAAGGATCAATTCCTCCCCCTAGGTATAGCCAAATATTACACAGTAAAGCTTATATGAATCAGTTTACGATTCATTCTATACTGTATCTATACCCAAAGTTTTTGCATTTATTTCACTCTGGTTAGTGTATCAATCAATCCTTTTATTAATTCCATTCTGACTTTTTCTAGGAGTAATAGATAGGAGTAATTGAGTATTATATTTTTGAAAACAAATTTTATTTCGGTTTATTTTGTTTCTCTCTCTCTCTCTCTCTCTCTCTCTCTCTCTCTCTATATATATATATATATATATATATATATATATATATACATATATATATATATATATATATATACATATATATATATATATATATATATATATATATATATATATATATATATATATATATATATATATATACATATATACATATATATATATACATATATATACATATACATATACATATACATACATACATACATACATACATATATATATATATATATATATATATATATATATATATAATATATATATATATATATATATATATATATATATATATATATATATATATATATATATATATATATATATATATATATATATATATATATATATATATATATATATATATATATATATATATATATATATACGTAACACGGCGAAATAAGTCGGATGGCTATAAGAGAATTTTAGTTCCCATTATTTTTAATTGCCCAGGTTTTCTGGGAAACGAGAAGACTTATTACTATTTATCATATTCCAGTCGTGGCTCCATTAAGCTAACAGCGAAGTCCATGGCGAAACTTGACTTCAGACTAGGTAAAAGGCATCTTTCTCCGACAAGAGCAGAGCAATTAATGATACATGAAAACAATTTTCTCTTTTAAAGTCAGCCCCACAGCGAGACGATGAGGAGATATTCCCAAGAGAGATCAGCTTAGTCAGCAATATTTACCGTCAGAAAGGAACTTAAATCATTAAAAAAGGGAACCATATTACTGAGACAGCTGGAAAATGTAGCGAGTGGATAGAAAATTTGCATTTATATCGGAGTCAGGTTTTGGAAATAGAATCAAAAAATTCAAGTCACGAATACTCCTTTTAATTCTGAGATTCTGTGGTTGGGAAAATTGATATGAAAGAATGAGAATGGAAAGAGGAGAATTTTTAAGAGTGATATTTTAGTTGTTTAATAAATTTGATATATTACATATATAAAATTATAAAAACAAAATTATTACTTAATTAAACGATATTAAAAATAATACTATATTATTGCACTGCAACGAATGAGTTTTTCTTGCAGTAAGCTTACAGTAAAATAAATAAATTTTCGAATAAAATATTACAATCTTATATCCATTTTACAGATTTTAATAAGAAGTTTGAAAAATATTTAGCTTACCTCTTTACATCTGTAAGGATTAAATTAAATAAAGGTTATCCAGAAACTATCAACACAGGCTATAATACAAGTGATTGTTTATGAAATCCTGGGTTGAAATTCAAAATATAAAATGTAGAAATATGATAACATTCGAAAATAATTATGAGTGTTCTTGGAGAAAGGTAATTGAAGTTGTAATGGATTAGGGGAAAATAATAATCTCACAATTAAAAAATATTTATTAGGTTCCCTTACTAATTTACTTATATTGAAAACTTTGCAATTTATAAAAACAAAATCATTACATGATTAAACGATGTTAAAAATACTACTGTATTATTGCACTGCAACGAATGAGTTTTTCTTCCAGTAAGCTTACAGTAAAATAAATAAATTTTCTAAGTAAAGTATTACAACTTTATACCAATTTTACAAATTTTAATAAGCAGTCTAACAAATATTTAGCTTACCCTTTACATCTGTAAGGATTAAATTAAATAAAGGTTATCGAGAAATTATCAAGACAGGACTTAATACAAGTTCTTATTTATGTAATCCTGGGTTAAAATTTAAAATATAAAAGGTAAAAATATGATAACATTCGAAAATAATTATGAGTGGTCTTGGAGAAAGGTAATTGAAGTTTTAATGGATTAAGGGAAAATAATAATCTCACTATTAAAATAATATTAGGTTCCCTTACTAATTTACTTATATTGAAAACTTTGCAATTTATAAAAACAAAATCATTACTTGATTAAACGATATTAACAATAATAATAAACTATTGCACTGCAACGAATGAGTTTTTCTTGCAGTAAGCTTACAGTAAAATAAATAAATTTTCCAAGTAAAGTATTACAATCTTATACCTATTTTACAGATTTTAATAAGAAGTCTGAAAAATATTTAGTTTACCTCTTTACATATGTAAGGATTAAATTAAATAAAGGTTATCCAGAAATTATCAAGACAGGTTGTAATACAAGTGCTTATTTATGTAATCCTGGGTTAAAATTTAAAATATAAAAGGTAGAAATTTGATAACATTCGGAAATAATTATAAGTGGTCTTGGAGAAAGGTAATTGAAGTTGTAATGGATTAAGAGAAAATAATAATCTCACTATTAAAATAATATTTATTAGGTTCCCTTACTAATTTACTTATATCGAAAATTTTGTAATTTATAAAGATACCGTAATATCATTTTCATTATATAAATTGAATTTTACAATTTAAAAACTGATAAGAGGTAAGAACCTTGAATTACAAGATTTCATTTATAAGCGAAATTTAAAATAAAAATCTATTCAATTCTATTTAAAAGCTAAAAAGCTTAAAAAACTTTCGCAAGGTTCAATAAATTTTATGAAAGTGAAACTTTCTATTGTTATTAGTGAATAACCTAACGTATTCGTAGGTTTCTTAAAAAGGGCGTAATTCTATATTTTACCAACCTTTCATCAAGCCGAAAAAATGTTAAAATTACAAGGACTTGAAGTAATAGAGGAAACTAAGCATGTTTCATTACTTAAAATTCTTTTAAACTTAACCGAGTATGATTTGCTATTCATAGAAAATTAGGGAAACTCCCTTATAAATTTAACATTCTTACTGTTGTTTAGATAATTCCATGATACCGCATTCAATTCACCAAAAAATATAAGCAGGAACGATAATAAGGTAATTTTGAAACTAGGTAAAAGCGAAACAGTCTTCCTATCTTTCACAGGCAGTTAATTTTCAATTTAACTTGCACAGTCTAATATAAATGTTCCCTTAATACGTTTCACTACCTTTAAATTTTCGAAATATCCATTTTTCAGTAAAAATATTTACATGAATTCATGGGTACAAATACAGAAATCACTAGAAAAAATTCGTGTAACCTAATGAGTTACATGCTAAAATGTATCAGTTTATTCATGAATAATACAAGATAAGTTAAATCTTTGAAGTTTTTTTTCTCAACACGTGATTTTTCATCTTTGCTTGCAGGTTTGTTTATTAGTCTACTGCATGCATTTTTATGAATTTTTTTTTCAACAAGTAAAGTGAATTAATAGGTTCAATATGAACCTTAAATTAAATATTTCTGTACCCCCAAAAAATTTTATGCCGTCTTAAATATTTAAAAATTTGCTATTTTTCTTAGCTTCACTTTCACTTGATCTTAACACTTGATTTTACATCCTTGCGTGCAGGTTTGTTATTAGTCTACTGCATGCATTTTAATGAATGTTTTTTTCAACACGTAAAATGATTTAATAGGTTCAATAAGAACCTTAATTTAAATATTTCTGTATCTCAAAAAAGTTTTATGCCATCCTAATTATTTAAAAACTTTCTATTTTTCTTAGCTTCACTCTCATTTGATCTCAACACTTGAATTTTCATTCTTGCTTGCAGGTTTGTTATTAGTCTACTGCATGAAATTTTATGAATGTATTTTTCAACAAGTAAAGTGATTTAATAGTTTCAATATGAACCTTAGTTTAAATATTTCTGTACCCCCAAAAAATTTTGTGCTACCTTAAATACTTAAAAATTTTCTATTTTTCTTATCTTCACTCTTACTTGATCTCAACACTTGATTTTCCATTCTTGCTTGCAGGATTGTTATTAGCTTATTGCATGCATTTTTATAAATGTTTTTTTCAACACGTAAAGTGATTTAATAAGTTCAATATGAACCTTAAGTAAAATATTTCTGTACTACAAAAAATTTTATGCCACCTTAAATACTTAAAAATTTTCTATTTTTCTTAG
>CM063511.1:79020543-79038043 GCA_032207245.1 Pardosa pseudoannulata
AAACATCTTGTAAAATTAAGGGTTAAGACTATGTGTATATTTTAAATGTAAGAATATAAATGAGAAAGTAGTAAATAAAAAAATAGAAAATATCTTTTTTAAATCTTGAGAAATACAATTAAAGTTCTGATAACCATGAGAAAGTAGGAAATCAAAATAGAAAATATCTTTTTTAAAGCTTGAGAAATACAGTTAAAGGTCTGATAACACTAGTTATTTTAAAATTGCATAAAATTGTAAATTGAAAAAACAGCAACAACAATAAGCTATTACGCCCTAAATGTCTGAATTTTGAAGACGGTTACTCAGCATTGGTTGTTTGTTTGAAATAATACTGACTGGTGGCAGAAAGAAAGTATGTGAACATTTTAAATGTAAGAATAAACACGAGAAAGTAGGAAATCAAAATGAAAAATATCATTTTAAAACTTTAGTAAGACAATTAAAGTTCTGATAACACTAGTTATTTTAAAATTGCATAAAATTGTAAATAAAAAAAAATAAGCTATTACACCCAAAATGCTTGAATGTTGAAGACAGTTACTCAACAGTCCAACTCATTGGCAGTTTGTTATGACTTATGATATTGACTTATGGCAGAAAGAAAGTGATGAAAGACGAACTACAAGTTATAATGTAATCAAAATATAATTTAAAAGGAATAATTTAGTGGTAGTATTATAGATGGTCAACTGCCTCAACCATTGCACGGATGTTCATCACCAACTCTGTTAACGTTAATCTCAGCAGATAAAGCAAGGACAAATTTGCAAGCTGTGCTCTGTACTGACTTTTTCACCTCTTCCCTTACAAACTTTTTTTAGAAAAATAGCAAAAAATCATGTTATTTTTTTTATTTTATTATTAAATAGGTGGAGACGAAACAAAACAAAATATGTAGGTTTTAAGGTGAATTTTTAATTTTTTACAGGTGTAAAAGCATTTAACTTAATATTAGTTTAGTTATCTCGACAAATGGAAAAAATGTTTATTTATCTTTGTATGATAGTTTTTGAAGTATGGGGCAACACAAAGAACCTGACATTCTGTACCCTGGTATCTGATTTCTTTTCTTACTGGCTTACCTCTGGAATCTCTTTTACGGCAGCACAGAGTACACTGTTTCGTTGGAATGGATTTTTTGCAATAGAAGGAATAACATCTCAAAAATGCCATAAGGTAAACCTCAGTGGTGAAGAGCGAATGTTGGGTCTTCATGATGTGGCAGAAAACTCTTCTCGATGATTTTTCGCAACTGTTCTACTTTATAGATTACTAATCCACAAGCCGACTTATACTATATAATAGGGAAAACACGTGGCCAGTCCGGCCAAAAGAACCGTGAAACCAACAAAACTTGGCAGACTGTCAAAGCTGAATTTGTCCTTTCGTTTTCTCCTGGCCGACTAAAACCGTGATAAAAACAAATCGTATTGACAAATTTTCTTCACCCGAGTTTTCTCGGGATAATAATTAACTGCAATACATACGAACCCGAGATAACCCGGGATAATCAAGCAAGCGGTTAATGAATTTCATCGAAGAAACTACTATGTATGAAATATTTTTCTTCAGAAAGCTTCTAAACCATATAAGGCCTACGGGTTGCTAATTGAAAACCGTTGAGTTAGATACTCAAATGAAATACTAGGGAAAGTTATACAGACTTTTCCAAATTTCTGTACCTCAAAAGCGGATAAATACAGTCCATTTCCATAATTTTACCCTTTTTCTTTTATGGAAAAGAGATAGCGATTTCAAGTAGTTGTTTTTATTAAATGAATGAAAGTTTACGCATATCTTAAAATGCCCTTCATTACGTTTGTTAATCTATCATTTCAGATATTTTTCGATTTAATCTGAAAGCCAAGTCTAATAACTTCAAAAAATTAATTTAAACTCAGGTTCATTAAAGATTGTTACATCTGCTTGGTTGAATTTTTTTTTACTTTTCCCTAATCCAGTGTTGCGAGGTCATTATTATAATAACAAGACAAATGCTTTCACGCCTTCAACCAATTACATGCTTATTATAAAACCTTTTTTTAATGACTCCCTGCCTTCAAATTAATGTACGCAATTTAAGAAAAGTTAAGTCTTATGTTTCACTGTTGAATAACCTACATTTCAGTTACTATCAGTTTACGATACCAAAAATAATCTTGAAAACAAAGAAAAAAATAAATCTGCACACCACGTAGTTTAAGATAATTTATAAAATATTTGCAAGATTAATGTACAAAATGCACAGTACCATTTTGAATTAAAACTTCAAAGTGAAAATGTGTGTTTTTTCCAAAGCTCTGCAACGAAAAAATAGCGAAAGATACCAAAAATAATCTTGAAAATAAAGAAAAAAATAAATACACACTACGAAGTTTAAGATAATTTTTAAAATATTTGGAAGATTAATGTACAAAATGCACAGTACCATTTTGAATTAAAACTTCAAAGTGAAAATGTGTGTTTTTTCCAAAGCTCTGCAACACAAAAAATAGTGAAAGATAACACTGTACTTTTGAAATTCATTGTTTTACTCCCAAAAGCCTGCAGCAATATATAATAAAATTTATGATTCTTAGATAACAGAGACGGGTTGCGAAAAAGAATTCGTTTATACAGCAGTAAAAGAAAGGAAAAAAAAAACTAGCTGCAAAATTTTATGACAGAAAACAACAAGGAAGTAGGAGAAAGGTGTATTTTACACGATTTATTTTTAAACTAATCATTCTACAAAATATTCGTCTAATATTTTTAGATAAAACTAAACCATGTAAAAAGCGAATAAATAGATTTTCTTAGTTTTAAGAAATTTGAAGATAGAACAATGAAAGTATTTGTAAATAGCTTCCAATAAAGTTAAAGCTAAAAAAATTCACTTATGGGATTGATACAGGAACACACACACATACACACATATATGTGTATATATATACACATTACACACACAAACACACGTACATATATATACATATATATACATATATATACATATATATACATATATATATACTTATATATATATATATATACATATATATATACATATATATATATATATATATATATATATATATATATATATATATATATATATATATATATATATATATATATATATATATATATATATATATATATATTAAAATTAATTTTTAGAATGATTCAATTTGATCCATACTTTTCTTTCTTAAATCTTAGATGCATCCAAATTAGAAATATTTTAGTAAGATACATCCTAACGCGTCGAGTAAAAAAGTTATGCTATATCCAATCACTAAAACTTTAAACTTACTGCGCATATTTCGAAACTTTTACTTAAAAATAATGCATACCTCGGTTGTGGTTTAATAAACGGCTCTAAATGTTTTATTAATGAACACTGTAAAGGATATGATGTATCATTAATCATAAGGAGGTATTAATAAATTCATACTATATAAAAGTTTAATGAAAAATAATGAATAATAAGTGAATAGCATAAAACCTTTCCCTCTAGAAACATTTTCCTCGTGAGCTAATTGTATTCAGCGGATATTTGCGCGCTTTTTAAAGTATGGTCTCACGTCTGTTAACGTGTCAGAGATGAATGGAAGTTTTACAACCTTGAAAAATATTTCCTGTTATCAATGACATAACACCTTCCCTTAGCTCTTTTTAATTGCTTTTTCACAAGTTTATAAGTCCTGTCAAACTCTGATATACATTTTTGCACTGTGATGGAATGATCTATTTTGCCTGTGATGTAAATGAGTATTTCGTGAGTACTTGAGATAATTTTGTACGCGTTTAAAGACGCGAGAAGTTTAATCATTAATTTTAAAATCGATAGGGAAAAAATGAAGCTGTTTCATTATTTGATGTAATGCGAAATAAAGATAACTGTTAATTTTCTTTCCTGCATGAGTTAAATATTAAAAAAAAAGTAATTATAATAATGTCTGTTTATAGTTAATATCTTGTTTCACTGTAAATTTTTAGCAATTATTACGTGAGATTATTATTGAATTTGCTATAGATAATTATTAATAACTCTTGAAACTATTTCACTCCATTACATTTATTAAGTCATTTATTTTGCATTTTTTACGTCTGATTAATACTGAATTTATTATAAATTATAATTACTGACTGTTAAGCTTATTTCACTTTATTCCATTTATTAATGTCACTATTAAAAAGGAAACTTATAGTATTTGGTGTGGTTTAAACAAGATAAAAGATGTAAATTTTTAAGAAGGGTGAATTAAATATAATAATAAATAAAAATAATAATTGTTGTTTAGAATTAATATCTCGTTTTAATTTTGCATTTCAACACTGATTATTTTAGATTATTAATGAATTACATATAAATTATTACAAACTCTATTTATTAATGTCATTATGAAAAAGGAAACTTTTAATAATAACATTTAGTTATATACATCCTAATATTTTAGTTAGATACATCCTAAAGCGTCGAGTAAAATTTATGCTATACCCAATCACTAAAACTTTAAACTTACTGAGCATATTTCGAAACTTTTACTTAAAAATTATGCATACCTCGGTTGCGGTTTAATAAACGGACGCGAGAAGTTTAATCATTAATTTTAAAATCGATAGGGAAAAAATGAAGCTGTTTCATTATTTGATGTAATATTAAATAAAGGTAACTATTAATTTTCATTCCCGCATGAGGAAAAATTTCAGATAGGATGAGTTAAATATTAAAAAAAAGCAATAATAATAATGTCTGTTTTTAGTTGATATCTTGTTTTAGTGTAAAATTTTAGCACTTATTACGTGAGATTATTAATAGATAATCATTACTAACTCTGAAAACTATTTCACTCCATCACATGATAATTAACTATTTCAAAATAGTTCCTTTTTTAAAGGAAAAACTTTTCGTCATAATTAAAGAATCAAATATGATAATTTCTCACCCGCAAAATAAAATATAAATTAATTGCATCCTAGATTTATATTTCATCCTCTAACTTAGTAGTAATGGAAGTTAATAAACAGAAATAGACGATTAACAAAATCATTTAATCCCTTGAAATTCTCGTTTTAAAAAGACTGTTGACAGTTGAAAACTTTCCTTTTCTGTTATTAAAAATATCACAATTTTAAATAAGTTAAATAAGATGTTAGTAATGAATAGAGGTAAAAAAAAAAGTAAACAAAAACATGTTCTTTGATTATCTCCGCATTTTTGCACTTTTGTCCTGCAGGTAAAGATAAAAAGAGGATAAACTTTTGTAATCGTGGGGATTTGCCTTAGTGGGTATCTTCATTTACTTTACGATAGCAGATTTAGATCTAGAATCCTCTCTTTGCAGCTTGGGAAATCGTTTATTCCAGAATCGTATTTTCACAACTTTATCCTTTGTTATTTTTAATCGGTTTAATTTAACTTCCCTTGTGTACCGTTCGAAATTTTGTAATCAATTTTTAACTATCTGATGACATTAACAGCGATCATATTAAAGCGGAATCCACTGTATATTCAGTTTTTAAAAACACTAATTTACTTTCCTAAAAACAATACAACTAATATTGATGTTAAGAAAACAAACGCTGTTACATAACTAAACTGAGAAACCATTTACGCAATGCAAAATAGTATTTACTCATCAGTCCCATAAGAAAAATACACACTTTTGTAACATGCTCATGAAATTGCCTCTCTGTATCAAAGTGAAGAGAGTTCGTTGATCTATTCCGGAAAATAATTTTTTCTGTACGTCGTCCTGAACTTTTTAGAGGAAAAATAAATTAATTTTTAAGTTCTTTTGAAAAGGATTAAAAATAAAACAATTACTTTAAGTGGATAGCTTTAGATTGTTTCCTTCATACCGAATAATGAAATGATTGATAACAATTGTTTGGAAAACAAGCAGTACTGCACACTCATCGATGAAGTAAAAACACCAGCCATTTCGGTAGCAGAAAATAAGGAATTAAAAACTACCATCCCGCATGTATTTGTATGCATTGTTTATTTTCTTTATTTGAACTTGAATGTTTTAAAATGTGTTATTTTGTATATCTATTGGAAGTAGAAGGAAAAACCAATCAAACTCGAAAAAAAATTTTTTTCAGGTTTAGTTCTATCAATTTGTAGCATTATTATAACATTATTATAGAATACAAAAACTTTCTTGCAGAAACTTAATACAATATATAATAGGAATACCAATACCATGAAAAAAAAGTGATTATTTAAAAAAGATGAAATATTGATGCTATAAATTGTGTATATAATAGAAGAAAATAAATCATAAAAGGAAAATTTAAAAAGTAATTTATCAAAACAAATTCATTCTGTCAGAAAATTTGTTCAATAAAAAGTTAATAAACATAAACCTAAAATGAACGTTAAAAATAAATGCAAATAAATGATAAAAATGAACATTGCATTAAATCATTTTGACAGGAAATTGGTAAAATAAAATTCAACCAAAGTATTATATTTATACAGTAACATTTAAAAATATGCAGTTTTCTTTAGAATATTTCTAATTCTGCACTGTACGAAATTGTTAAATTTTTATCAATTTAGATGTGTTCTTACTTTTAGTTAGATTTAGTATTTTGCTTTAATAATAATTTTTTTGAAAAAAAAAAACCCGGCAGATTTCTTTTAAAGAATGATACTATACTTTTGCATGTATGCATGCATAAGCATAATTCACACGTATGGTTATAATGTAATAACTATGTAATAATATATATACATACATGTCTGTATATTATGTACACATATAATGCATACATACATACATACTAGGACTGGATTGTTTATAAATATATGGTCAAATATCGATATATTTTAAGCATCGAGATAACAATATAAAATTTCTGCCCTGATGAGATATCACCCTTCAGCGATATTGTTTTTCCTCTATCGTGGGAATATCGCGCGATATCGTGGTTCGCCAAAAGACATCATGAATATTCCTCATATTTTAATATAAAGTAATATTTTTTCACGTTATTACATTCGATTTACGTTTTTACTCACTTGACACAAAGATTTGCTGTTGAAGATTATCATGTCTCCGTCCAGATCTTCATAATATTCCAATAATATTGTGATAATGAAGTACTCGGGTTAAGAAGGGTAATTTAACTGCTGGCGATAGGCGCAAATTGACTCTATTTTTTTCTGCACCTGCTACTAGATTATTGGAATATATAAGGATATATCAAGGATATTGATATTTGATCATAACAGTCAGTAACACGTGTTGCTAGTGCATGTGTTGATATATTTCTATAACTTGCTGTTTGCTTGTTCGTATCATCTACTAATATCGGACGGAGATTTTTATGGTGGATATCGGGATACAAAATAAATTCTCGTAATCTTGTTGATTCCCAAAAGTATCATGAAATTATACCAAAAACTGTAACAAAAAGCAACGTTGGGCAGTTTACCATTTACTGGAAATGAAAACGGCAAAATACATTGATTGGGAATGAAAAAAAGCTAAGGCTATTCAAAAATAGCAATATCTGAAATAGTAATATGTCCTACTTACATTAAAGTATTATCACGATATATCAATAATAACAATATCAGTTTGGGGATATATCGTGATATTAGATTTCTGATATCGTCCAGCCTTAATACATATCTATATGTAAGTGTGTGAACACTTGTTATAATTTCTAATTGTATCATACCGTTATAGAATAGTTAATGCACAGTTAAACATTAAACTTTTATTATAGTACTATATATATAATAATATAATACTTTTATTAAGTGTGTGTTTTTGTAAAACTATAACTTTGTCATTTCTTTATAGATACAGTATAAAATGAACTGTATATTTTGCGGTTATTCAGCAGCAGCTCTGAAATAATTAAAAATGCAATTTAGTATGTCATTAAAATCGTTCTTAATGTGTCATTTCTTTCACGAAACAGTGGAAATATTGTGAAACAATAACTCTTTATTATTTAAAGCCTGTTTAAATATTTAAAATATTTATAAAATGTACTAAATAAGCTTTCTCGTTAGATAGCGCATAAGATATTAGCTCGAAAAGAAAGTAATAACTCATTATGCACTTAGAATCGGTCATTACGAAAATGTAGCTGCCAAATTGTTATTCACAAAGCACAATAGAGAATAAACACAGATTAAGTCATGCATAAAAGCGTTTATGCAGATCTGAATAGATAGTATTTACGAAATAAAAATCTCATCTATTTAATAAGCATTAAACCTATTCTATGCCAATGGACCAAGTATTTAAGAAATGAAGTCCCCAAAACCCGTGAATGGCAATTTTTATTCAAGCCTAATAATTTTTTACGCATTACCTCATAAGTATCATATTAACCTCAATGACGTTACCAGAGTGCCAAGTGAGTGGCACAAAAAGCAAAGTTTTTAAAAGAGGGAGTGAATTGCGTATTTTCTGTTTCTGCTGATTTTCTCTATGAGAATTGTTGAACTCACCGGAGAGAAAGCTAGATGCCCTTGCTGAATAATTGGAGAAGCTCAAAGGGCAAGCAACCTTTACAAACACCTTGTTTGCTCAGTGAGTACTTAACCCATTTTGAACAAGGAGTAAGTTCTCTCGAAATGGATGTAAAACCTTGAGCAAATTTCATGCTTCGAAGCACCGGGAATTCTGAAATGTTGACATTTTGAATTTTCCTCGCGGAGTTCTGCTGGTGACTTGGGAGAGTTTGTTATCTGAAATTATCATGCGTGAGCTTTTAAGGCGACAGTGGACTTATAATTGAGCGCAGTTTGACTAAAAGTTCTGAATTTCTATAGCTTTTAATTGTTAAATAAATGCTTTGATTTTTTTTAAATGGTGTTTAGTTAGATAGCAGAAAGCCTTAAAGTCGGAATCGTCGATTCTGAATTTCGGATTTTTTTTTTTTTTAATTTTGGACATTTGCAAACTTTTCTTATGAGAAATGTAATTTTATCGCCTTTTCTCCTCTCAACTTACACTGAGCGATATTTGCACTTCTTACGTCCAAAATTTGTCAGCAGCTTTACGTGGTAACTCCACAATCTTAAAAAAGAAAATAAATACATAAAATTATCATTTTGGGTTCAACTTGCAATCCCTACTCCTTTACTTTCTCGATCAAATGGCTCCTATCAGATATATACTTGAATGTATCCTTCTAAGGACACTCCTTTTTCATGCTCCTTTTTATACAACAGAATTTGGGAGCGGGAACTTGACATCTAAAACGAATAAACTATGAAAATCTTTTACTTAAGAAACCATTAAAAGAGTAGGAGGACTGTTAATCCGGTTTTAAAAATTGCAAATTGTACATACAGACAAAAACATACAGACATTTTGAATTTTTCTCGGTGAGTTCTGCTGGTTACTTGGGAGAGTTTACTATCTGAAATTATCATTCATGAGCTTTTAAGGCGACAGTGGACTTACAACTGAGCGAAGTTTGACTAAAAATACTTTATTTCTATAGATTTTGATTGTTAAATACATACTTTGATTTTTTTTAATTATGGTGTTGGTTTAATTAGACAGCAGAAAGCTTCAAAGTCTTGGAATCGTCCAGACCTCGTCGATTTTGTATTTAGTTTATTTATTGTTTTATTTAACTTTATTTTTATTTATCTTTTTTTTTTCAAATTTCGGACCTTTGTAAACTTTTTTCATGAGAAATGTAATTTTATCGCCCTTTTCCTCCAACTTTAAACTCCGCGAACTTTTACGTATGACACGTAAAACGTATTTCAGACGTACACGTATAACACATTTTCAACAACATTTTCTCATCAGTCATGGATTGTGCTGTGTTGTGTGATTACGTTTTTATTCTTTTCTTACTATCTACTGCAACATAAAATAATATAAAAGTAAATAATATCGAAATCAGATATAAAATTTATAATTGATTTTAACATAAAAAACTGACAGTTGGGCAAAATGTTCTGATTTGAGATTATCTGCTGTACCTCTCTTTATAAGCGTACAAAGTTTTCTAATTCAAAGTTCATAATTTAAACAAAGGGTTTGTAATGTCCCCCTTTCCTTAAATTCAAATTACTGATTTCATACAAAAGGACTTTCACATAACAAATAAAACGCTTAAAATCAGCAATAATTTTTAATATTGCTGAAAGAATTGAGTATATCTGAACAGTTGTCCATTATAAATGACAAATACACTTTTCTTTAATTGAAAAATCAACAAATTTTGGAAAAAAACCATTAAAGAATAGAAATGACTTTAAAACAAGTGCTTAACATGCGTCATATCATTTTTTCAGTATTAATCATTATTTTAAAATCTAACCAAAGTATTACAGTCAGTTCTTACAGAATTCTATACATTTCTCATATTTAACCTTGGGTTAACTATATCTGCATTAAATTCCAGAGCGAAGTAAAAAAGTCAAGGGAAAAAATAAAGTAATATAATATCAAGATTAATATTTGAATAGCAAGACTAAAGTGTCAAATTGGCTTGGTCTTACAAGTAAAAATAAATGTATAAATATTCTTTACCGCCTCTGTCTGCAGTCAAAAATTCTATTGTAAAACTAGAAATTGATTAGACTGGATATTGACTAGCATTTGGTTAGATGTTTCTTTAATTAAAAAATCAACACATTTTGGAAAACAAAATATTCAAGACTAGAAATGACTTTAAAAAACAAGTACTTAACATGCGTCATATCATTTTTTCAGTATTAATCATTATTTTAAAATCTAACCAAAAGTATTACAGCCAGTTCTTACAGAATTCTATACATTTCTCATATTTAACCTTGGGTTACCTATATCTGCATTAAATTCCAGAGCGAAGTAAAAAAGTCAAGGGAAAAAATAAAGTAATATGATATCAAGATTAATATTTGAATAGTAAGACAAAAGTGTCAAATTGGCTTGGTCTTATAAGTAAAAATAAATTTATAAATATTTTTTTTTACCGCCGCTGTATGCAATCAAAAATTCTATTGTAAAACTAGAAATTGATATAACTACTTACAGATAAAAAGAACTTCTAAAAAAATATTAAAGACTAGAAATTCTAAAAAATTAACAAGTATTTATTATTTTCAGTATTAATTAGAAAAACAAACATCAAAAGTATTAAATTTCCTACAAATTACATTTTCGGGAAGGATTTTTAGTTGGCCAGCATCTATTAAAAAGAAACGCCACGAAAACCATAAAAGACGACTATATCCTGTTAGAAAATTGCAGCCTTTATTTTGCGGGATGATGAATACTACGGATTTTAGGGTAAAAATATAATGATTTATCAATTCTTACCAAGAATGATATCTAGAATAAAATATATGATTATTTCTTTTTCAAGTGATATTTAAGATGACTGAAATTTTAACATTTATAAAAAAAATTATAACAAGGAACGAAATAATGGTTTATTCTTCGAAACAGTAAAATACATAACGCTGAAAGAAAAATGAAAAATGAATACACGATTGTATTTTAATTTCTTTCTAAAGTAAGAAACTAGTTTAGTTGTTCAGTGAAACATTTAAAGAAACCTGAAGTTTTTTTGTTTTTACATTCACCATAAAAATATAGACGTCTTGTTTATAGAGACGATAGAAAATTTTACTTCATTATAATTCGCTACTTGAATATATATGCAAAATGAAAATTTAGAAAAAGTTCAAGTCAGTTACACATGTTACGCTCTAAATATTATTTAAATTAGTAAACAGTTGGATTATCGGCATTTTGGGTTCGTAAGTTTTCCCCCATTAGTTTTTTAAAGAAGAAAATAATTTCTGTTCAGCCAGTTATTAAAGTGCATACATAAGCTACTAAATAATAAGACTTATTTGCTTGCTTTAACTCTTTTACTATTTAAGAAAATTAATTTCTCAAAATCTACCATTCTACATTATCAGAGTACAGAGAAAACTATAAGAAATGAACGGGTTTATTTTATTTTTTTTTATCTAAGAAAGTTAATTTCTCAAAATCTACCATTCTACATTATCAGAGTACAGAGAAAACTATAAGAAATGAACGGGTTTATTTTATTTTTTTTTTATCTAAGAAAGTTATTATTTCAAAATCTACCATTCTACATTATTAGAGTAGAGAAAAAAACTATAAATTATGAAGGGTTTAATTTATATTTTATCTAAGAAAATTATTTTTACAAAATTTACCATTCTATATTATCAGAGTAGAGAGAAAATTATCAAAAAATGAAAGGGTTTATTTTATATTTTATCTAAGAAAATTATTTTCACAAAATTTACCATTCTATATCATCAGAGTAGAGAGAAAACTATCAGAAATGAACGGTTTTACTTTATTTTTTTATCCAAGAAAATTATTTTCTCAAAATTTACCGTTCTACATTATCGGAGTAGAGAGAAAACTATCAAAAATGACCGGGTGCATTTCATTTTTTTTTTTTATCTAAGAAAATTATTGTTTCAAAACCTACCATTCTACATTATCAGAGTAGACAGAAAACTATCAGAAATGAACGGGTTTATTTTTTTTTAATCCAAGAAAATTATTGTATCAAAATCTAACAATCTACATTATTAGAATAGACAGAAAACTATCAGAAATGAATGGGTTTATTTTATTTTTTTTAATCTAAGAAAAATATTGTCTCAACACCTACCATTCTACATTATCAGAGTAGAAAGAAACTATCAGAAATGAATGGTTTTTATTTATTTTTTTTTAATCTAAGAAAATTATTGTCTCAAAATCTACCATTCTACATTATCAGAATAGAGAGAAAACTATCAGAAATGAACGGGTTTATTTTATTTTTTTCTGTTCCTCTTAATGTAATATTTTGAAAGATAAGAATGTAAATTAAAAAAAAATTCCCATTCAAATTTTCTTTTTGCTTGAGTTACAGTTATAGAATTAGAATACTTGATAAAAGAGCAGAAAAAATTGTCAAAAGTGTTAATGATATTATTAATATTAAATCTATTCTGCACATTTTTCCCAGAATGTAGAATTTGAATGCTAAAAGTAAAAAGCTAAAATCTGAAAACATTCTGGAACTATTTGTTTGGAATAAAATATTTATACATTTATATGGATTTACAAAAATGGAAAAATCATCTAAAAATCTCTTTAACTGTTATCATCTTGACACCAAATACGTACACATGCATGACTGACTACTAAAACAGACAAGAAAATTATAAAGAAAAGATAGCTTCTGTAGGTAGGTAGAAAAGGTGATATGGCAGCCGCTCTAAGCCAACACCCAAACTCGTCAATATAATTATATTTAAGCTTCATCAACCTATATTAGCTACGGCTACATCAGACCGACATATTCAGTTCACCATTCATTTATATCGGCGTAATCTACAGTAGTTAGGACGCTTTAAAAAAAGAGGGGGGTTGATAGTTAATTTGACAGTAGTTAGAAGTAATCAAGATAAGACAATCAACAGTCCCAAGGTTAGCTTTGTATGCGAGCTTCATTGTTTCAATATTGCTCCCATGTGTTACACGGAAGCTTATAAAATAATAGGTCAATTGATGAAGTTTGCGCTTCGTATATTATAGAATCGTGCACTAATAAACAATCTGATCATTTTTCTTTGTGAATCTTCCCTCTGGAGACAAGATGATAGTTTGTTTTGGAAGTTTCTTTGTTGATGATACTATTGTAATTGCTCAGGTTTAGTTTATCCTAGTGGTGAGTATAAAGGAAAGAAAAGTTTATAATGAGTTATACGCGACTGAAACTCAAGAGAATTAAATATGAAAGAGTTTCATTTGAAATAAGCTTCGTTAATGGACTAATACAGGCCTTTAGGGAATATTAAATGAAGTATTTTCGACCTAATTTTGATTTATTGACTAAGCGTTCTTTAAGTAGTCAGAGACACTATCTAGGTTACCATAAAATCAAATAAGCGGTTGTTTTAAAACGTGCCTGGTGAAGTACATGAATACAGATTTATAGCAACAGCTATTATGCTGATTAATTTTTACACTGCATATGATCGAAATTATTGGAAACAAAACTGAATGTAACCCAGTGACCTCTTTAATAGACTTTACAGATAGGCATAACATGGCAAACATCGAAATTTCCTCACAGATGACCCTAAAAGAGCGATGTAAAAAATGTTATTTAACTCATAGGCTTTTTATAATCATGTTCATTTTTAATCTACGAATCTAAATTGGTAAATTAAATATTTAAAAACATTTTTGAAGTTCATTAAAAATAATAATTAAATCATTTTATTTTTACATAATTGTATAGCTGTTATATTCTGAACTTTCTATGATAAATGTGAATTTTGATAAAATGCAAATGATTTAAATTTATTTTTAATCAACAAGTAATGATATTTTAAATATATGTGCAAAATAAAGCACATTAATTTTTTTATAATCAGAAATAAGAATGTAGCAGAGATTTCAAGAATTTGAAGTAACTTAAAAGACTGTAGAAAGTAAAGATATTGCAATTTTGCCATTAATATTGTTTCAAATATGTTCAGTGGTATTTTAAAAATTAATTTATAATCAGTCAGAGAAATTCAAGTCAGAGAAGAGTCAGAAGAAAAGAAGAGTCAAAGTCAGAGAAGAGTCAGAAGAAAAGAAGAATCAAAATCAGAGAAGAGTCAGAAGAAAAAATGAGTCAAAGTCAGAGAAGAGTCAGAAGATAAATAAGATGTTCCTCTAGTTGCTTCTTTACTTAAAATTTTAATCAGCCTTCGAAACAGAAAAAAAAATCCGCTATTTTGGTCGGGACGAAAATCGGAACTAACCCCAAAAAAGAAATATCGGTTTATTTGGGTTTAATATACCTTCTGTCATTTTATTACTGTAACAAACTTATCAGTATTTTCTAATTTAACGTCAACTATATAATTATCGTCATTACATGTACATTACTTCTCGATTTCCTAATTTGATGCTCACTAGTACTTTCTGTTCCAGTTTCGAATGAAACTACTTGTAGAACACATATTTAATTCAGTTGAATGTTCCATTGTCATAATAGAATGTCATAATGTTTTGATAATGAATAACAATGCCAAAGCTTGCCGTTTTCTGTTAACCGCTTGTATCGTACAAGTTGGTTAATTTTATCAATTCACTTAGTGTACCAGTTAAAAAAAAAGAATAAAGGCTTCTGAATTTTGACAGAATTATATTTTTAGTATATATAAGAATATACATAAAATAAAATTATTTATTCGGAACTGAAGCGAAAACCGAAAACTGTCATTTTTGGCGAAACAAAAATCGGAATTAAACCGATATATACAGTAGAACCTCGATTAACCTAAATTCTCCGTTAACCAAAGTCAGTTTCTTCTTCACTTCTTTTTCACTTTCTACTATTATCCAAAAGTTTCTCTTTATGAACGTGCATTTTCAAAGTTATCGTTTTTCCCACATTCTTTTGGTATGCAAGTCGTCATTTCCAAACTGCGAGTGCAGATAAATATTTTGGAATTCCCTTTTTTAGAATTCCTTCTCGCAAGCACAATTCTCGGTATGAGGGTACTCTTCCCCACATTGAAACATCCCTGATCTAAACAAAAACACACCCCATTTCGAAAGTTGGAAGGTCATAATGCCGAGTCCCAGAACAATCGAATGTTATTGCACCAATGGACGATACTACATATTAAACTAGATGATTATTGATGAATTCTCAATTATCCGAAAATTTCGATTATCCGAAGTAGGTACTGTCCCAATTACTTCGGATAATTGAGGTTCTACTGTATATATATTTTTAGTCGAACCGGAACGGAAACCGGAGATAAAAAAAATTAGTTAGGAGCCCTGTTATAATCATATCCTATATTGATTTGATAAATTTAAAGGGCTCATTAATTTATAATTTCTTATTATTAACCATTAATTATTTTAAATCTTTTTAGGTTATAATAAAGAAAATTGTGTTTCAAGGCAAATCATACTTTTGATTTACAATCGTAAAATATAGAATTCCATAAAATAGATAGGAATTTCAACAAATATTTTCATAACTTCGAATTCCCACATCTTAAGTAATAGTTTATTTGCCGTAAAACCGATAATTTATTTTAGTTGAACCGAAACAAAAAAAGTTAAGGTTTGGAGCCCTGGTTTTAAAGATAAGAGTAAGCATAAGAAAATTTGCCACAACAACATATTGTATTGCACAATCTAAATTAATGATATAAATCTAGCAGACGTATAATGAAAGAAATATTTATGTTGTGCCTCTGTAAAACCATAATAATCAATCGTGAATGACACGATCAGGAAATATTCCACTAGCAGACAGGGGATTTCAACCCCCCAAACTTCGACAATCAAGCAATTCTTCAGCTGCCCCGCCAGACTTGCATACATTCATTTTGTTATCTGCTAAACGCTATCTTTATGCATTTCCAACTTGACAAGGCATAAAACTCTTTGATGCATGAACCTACCTTGACAAGTTACAAGCAAGTGGTCTGAATTCTTCGCATAATTATAAAGGAAACTATTTCGCTTTCAAAGGCGGCTCAGTATCAATAAATGCTTAGTAATTATGAGCCGTACAGATGCTATCAAAATATGAACATCGCTTTCACCGCAATTTACACTCAACTTTCCTTCCTTATAAGTTTGAAGCAACGTGCATTTTTAGATGCTATTGGGATATTTTTTCACACCTCGAACAATATAAAATTATGAGGGTAATTTCCAGGAACTGAGGTTATCGCATTGCTCCAAATATCAAGATTTTGAGGCCACGCCTAAAAATATTGCATATGTTTATTTTCATGTTCAATTAAAATGAATTTGAATATTACTTTTTTTTGTTCAGTAGTTCTCCAAGACGTGTGTAAGCGATGAACAAATTTAAACGTGTAATCTTGTTCCCACATAAAAGCTGCAATTAAGCAATTCAGGATCTCTGACGGGTCAATGTTTTGCAAAATATTTGCAATGATCGTGTGAGTTTCGTACATCTGCCTCGTATATCTGCTAATTTGTACTTATGATAAATGAATAATATATTTCGATGTTTTGCATGTCCATGTTTACGAGACATGCTTATGAATATAAATACGACTCATATCTTGTTAAGTCCTCACTGTTAAATGCTGTTATTTACATCCATTTTAGGAATATATAATTAATCATCTGTTGAAATAAGGGTTTACATCTAAATTCTCCATCAAAGTTTATCACGTTCACTTCCGATTGTATCAGCAGCGACTCGGCAGCTCGTTGCCACCTTTTGTTTGAAAAAATATGCGCCATAATTAAAACTCCAGTCTTCCGAGTGAGAGACAAAATTATTTAAAAATAAATTATGTGAGCAGTGAAATTGAAAAATTAAAAAAATTATAATACACAGATACAAATCCATCTATCTATTTTAAAATTATTTATTATTATTATTTTATTATTATTTATATTTTCATATATATATATGCGTAATAAGACGGACTTCACAATGAGTGGTTGCAGTCATGTCCCATAAAAATGACACCGTTTTAGCTAAGGACATTTAT
>CM063511.1:79040543-79043043 GCA_032207245.1 Pardosa pseudoannulata
TTTATGTTTATATGTATTTTCTTCACAGATTAAATATTCTTTAGAAATATAACCAGTAAATGTGTAGTCCAGTAAGTGCGTCCAGTAAGTATGTAGTTATTTATAGTATGTAAGTTTATGTTTATATGTATTTTCTTCACAGACTAAAAAATTCTTCAGAAATATATCCAGTAAATATGTAGTCCAGTAAGTGTATCAAGTAAGTATGTAGTTATGTATAGTATGGTGTATCAAGTAAGTATGTAGTTATGTATAGTATGTAAGTTTATGATGTTTATATGTATTTTATTCACAGACTAAAAAATTCTTTAGAAATATATATAGTAAATATGTAGTCCAGTAAGTGTGTAGTTATGTATAGAGTGTTTTTTATGTTTATATGTATTTTCTTAATAGACTAAAAAATTCTTTAGAAATATATGCAGTAAATAATACACGTATCCTTCTAACATGCTAATTCTTCTTTGAGTTATTATACACATTCACATACACACACATTTTCATATATTATATACATATGTATTTTATGTATATAATACGCCTTAAATACTTTTAATTTTAATTGTACAGTGTAAAATTAAATATACTTTTGCAAATTTTAGTTTTAAAATTTATTTATGCTTTAAGATCATCAGATTTTATAATATATCAGAATCAACAATATACTGCTTATAACTATACTTTTTTTATTATTTTAATATTATTTGTACTTTTAAGAATGATGATAACGATTGAGGATTCTCCGATGACAGCATTGTATCTTGATGTTCCATGTCACACAACTCAATCTTTGGAAGCGTTCATTCACTCTCAGTGGTATAAATGAAAAGAATCGCTCTCCAACAATTTTCTAACAGGAGAGAAATCAAAAGGAAGAGTCTGTGTGAGTAGCAACTGTGTCGAAACCAGCTTTTGAAAAGTGGCAAAGTATGTCAGTCCGCCCTTTTATTAATAAAAACATTTTTCACTTCCTTCCTGCGCAGGTGTTCTTATGTCTTAGCGGTTTTACTTGGAGCATCTTGGAATGTTTTCTTTCAGACATTCATTCATGGTTTTTTTTTCTCCCTCTCTCTCCATGTATCAATAAGTGATAAAAAATGTCTTTTACGGCTGATTAGGAGAGCAGCGTGTGTACGATGAAAATAGCTTTCACTCTTGACAGTTAATGAGATTTTCTTTTCCGATCTCAAACTGAGGTTAAAGAAAATAGCTTTGGATCTGATGGAGCTGTTTAAGCAAACACTTCCAATATGTGTGTTCTCATAACAGAACCGCAAGCGATTAATCCGGCGTTTCTCAATCTGTTTTGACTCACGTACCGCTTGGTTGTACATCGTGCTAAATTGTACAACTTTGTAAAAAAGAATGTGTTTCATGAAATTTGTTATTGCGAGTGTGCTTATTTATTTGCATTATACATTTGATAGGGTGTCAGAAGGGAGAGGTTTTGAATTTTAACCACGTGATAGTTTGTATTTCTTTCGCCAGAATTAATCGACTTTTTATCCAATGACAACTTTTCTACAAAGGCTGATTTGTATTGGGCTGCTCACACGGAGATGGCCTATCCGGCCCCCTCCCCGACGTAATGTTAATATATCTATATCTATATCTATATCTATATGTATATATATGCATATATATATATAAATATGTATGTATATATACATATATATGTATATATATATATATATACACATATACGTATGTATATATATGTATATATATGCATATATATGTATATATGTATGTATATGTATAATATATATATAATATATATATATGTATATAATATATATAATATATATATATATATATATATATATATATATATATATATATATATATATATATATATATATATACATATGCATATATGTATGTATATATATGTATATATATGTATAAATGTATATATATATATATGTATATATTATATATAGTATATATATGTACATATACATATGCGTGTGTGTGTGTGTACATTTTGTACAATTTTAATGACAAGTGCTGCCACCTGACGGCGACCTGTATCTTTTAATATTTGTTACATTGAGAGTGCAGATCGCAATAAAAAAGGAGATGCAGAACTAGATGTTAGATAAATCTTAAACGCAAAATTTCAACATAAGTTATTTGAGTTATTCAGGGCAGCGTTAACATATATTAAACTAAATTTTTTCGTTATATAGAGAACAGATTGCAATTAAAAAGGGAAGTGTACAACTGCATGGTATGGTAGACCTAAATCCAAAATTTCAAAATTCCACGCCGAATAGTTTTTGAGATATATACAAATGTTCGTACGTGCAGACGTTACGGAGAAACTAGCCAAAATGCATTATGAGATAGTTAAAACGGATCGAAACGTATATATATATATATATATATATATATATATATATATATATATATATATATATATATATATATATATATATATAATATAATATATATATATATATATAATATATGTATATATTATATATAAATTTATAAA
>CM063511.1:79048043-79053043 GCA_032207245.1 Pardosa pseudoannulata
ACACTAAAAGAAATGCATAGTCCAGTAGTGTAAATATATAATGCGTAAATATTTATACTAATTATTATACTTCCAGTAGTATGAATATATAATATTGTATAATGCATAGTCCATACATAATCCAGTAGTTCCAAAAGTTTTTAAGAACTAAAATAAGGACTATAAAGTTTTGAAGTCAATCTTAAAGGTAGTGGTAGAAACTTCTTTGCCCAATGCCTCAGGCGTAAAATTTGCTAATATTATAAATTATTTACTTAAAATATTATATTCTACTAACTATTTCTAATGAACTTTAGGTAATTGTACTTCGAAAAATTTTAACACATTGTGTGTGGGAACATTTCGCAGCGGGAATCTACCAGGAGCGGGCGTTTTGAGCGTAAATTCTATCACAATAATCATTTTTGATTTTTTAAAGCCTTTCCGTTCTGTGATTCCGCATCGACTGATGTAAAAACTAATTTTTATTTGTCGAAAATTTTCCAGAATCTGTGTAGCAGACAAGAACATTTGGCTTTTTTTTTCCTGTACATACGGTTATTTTTGTACCCACAAACAAACCATGTTATTACCCTAACATACTATACGTGTAAACCGCATTCAAGTCACTGATTCAGAACTGTAACTATGGTAACGTTCAATGACTTTATTTTTTAACTGTGTAAATGTCAGCATCGTGTGGGCTCTCCGTGCAATATAAAGTAGTTTATTTATTTTTTTACAATTTTAAAATACTTAATACTTTACACAAAATTTATGAGTAATTTCAGACCTGTTTTTAAGTTCATAAATTTAAGATAAATCCCATTCATAAAATACAATTCAAAAATTCTATGTTATTTCTAATGTAAGATTAAAATTCTACTGAAAAACATCTTTTTTTTTCTTTTGAACATAGTTGCAATTTACAGATAATATATTAAGAATTGAATATCACTAATTTTTTAATGAGTAATTAGTTATAATTTCTCACTATTTTTCTTATATTTGTATGATTTTTTAATTTTAATATCAAAAGTACTTAATAATTTATTTAAGAGAATGTAGTTTAACCTTAAATTGTTGTATGTTAATAAGTATATTATAAGTTATGTGGACCAAGTAAAGTTTCTATTAAAATTGTACTGTATATTAATTATTTTATGATTTTACAAGTAAAGAGGTCTAATGCAATAACAATTTTTGTATATTTTATTATGTATAAAGAAAAGGTTCTGAAATTTTTTTAGAAGTGAAATTTCTTTAGAATAGAGATTCATAATGTTTATAAGAATTCTAAATTAAAAGGAATTTTGTATTTTTACAAAAACATTATGATTTTATTAATTTAAAATTGTTTAAATTTTCTTTATGTAAATAGTTAAGCATTTATCACAAATGAAAAAATTTTGATTATAATAATAAAAACAATTCAACGTATTATCAAACTAACTGAAGTTAAAAAAGCGTGAATGACAGTTTTTAACCATAGTAACGATAAACAAAAATTATAAGCGCCAAAATTTTACTACTTTTTTATTGTACAGACCGGCTCAGTATCAATCGTCAGAACTACTCGTACGAAAGAATATATGTGTTAATAATTTTAACTTAGATATCATATAGTAAGAGGGGACTAAGTATCATTATACATGGGAATGCCTACTAATAATATCTGTAAACAGTAATTTCTTTACAGATGTTTAAAAAGCAATGATATATCAAAGTAACGCTGTAAATTTATTTATAGAATTTGAGCAACTTTAATTATTAAATGCAATTGAATGATTTTAAATGTTTATAAGTTAAATCCAACTATGAAATACAATAAATATACAATAAACATGGGAATGCTTAGTAATAATATCTGTAAACAATAATTGATTTATAGATGTTTAAAAAGCAATGATATATCAAAGCAATGCTGTAAATTTATTTATAGAATTTGAGCAACTTTAATTATTGAACGTAATTTCAGGATTTTAAATGGTTATAAGTTAAATGCAACTATGAAATACAATAAATATAAAAATATAAATTACCATAAATAAACGTTAAAACAAAAAATTTAATTAAATCTATAATACATTCTTATAAGTGCTTTATAAAAAGTCATAAAGAAAACTCCCTTATTTACGAATCAAGAAAATTGTTTATCAAATTCCGTCATGACTAGAATTAAAAAAAAGAAATTATTAAAAAAAATATTTTCAATGAGCGTTCAAAAGTAGAATAGTAATATGTAAATTAAAATTCTAAACTAAAAATAATCACGCGCGAATGGGTAAACTTACGATGGAACCGAGCCCACGATTATGAAAATATTATTCACGATTAAATATAACTGAATTAAATTGCTCGGTGTGATTTCTGCGCGCAAATTAAACGAGGCATAGAAAGTTATTTGCACGATTACCTTGTTACACTTTTAAGTAGCCGAAAATTTCATTCAATGTAAATAATTAGCTGATACTTATCGCCGCCATTTCAGTAATCGAAAAATTCCACTTTGATATGTTGATGTAATCGTAACGATATTTCAGCTGAGGTGTAAGAACTGTAATTTGGCTCTAAGCATAAAGGAAAATTAACTTCAATCAATGGTATTAACGCTCAACTTTGACCTAAAAATTTCAATATTCTTTGTATTACTTTCCTATATTCGTAAAGTGGACTAATGCTAATATTAAGTCGGATATACCAAGGTATCCAATGTACATTCTTTTCTATATTGTTCCCAGAATGCTTAATTTGTAATGACGTCAGTATGTTTCTGTGTTGCCATTAGCAATTAAACTTATGTTTTTTGAGATATACAAGATAATGTAAATAATGTATTTGAAAAGTCAAGGTGAAAATATGTTAGTTGAATGAATAACCGTGTCAGATTGTTAGTTAACATACATATTTAGCATTATATGATATGAAGTAAATTACAAACGTGAAGAATATGCTATCATGAAAGGATATGTGATTACTTATTTAAGCGGCAACTGAAACATTATCTTACATATATGAAGGATCGAAAAATTAAGAATATATGTCATTATAATTATATTCTTTTCTATTAAAATGAAGTTATGTTTATGAAATTAAATTTCAAGAATTACTTTAAGAGTCAGGTTTACTTTTTTTCACCTCAAATGAAATTTGAGACAAAATTGAAATTCCCTACAATAATTACGAATTTTTATTATCCCTTTGAAGCTGTTCTTATTATTTTCAAATAATTTATTTATAATGAAATAAACTAATTATTCAAAATCTGTTCGTAGCAACATTGATTTATTCTTAATGTATAACCCAGAGTAATATTTAAGTAGTTTATTTAGATAATAGAAATTATATATTTTAATATAATCATAAAAACGTAAACAAATATAATTTCTTTTAACAAAACAGGACTTTTTCAGATTACCATTTATAAATAAAATTTCATTTATATAGCAAATTCTGCTATGCTCTAAGTAATATAGGTATAGAATTGTAATGCTAGCAATTATCAAGCTACTGTTATGAATAATTAACTGTTTACCAACTAATGTTCCTATATTAAGTTGGATATACCAAGGTATCTAGTATACATTCTTTTCTATATTGTTCCCAGAATGCTTGATTAGTAATGACGTCAATATGTTTTTGTGTTGCCATTAGCAATTAAATTTATGCTATTGAGATATACAAGATAATGTAAATAATGTATTTGAACAGTCAAGGTGAAAATATGTTAGTTGAATGAATAACCGTGTCAGAGTGTTAGTTAACATACATATTTAGCATTACAGGCTATGAGGTAAATTACAAATTTGAAGAATATGTTATCATGAAAGGAGAGTGTGTCAATTACTGATTTAAACGGCAACTGAAACATTATCTTACATATATGAGGGATCGAAAAATTAAAGAAATTGTGTCATTATTATTATATACTTTTCTTTTAAAATGAAGTTATGTTTACAAAATTAAATTTCAAGAATTACTTTAAGAGTCAGGTTTACTTTTTTTTTTCATCTCAAATGAAATTTGAGACCAAATTGAAATTCCCTACAATAATTACGAATTTTTATTGTCTCTTTGAAGCTGTTCTTATTGTTTTCAAATAATTTACTTATCTTGAAATAAAATAATTATTCCAAGTCTGTTCGTAGCAACATTGGTTTATTCTAAATATTGCAAATTCTGCTATGCTCTAAGTAATATAGGTATAGACTTGTAATGCTAGCAATTACCAAGCTACTGTTATGAATAATTAATTGTTTACCAACCAATGTTCCTATATTAAGTTGGATATACCAAGGTATCCAACATACATTCTTTTCAATATTGTTCCCAGAATTCTTAATTTGTAATGACGTCAAATTATTCTAGTTTATCTGGAAGATAGAAATTATATTCTTTAATATAATCACATAAACATGAAAAAATATAATTTCTTTTAACAAAACAGGATTTTTATTACCATTTAAAACCACTATTACTAAAAATGGTAGTAAAAACTACCATTTACTACCATTTAAAGACTACCATTTAAAAATATCATTTCATTCATAATGCAAATACTGCACTGCGCTCAGTAATATAGGTATAGTCTTATAATGCTAGCAATTATCAAGCTACTGTTATGAATAATTAACTGTTTACCAATCAATGTTCCTATATTAAGTTGGATATACCAAGGTATCCAATATACATTCTTTTCTATATTGTTCCCAGAATGCTTAATTTGTAATGACGTCAGTATGTTTCTGTATTGCCGTAAGCAATTAAACTTCTGTTTTTTGATATATACAAGATAATGTAAATAATGTATTTTGATAAGTCAAGGTTAAAATGTATTAGTTGAGTGAATAACCGTGTCAGATTTTTAGTTAACATAATATTTAGCATTATAGGCTATGAGGTAATTTACAAACTTGAAGAATATGTTATCATGAAAGGAGTGTGTGTCAATAACTGATTTAAAAAGCAACTGAAACATTACCTTACATATATGAATGATCGAAAAAACTAAACAAAAGAAA
>CM063511.1:79055543-79083043 GCA_032207245.1 Pardosa pseudoannulata
GGAACAGAGTATTTCAAATGCACCTCATTTTTATCTCCCGTAATGGCCCTACTGAAATAGCAGTGAAGAAAAAAAATGTACTTTTATGTCAAACGCTGCTTATGGAATACGAATAACTTCTTTAAAAAGATCTGAACTCTACTAAATCTTTATAATTTCAATTTAATAATTTTTTATGTATCAGATTCCAAGCATTCATACATATTTTGATATCATTGTTTCTGCGATATTTGAAATAGAACGAAAGTTATGAAAAATTAAATTAATTACATCCACTGTCATATACATAATTGAAATTTGAACACCTTCCACCGCGATTTTTTGTATACCTATATTTCATATTTTTAGTTAGATTATAAATAGTCTGAGCAATATATTTATTAATACATTTATTATTAGAAACTACTGAGTTATACATATTGTTGTGGCTACATTTTTTTAATGTATTCATACAAATCTTTGGTTTTTGAGATTCGTTATAGGGGTATAGCATTACTACTTCTACTAAACAAAAAAAAAAGAACTATTACTTCTACTAGACAAAAAAAGAACTATTACTTCTACTACTCTCATAGAGTGTGTTCTAATAGAGCAGAGCTGTGTTTGTGAGTTCTTTGGATCGATGGCTGAATAATGGGCCGATGTGAATTTATTAAGTTGTTCTCCTACTAGACGAAAAAAACTACTTCTACTAGACAAAAAAAGAACTATTACTTCTAATACTCTGGTAGAATGTTTTCTAATCAAGTAATGTTTTACTTGTGAGTTGTTTGACTAGATGGCTCGATAATGGGCTGATGTGCATTTATTAAGTTGTGCTCTTACTAGACAAAAAAAAAAGAACTACTACTTATACTAGACAAAAAAATAGAGTTATTATTTCTAATACTCTCGTAGAATATGTTCTAATCGAGTAATGTTTTGTTTGTGAGTTGTTTGGCTCGATGGCTCGATACTGGGCAGATGTGAATTTATTAAGTTGTGCTCCAACTAGACAAAAAAAAAGAACTACTACTTCTACTACTCTCATGAATGTGTTATAATCAAGCAGTGTTGTGTTTGTGAGTTGTTTGGCTCGATAATGGGCTGATGTGAACTTATTAAGTTGCTTCTACTAGACAAAAAAAGAGAACTAAACTTCTACTACTCTCATAAAATGTGTTCTAATAAAGCAGTGCTGTGTTTGGGAGTTGTTTGGCTTGATGGCTCGATACTGGGCAGATGTGAATTTATTAAGTTGTGCTCCAACTAGACAAAAAAAAAAAAAAAACTATTACTTTTACTACTCATAGAATGTGTTTCTAATCAAGCAGTGTTGTGTGTTTGGAGTTGTTTGGTTCGATGGCTCGACAATGGGTAGATGTTAATTTATTAATTTGTGCTTCTACTAAACAAAAAATACTACTCCTTCTACTAGACAAAAAAAAAGAACTATTGCTTCTACTACTCTCATGAATGTGTTATAATCAAGCAGTGTTGTGTTTGTGAGTTGTTTGGCTCGATAATGGGCTGATGTGAATTTATTAAGTTGTGCTACTAGACAAAAAAAAAGAACTACTACTTCTACTAGACAAAAAAATAGAGTTATTATTTCTAATACTCTCGTAGAATATGTTCTAATCGAGTAATGTTTTGTTTGTGAGTTGTTTGGCTCGATGGCTATGTAATGAGCCCACGTGAATTCACTAAGTTGTGCTCCTACTAGACAAAAAAAAAAGAACTACTACTTCTACTACTCTCATAGAATGTGTTGTAATCGAACAGTATTATCTTTGTTAGTTGTTTGGCTCTATGTGAATTTATTAAGTTGTGCTTCTACTAGACAAAAAAAAAAACTATTACTTTTACTACTCTCGTAGAATGTGTTTTAATCAAGCAGTGTTGTGTTTAGGAGTTGTTTGGCTCGATGGCCCGACAATGGGTAGATGTGAATTTATTAAGTTGTGCTTCTACTAGACAAAAAAAAATAACTATTACTCCTACAGCTCTCGTAGAATGTTTTCTAATTGAGCACTGTTGTGTTTGTCAATTGTTTGTCTCGATAATGGGCCGATGAGAATTTATTAAGTTGTGCTTCATTAAAATGTTCTAAAATTTATTAGTGGAGTTTTATGTTTAACTTGTAAATGTCATAATAGGCAACGAATCTACCATGAGTATGAAAAACAGATAATTCACAACACCTGTATCGGGAAAGAATTATTGAAATTTATTGTTGTTTTTCCCTCTATAAATTATAACTATCTATAACTTTTACGCAACGTGGAAGATGATCTTTTTATATTTTTGAATAATATATTGTCCCCTCTTTTTTTCATAAACCATCACAAGTCTATTGATACAGAAAAATGTCAACTTTCAATCATATGACCTTGAGCATCAAAGCTTGACGGACATTGCAAAAATAAAAGAAAAACCCTCGAATAACACCGCAAGAAACAATATTAAATACAAAGGACAAAAAAGTTACACAAGATCTTGTTTTGGAAGAAGATACAGAGTGTGTTCAACATATCCGTTTCTTGAGAAACAGGCCAAAATGGTTTCCGTACGGTTCTTTCACAAAACAGGGTTAGGTTAGAGTGCTTTGTATCGTTCTCTTGTCTGACGACGGATATGCAGTGATTGCGGCAGGGAAAAACTGCTATTAAAAAGTAAAACATCCCATCCGTAGTTCGGGATTATTTTACTCGAATATGTGTTTTCTTGCTTAATGCGAATTCTTAACACATAGTGAAAAAGCTGTTACACATGCTTGGGAAATAGATAGGTAGCATCATCCTCACCACGATTTTCCGCAAGAGTAACAATTGCAGTAAGGAAGTTACAAAGTTTTTGACCAAAGTATCAAAAGATACCTTTTGGTCGGAGTAGGTATACACAAAATGGCAGTAGAAAGAGTTAATTTCAATGATGTATATGACAGTTGATGTAAATAATTTAGATTAATTAAGAGGTGATGTAAATAATTAGACTTTGATACAGCATGACTTTATTCATTATATCTGTAATAATTAAATTACACGCTTCTTGTAATTTCTAGTACAATTCTTTGAAAAAAAAATCCTTAAAAAGAAATGAAATTTTAAGATAAAAAGACATCCTCTATATAATAATAGCCTAAGTTATCTGTCCGTCTGTTCTCAAATTTATGAAGCGGTTGGACCTGGAATGGATAGAGGCATATTTAGGTTTAGCAAAATTCAAATCGAGTAAAGTTTAATTTCTCCTAAACTATAGATCCGATTCTAGAATAAATTGGTATAAATATGCTTCATATCACACCGAAAAATACTATCATTTTTAAAACGTTCGAAATCCAACTCTACTCCCCTTTTCTAACGTTTAATGCCATTATTTCGAGTTCTATTTTCCCAGATAAGAGCAGGAGATTGAATTTAACAATTTATCCCGTAATAAATAGGTAAAAGTAACATTTTTTTCTAGCATTATGACATCTTTCCTTTAACCATCTGATTTAATAATTTCTTGTTTTAAATTATTTAAATATCGTCTGCATTATTTTCATACGTTTTATCACTGAGCTTAAATATGACGTAAATAAATTTATTTTATATTTGGCTTAAATACAAAGGACAAAAAGGATTATTTTACTCGAATATGTGTTTTCTTGCTTAATGCGAATTCTTAACACATAGTGAAAAAGCTGTTACACATGCTTGGGAAATAGATAGGTAGCATCATCCTCACCACGATTTTCCGCAAGAGTAACAATTGCAGTAAGGAAGTTACAAAGTTTTTGACCAAAGTGTCAAAAGATACCTTTTGGTCGGAGTAGGTATACACAAAATGGCAGTAGAAAGAGTTCAGTGATGTATATCAGTTGATGTAAATAATTTAATTTTTCACAACTTTCGTTCTTTTTCAGGTATAGCAGAAATAATGATATAAAAATATGTATGAAAGCTTGGAATCTGATACATAAATTAAATCAAAAGTTTTGAAGATTTAATAGTCTTAAGATGTCTTATTTAGTAATTTGTATTCCATAAACGGCATGGAAAATATAAGAGAAATTTTGACACAAGTTCTATAATTTTTTACAAATATAGTCTTTCTTTAATATTAACAAAAGTAAGGCTAACACACCAAAATAAATGCTACAATAAAGTAGTTTCAAAAGTTCTTAGCTAAAATACAGAGTCCACAGAAACATATGAGAATACTTGACCTCTGTCGCTACATAAAAAAAGAAATAGTTTATAAAAGCAGGCTAGAAATACACAGCATATCTCTATCACATATAAAGCTGTTCCCTGCAGGCGGTCCATATTAATTGAAAAATATGAATAAATCTTGGATTCAATCGCAATATTAATTTCAAAGAAGCTGTATAATTTCTTACAGATATTGGTTTTTTCTTCTTTATATTCACAAAAATAAGACTGACATACTAAAACAAATTCATAGTCCAGTAGTATAAATAAATAATGCGTAAATATTTATACTACTTATTATACTTCCAGCAGTTTAAATATATAATGTAGTTTAATATACATAATCCACTAGTTTCAAAAGTTTTTAAGAACTGAAATACCGAGTACAGAAAAACATATCAGAATACGGGACTTCTGTCACGAAATAAAAAGAGAAATAGTATATAAAAAGCGGATTAGAAATGCACAGGAAATTCGTAACAGATATAGAGTTTTTCGTTGTTTAGATATGTCATTATGTTAGATTACATAGACACAAGATGGCTAGAAGTTACTGAAACACTCTTTCGTTAAATTAAGCAAAATAACCTTCATACTGTTTGAATTTCTAGACTGTCTTCATTCTGCATAGCCTTTGATCTTTACTTCTGGTAATAACTGTCTTGATGCTTAATTTGCAAGATGGATTCAATCAGCTTGAAAATTTTAAGTAATCATATTATCTGAGATGGTAAAAATCAAGTTCTGTAGTTTCAAACAAATAATCATTCATATTTGAATCCGTAATAATATTTTATTAATGATTAATGGGTGATCTGCATAAAAGCCACACAGCATAGAATTCGGAATGATTATGTATAAAGTTGCTTAAGTTGTAGCCTATAGCTAGTTTATGAACTGAAAGAAGCAAACGAGAAATCATTATTCACTTTCTGGATCCTTAAACTAATTGGCATTCTCGAATAATAATTCAACAGGAAACGCTTTTTGGTTTACATTTAACAGAACCGACTGTGAAATAATGAGACTTACATTTTTTACAGCCTGTGGCCGTCTAGCCTGAGATTCGATACGGCCTTTCCTTTTACCATATTGGATGAAGTCTTTGAATAAACAATAACAGGAATGTTTGTTTTGAAACATTACTGTTCATTTACCTCCCAGGATATTATTGCATATTATTATGTCATGTATAAGTAGGTTGAGTTTACATAGGAACGTTTCGTTAAAGCTTAGTAGTAATAAAGTTTAACAAATATCAAAATGTACAAAACTAACACACTGTTGTGTTTAAATTTGATAAAATGTCTACCATGAATAAAGCTTACTAATTATTATTTTATTATTATTTAATTATTATTTATTATTTTATTATTATTCAATTATTACTTTTTATTTTATTATTATTTAATTATTATTTATTATTTTATTATTATTCAATTATTATTTATTATTTTATTATTATTTAATTATTATTTATTATTTTATTATTATTTATTATTTTATTATTATTTCATTATTATTTATTATTTTATTATTATTTTATTATTTTATTATTATATTATTATATTATTATATTATTATTATATTATTATTTTATTATTATTTTATTATTTTATTATTATTTTATTATTATTTTATTATTTTATTATTATATTATTATATTATTATATTATTATTATATTATTATTTTATTATTTTATTATTTTATTATTATATTATTATATTATTATTATATTATTATATTATTATTATATTATTTTATTATATTATCTTATAATTATTATTTTATTAGAATATTAGTTTACTAATTATTACAATAAATTAGTAAACTAAATTAGTTTGCTAAATATTCATTTCTTCTACATTTCACTGAGAACAGTGAGACTGTACATGATAGTTAATAACATATTCTAGAGAAGATACAAAATAATAATATATAGGACTGAGTTAAAAACCTCATATAATCAATGATGTACCTTCCACAGTTTTGCATCGATTACGATGCATATTTGCATATACATATATACATACACACATATTGAACAGGTTGCATGTTTGAAGCCCGAGCCGGCCTAAGATAAGCCGTGTTAATTAAAGGTGACTGGGGCACGTAAATTATGTTCGTGGTCACAATGTCCTCCAAGTCCTCAATCAATACCTCTGTGTGTAGCAGGCCAAGCCTATGGGTCTTCTGCTTGGTCTCTACTTCAAATTACGAAGATCCACTTGAGCAAGAAGTCGTACTTTCACCTTAAGATGCTTGTTAAAACGAAAGGAGCATAGATTTGTCTTAATACGTGTAGCGTATGGCTCAATCGTGCTTGGTTTGACCGAGTGACTTAAGACAATAACAGCAACAACGACACATATATAGAAATATATATGCGTGTGTGTGAGAGAGAGAGCGTTTAAAAATCATAATATCATAATAATATCATAATCGATGCAAAAACGAGAGGCAAGACATACAAATACGGTTGTTATTGTTGTTGTCGTATGCCCCTTGGTTAAACCAAACGCGATATGAGCGGAAGGCTACTCAATTTAAGGCGAAAGGGTGAGCTTTCGTTTCAACGAGCACCTCAAGGGTGAAAGCACGGCTTATGCTCGAGTGAGTCCTCATAATTTTGAAGCATGGACCACACAGAAGGCATATAGACTTGGACTGCCATCCCAGAGGTATTGATTGAAAACATGGAGGACATTGTGACCACGAACATATTTTATTTGCCACAGTCATCTTTAGCCAACATGGCCGGCTCGGGTCCGAACCCGTAACTTCTTAGTTACGAGATCGTTGCCTTTGCTGACTGAGATACCGCGATTCCATGGCTCAATCGTGCTTGCTTTGACAACAACAACCACCACACATATAGAAATATATATGCGTGTGAGAGAGAGAGAGCGTTTACAAATCATAATATCATAATTGAAACAAAAACGAGGGGCAAGAAATACAAATACAGTTGTTGTTGTTATTGTCTTATGCTCCTTGGTCAAACCAAGCTCGATATGAGCGGGTGGCATTGCCTTTGCTGACTGAGATACCGCGATTCCATGGCTCAATCGTGGTTGGTTTGACAACAACAACCACCACACATATAGAAATATATATGCGTGTGTGTGAGAGAGAGAGCGTTTACAAATCATAATATCATAATAATATCATAATCGATGCAAAAACGAGGGGCAAGACATACAAATACGGTTGTTGTTGTTATTGTCTTATGCTCCTTAGTCAAACCAAGCTCGATATGAGCGGGTGGCATTGCCTTTGCTGACTGAGATACCGCGATTCCATGGCTCAATCGTGCTTGGTTTGACAACAACAACCACCACAGATATAGAAATATATATGCGTGTGTGTGAGAGAGAGAGCGTTTACAAATCATAATATCATAATAATATCATAATCGATGCAAAAACGAGGGGCAAGACATACAAATACGGTTGTTGTTGTTATTGTCTTATGCTCCTTGGTCAAACCAAGCTCGATATGAGCGGGTGGCATAAGACAACAAAAACAACAACCATATGTATGGAAATGTACAGGCATGTGTATGAGAGAAAGCGTGTACAAATCATAATATCATAACAATATCATAATCGATGCAAAAAGGAGGGGTAAGACATGCAAAGATGCAAATACGGTTATACTTAGATATACAAACACTTATCGTCAGTTTAAATGCGTACGTGCAAATGCATACATAACTGTCTGACATTGATTCATCTGAATATTTAACTCGAGTAATTTAACATTCAGTGTTAAATGGAATCTAAAAAAAGCAGGCACCGTAAACAGTAGACAGCAGAAAACCTTTCCCACAGCCCGAATTAAATCACAACGAAAGGCATTTTATATTTAAAACTCTTACTAATCACCGAGAGTTCAAGGCAGAACAAAAGAACGTAATGTCCTGATTTCATCTGTCATGAACTCCTTACACACAGATGGTCAAGACGAGTTCAGAGGTCAGTGGAGTTAATGAAAATTTAGGTCCTCATTCCTACGGCCATTAAGCCTCCCCCTCCACTTTTCCTGCTAGGAAAATTCTATTATTCCAATCTAAGTTGAAGAAAGTGGGTCGACATCATCAGAGGCTGAAAGAGAAACACTGCATAGACAGGGTCTTCGGCCTTAATTGTTTCGGACGACTCAGAATTAGCCTGTACCCAGAAGGGTCGTTTTGAATGTCAATATTAGCATGATCTCCACTGCCACCCAGAAAACAGGCATGACAAAGCGCCTCAGTTGAAAAGGGGTAAGGTCAAAAAGTTAAATCCCATTATTTTAAATCGTTGACCTTTTCGTCATATAATTTTACACTATATGTCCTTAAATCTGAATGGTGTTAAGTATCACTGAGATTTCATAAAATTTTTAAAAGAAAATGCCGATGGCTGAAACATGAGGTACATTAACAGATCTGAATTCACTAATATAAATATTTATTGTGTAAACACTTAATGTTTATTACATTTTAAATCCCCTATAAAATAAAAAGATACCTTTTGGAAAGGTGTCAAAAGATACCTTTTGGTCGAAATAGGTATACACAAAATTTAGGTAGAATGAGTTAATTTCAATGATGTATACGACAGTTGATGTAAATAATTTAGATTAATTAATAGTTGATGTAATTAATTAGACTTTGCTACGGCATGAATTTATTAATTACATCTGTAATAATCAAATTACATACTTCTTGTAATTTCTAGTACAGTCCTTTTAAAAATCATTAAAAAGAAATGAAATTTTAAGATAAAAAGACATCCTCTATATAATAATAGCCTAAGTTATCTGTCCGTCTGTCCTCGAATTTATGAAGCGGTTGGACCTGGAATGGATAGAGGCATTCATATTGGATTCTTGATGAGTTAAGATTAGCAAAATTCAAAGCGAGTAAAATTTATCTTCTCCTTAACTTTCGATCCGATTCTGATATAAATTGATATAAATATACTTCATATCACAGCGAAATATACTGTCGTCTTTAAAAGGTTCGAAATCCACACCTTTCCTCCCCTTTTCAGCGTTTTATGCCTTAATTTCAAGCCTTTTTTTCCCCGGTTAAGAACAGGTGATTAAATTTATCAATTTGTCGCGTAATAAATAGGTAAAAATAACGTTTTTTTTAGGATTATGATGTCATTCCTTTAATTATCTCATTTAATCATTTCTTATTTTAAAATTTTTAAATATCGTCTGCATAATTTTCATTATTCATTATTCATACATTTTATCATTGAACTTAGATATTACGTAAATAATTTTCTTTTATATTTGGCTTAAAAAATAGATTTGTTACATATGTGATGATTTTGAATTTAATCATCGATTATTTTTTGTTGCAAGATAATTCTCAGCCAAATAACAAACGATTTTTTTACTTGCCTCATAGGGTACTTTACAATTCTGGAAAATTAAAAATTTTACTGATCTCATCATATGACGGGCTATATGATAGTAAATCAATAAAAGGAATGTTAATCAGTTGTAAACATAACATCACTAAACGTTGTACGTTAAACGGTAAGTTACGTACGCAGTAATGTACACAGTACGTTATTTGTTAATTGAAAATGATAATGAAATTCATAATTAGAATACGCTATGGAAATCAAAAGAAAATAAACAGAATTTATACTTTTTACTGGAAATATTATTTAAAGTTAAAAAAATGAAATATAAACAGGAAGAAAAATTAAATAATCACTGGAAAATTAAAAATTTTACTGATCCCGTCATATGACGGGCTATATGCTAGTTGATTAATGTTGTGTTATGACTAATGTTAGATAAATGATATAAATGTTTATAGATAAATGAGTCTAAATACAAACTGAAGTCTATACACAATCTGCAATAAATCTTTCAAGCAAAACTCTTTCATTTAGCTTTTTTTACTTCTTAAAACACCATTTCTCACTTCATCATTAAGATAACTATAATATTAGATACAGGATTAGACATAAATGGAATATAGTTGCAATATAAATATTTGCTTTCGTTACTACTAAACTATTAAAGTAATTATTAAAACGCTTTTCAGTCGATATCGCCGATAGATCAAGTTTGTTATTGGTGTTTTTTTCTTCCTACGTTTGACCTTTCATGCAAAATACCTCTCTGTTTAACCTGCCTGCTTGGTGCTGCATGCATAAATGCCTTGTATAATTATCTATGGTAAATGCGATTCCTTGTAATTAAGTAGCACATCATTCATTGCATAAAAATACACTCTATCCATCTTCTGCCACCTACTTCTTGGATAAGTGTTAGGAAAAAAACGAATGACAGTATATGGAAGTCAATGTGACCAGTTAGCTTTTACTACTTATATTAATTATGAAAATATTTGCCGAAGATTAACACGTGTGGAAAGCACCAAGTCAAATCCACGAAAAAATAATCAGCCTAATGTTTTTAAGGTATTTTTATAATTAATAAGAAGTGTTGCGACAAAGTAATAGCAGAAGCCGAGATACAGATATAATATTGCAGATAAGAAAACATGTAATACATTGCACCCATAATAACCTATTTTGCATATATATCAAATAATTAGCCCAAATCTGTACTGTTTCGTGTAACTTTAAAAATAGCGTTTAATTTTCCCGCCCAGTGTTTCATTATCGTTGCCATATGCATAAAACATGAATATATAAAAAGGAATTGATTCGATAATCATGAAAAGGTTAGTGTAAGCCACCAAGCCTAAGATAGAGTCACCACACCCTACAATTGTTCCTCCATATAGTTTTTCCTGTTAATTTTCTCTGTAATCTTTTTGAAAAAAAAATAATATTGAAAATGATAACTCATTTTATCTCGTATGGAAATTTTAATTAAATTATTGAACGCTTCTTTAACCAAACAACTTTCAAACCATTCAATATTTATTTAATGCATTTTAAATAATATTATAATGCACTACTATGTAAATTCTTTTTACAAATAACTGTCATTGTGTAATTTTTTATTGCATTTTTTTTTCAAATAAATTTCATATGCAGTTTAATTTTATAGCATTCCTCACTGAAAGCTAATTTCTGTTCTTGTATTAGAGTTAATTTATTTCAAATTAATGATTTTACTATCAAGTAAGTTATTGATAGAGTTATAGAGTTTTGTTTTAAACAAACGTATAATGTGTATTTAGATAAATTAAATTCTCCAGACAAGTTACAACTATGATACAATCCCGTTTATATTAACATCAATGAGTCTTAAAATGTAGTTATTATTTGAAAGTAAAGGCTACCTCTCCTTGTGTTGAAAAGAACATCTTTCAATGGATTTATCGTAGTTGTAGTTTGTTCTGGGCACCTTAGCTGAAAGTGCCGAACGATGGCCGAATGGTTAGGGTGCTGGCGTTCGGAACCGGATTCGTGGGTTCGAATCTCACCGTAGCATGGATGTTCGTAGCCGTTCAGAATCGGCTTTAAGCAGTAGGTCCCGGTCTCATTAGCCCTCGTGTTGCGAAAAGTAGACCGTAGCGCTCTAAAACCAAAACCAAACCTTAGTTGAAAGTTGTATCCCCCGTCCTGAGGGTGATTAGATCATTCAGGGAGAGCATCAGGATTTGCCATTTACATTAAGGGTTACACAATATTAAAAATTAAAATTACATTAAGATGAAAAAACAATTTGGCCCTATATAGCAATGTAAAGTGGTAAAGTAATAAAGTTATTAATAGAGAGAAGGAAGTTTAAAAAGGATAGATAATTTTTATACAGATGCAAGCATCAATTTTATAAAATTTTAATATTTTTTTAGGATTTATACACACACACACACACACACACACATATATATATATATATATATATATATATATATATATTGTCACGGAAGAATTTATTAAAGCTAAGTAGCAACTCGCAACTTTACACGATTGGGAAGTTGCCTACAACTAGTGGGTATCAGCTTTTATACCCGAACAGAATATTCGAGAAATAACTAATTTATATATTAAAGAAAGATCTAGAATGTTCAAGAACATAAGGAAGCAATAAATAACATTTTAAAATTAAAAATCCGTACTTTGGATCAACTGCAACGGCAAACGCCAAACCCACAATCTACGGGTCAGGATCTCGCGCTTTGGCCATTCGGCCACTGAGCTAGTTGGCAAATCTCCTTTATGTGGCAATATATATATATATATATATATATATATATATATATATATATATATATATATATAGCATAGACCCGCTCCTATGACTTCACTTCTCTTTATATGTATATATGTATATGTATATATATATATATATATATATATATATATATATATATATATATATATATATATATATATATATATATATATATATATATATATATATATATATATATATATATATATATATATATATATTAGGCTTAATTCCAATAATGGCATAGTTTTTTGTAGTCATTTGGAATCGGTTTAGTATGTAGGTACTGATTTAATTAGACCTTGTGCATTAAAAAAATTGCCATAGAACTCCAGACCAACTAACTAATCTATATGTTATATTTTAGCTCTATAATTAGATATTAAACTACCTTTTTAATACAAAATTTTGGATAGTTTCTAAGTATTTCGTAGTTTATACGGCTTCAAATTATTCAATTTTCCCTGTATTTCTTTGATAAGATTTTCTAAAAATGTGTTTGCAGAATATTATGGTGGAGAATAAGTGAGCTTCACATATGCCCCAGGGACAGAGGGGCTGTCCATCTTTAAGTGGGCGTGGTTACATTCAGAAATATTTAGAAGTAATCTATAATGATCAATCAAAAGTGAAGTACAGTGAAGGATTTTTCATCATAGTTACTAATTCAAGCGGTAGGGTAATTTATATAGAGCAGGCTTGTCTTGAGCAAATAAAAATTCTTAGATCAACAGGTTCTTAAGCAGGGATATTAAAATATTGTTTTTATATTTAGAAAAATTCCTTTCATTAAGTAAATGGATTCTTAAAATATTTTCTGCATATAAAATAATGATGAGGAGTATTTATATATAATGATGTTGGAACTTTAGAATAAAGTCATTTAAAGCCTTTGTTACTTAACAAAATACTTTATATTTTAAAAATGCATACCAAATATTACGACAACACTTTAAGGGATAAGGTTTTAAAATTTGAGAGAGATTGAGATAAATGTAATGTACCTAAAATATTATGAGTTCACCTGCTAAGCACAAAAAATCAAACTCGAAAAAATGACTTTAAAAGTTTTTAAAAAATTGTATAAAAAGAACAGGTTTTAAAGAAATAAAATAATTAGTCGTAGGCAAAACTATGACCCACTTATCATGTGTACCCTTAGTTTGATCTTTCGGGAAAAAAATATCTTATATTGTTGGTTAGAGTCTAGGTACAATTTTAGTACCCATTGGTTGCTCTTTACAGTTGGTGAATTTTTACATTTACTTCTAGAAATAATAATGCAAGTAATTTGGATAGAAATCAAATTTATATGTAATTTGAGGATCTACAATGTTTATGCGGTTTTCCTAATTGTATTATTACTTTTTAAGTTTACATTTTCCAGAAAAGAATTTCTATATTATTCAGACGGTATTAACGATATTTTTTTGACTCCGAGACAAAAAATTCTTTACTTTAAAATATTGACAATAGAGTTATATACAAAACTTTTCCATAATCTGTAATTTCTAATGTCTGTAAACTCCCCTTCTCTAAATAACCTCTAAATAAACTCCTCTATATCTCTAAATAAACTCCCATTCTCTAAAGAAATTTTTAAATGCAGGCGGTATTTAATATTTCTCCTGTAGATGTGTATCCATCTAAAACGTAGATTAGGAAAGTTAGTTCTATGGACCCCCGGAGGTCCATGACGACCTGAAAGAGGTCCAGTTCAACAAAAGAATAAAAATTATACAGGATACATGAGGTGCGCTAAGAGTCAACGAGACTGAATTCCATTTAAGTATAGTATTAACAAAATTTAGAAATTTGGTAAATGCTATAATGCATCGAATACGGAAAAAAACCAGAGCTAGATTCATTCTGGTGTTTAGTGTTCCCAAACCCCTTGGTCACTGCATAATTTCACCCGACAACTGTCAGGGGAGTATAGTTTGAACTTGTCACGATTTTTTCATTTATTTTTATTTTAAATGAGTGTTTTTGAATGCCTTGGGTGAAACTTTGCCTTCGGTTTCCCACTGTTTTGGAACGTTTGATTTAAATATTCTGCAGACTGGCTTTGGAATGATCCCTAGCAACGCCTACATCGTCTCTAGAAGGTGTTGCCCCTGGGAAGGGGTTTATCGAAAAAAAACTACAAAACAATACAAGTTGGGGAGCCTCTGAGCTAAAAGAACCCAAAATGGCTGGTACCACGCTACTTTAAAACTCATTAAGGTATCAAGTGCAGAATGATAAATCATAGGACCAACCGCACGACCCCATAATCAGGTTTTGCCTTACCCCATGCCTTACAGAGTGGTTTGTCGCCTATTTTCCTCACCGGGCTTCTTTGTTACTTTTTCTAAAGCGTGACCTTTCGACCATGGTCGTCCGTTTCTTGCATATATTTTTAATTACAAGATGCTAACCTCATAAACGGCATCGTTAATTAGCTGTTGAGAATGCAATTTATTGTTTGGTTATAATTAGTTGTGGCATCGCCCAAGAGCCATCACAAATCCATCTTCCACCTTTCTTCTGAAATATGGAACAAAAGAAACTGAATCGAAATGAGAGTTATAAGTTGTAAAATCAGACAATATTTCTCACTCCTCTTCAGTGTTGCACGGTTTGTATTATTTCTCTTTAAATTCCGATTTGTGAAAATCCCTTTTACTTTAATAATTATCAAATGAAATTGAAAGCGGTATTTTGCATAATTAGAAATAAAATATTTTCAACTTGGTCATTAATTAATTGCAGCATCGAACAAGAGTCTTAAATCCATCTTCCACATTTCTTCTGAAATATGGAACAAAAGAAACTGAATCGAAATGAGAGTTATAAGTTGTAAAATCAGAAAATATTTCTCACTCCTCTACAATTTTACACGGTTTGTATTATTTCTCCTTAAATTCCGATTTGTGAAAATCCCTTTTACTTTAATAATTATCAAATGAAATTGAAAGTGGTATTTTGTACAATTAGAAATAAAATATTTTCGACTTGGTCATTAATTAATTGCAGCATCGAACAAGAGTCGTAAATCCATCTTCCACATTTCTTCTGAAATATGGAACAAAAGAAACTGAATCGAAATGAGAGTTATAAGTTGTAAAATAAGAAAATATTTGTCTCTCCTGTACAGTGTTGCACGGTTTGTATTATTTCTCCTTAAATTCCAATTTGTGAAAATCATTTTTGAGTTAATAATTATCAAATGAAATTGAAAGTTTTTTTGTATGTCGTGGTATTTTGCACAATTAGAAATAAAACATTTCCCATTTGGTCAGTAATTAATTGCGTCATCGCCCAAGAGTCATCATAAATCCATCTTCCACATTTCTTCTGAAATATGGAACAAAAGAAACTGAATCGAAACGAGAGTTGTAAGTTGTAAAATCAGAAAATATTTCTCACTCCTCTACAATGATGCACGGTTTGTATTACTTCTCCTTAAATTAGGACTTTTTACATTAATAATTATCAAATGAAATTGAAAGTTTTCCACATGTCGTGGTATTTTGCACAATTAGAAATAAAACATTTCCCATTTAGTCATTAATTAATTGCGGCATCGCCCAGGAGTCATCATAAATCTTCCACATTTTTTCTGAAATATGGAACAAAAGAAACTGAATCGAAATGGGAGTTATAAGTTGTAAAATCAGAAAATATTTGGCACTCCTATACAGTGTTGCACAATTTGTATTATTTCTTCTTAAATTCTGATTTATGAAAATTACTTTTGCGTTAATATTTACCAAAGGAAGTTGAAAGTTTTTTTGTATGTCGTGGCATTTTGCACAATTAGAAATAAAACATATTTCCCATTTGGTCATTAATTAATTGTTGCAAGGCACTGGATTAAAAAAACCCCCATCTTCGCTATTTCTTCTGTGTTACGCAACAAAAGAGACTGGTTTGAAATGAGCATTAAAAATTATAAAACCAGGCAGATATTTTGTAACTTCAGTACAGAGTTTCTTGGTAAGAATGAATTGTTTTTTAAATCGAGTTTTGTGAAAAACACTTGCTTGTTAAGGAGTATTGAATAAAATTGAAAAGTTTGTATGTCTGTCGTATCTTACATGCATAGATGTCAAGTATAATTTCCGTTTTAAGCTAGTTAAAAAAAAGTGTAAAATTATTACTCATTCAAATTTCTCAGTACAAAAGAATTTGATGCTCAAAATAAGCATTAAATTCATTTCAATATATATATATATATATATATATATATATATATATATATATATATATATATATATATATATATATATATATATATATATATGACTTGATCCAGTGTTAAGGTGAATAAAAAAACAGTCTTTCTTGATAATAATAAGTTTATTAAATCATAATTTCATTTAAAAGACACTTGCGCCATTTTCATTTGTTCGTGGCGAACTAAGCGTGGAATGTGTTGACAGCTCCATGTCTACTCGCTAACTGATTCTTCTCGTTTTATTAGTCATCAACTTCTTGTGAAATATCTCTGTGCCTGACAGCATTACTCCAAAAGGTTACGCAAGCGTGCGTCTTTTTCATTTATTTTATTATTATAAAAAAAGTTCCATTTTAAAATCGTTTATAACTTTCGTAATTTCCAACTATATATATATATATATATATATATATATATATATATATATATATATATATATATATATATATATATATATATATATATATATATATATATATATATATATATATATATATATATATATATATATATATATATATATATATATATATATATATATATATATATATATATATTTATATATATATGTAGGTTGGGTGCTGTAATTTTGATGCTTAATGAAAACATTTTTTTAAATATTACTTCCTTTTAAATTTCTTGAAATGATTCATAACATTTGCAAAGGTGGCCACAAGAAATTTATGGTTAGTTATTTGAAAATATATATATATATAAGCTAAACTACTTATTTTCTAACTAACAATATATTTTAATCGTTATTTAACATAGTTTTTGGGCGCCAAAGGCTGGATATTATAAGTCTAGCACTTAAACAATTCTTCAAAATTATTGCTTCCTTATTATATCTTTGAAATTGTTTACAGCAATTGCAATGAAGGTCATCGGAAACTCGCGGTACCTGATTTAGCAGAAGACCACACCACCACAATTAAAGATCAATTGTTTTTTCAGAAAGAATTATAAGTGTCGTGCCTCAGTATTAAATACTTCCTTCAAGGGGTGTACCAATATTACATTTTTAATGCTTATTTAAAACAGTTTAAAGACGCCAAGGGATGGATGTTATAATTCTAGCACTTAAACAATTCTTTAAAAATAACGTTTCCTTATTATATGCTTGTAATTAATCACAGTATTTGCATTGAAGGTCACCGGAAACCCACGATTTCTTATTTGACACAAGACCACACGTAAAGATCAATTGTTTATTGAGAAAGAATTATAAGTGCCATGCCACAGTATTAAATACCTCTTTCCAAGTGAAGAAAAACTGTCGGCCATCACAAGTTTAATTTTTTACGAATGTATCAATACAATGAAGGCTTCTGGAAACCTACGGTTTCTTATTTGACACATGACCACACGTAAAGATCAACTGTTTATTGAGAAAGAATTATAAGTGCCAAGCCACAGTAATAAATAATTCTTTCCCGGTGAGGAAATATTACCAGACTTCACAAGTTTATTTTTTTACGATTGTATCAATATAATGAAGGCCCCTGGAAACCCACAGTTCCTTATTTGACACAAAACCACACTTAAAGATAAACTGTTTATTGAGAAAGAATATTAAGTATGCCACAGTATTAAATACTTTTTTCCAGTTGAGGAAATATTACGAGCCTTCACAAGTTTAATTTTTCACGAATGCAAGAAGTAAGATTTACCTCGATAATCTAATAATGATTAATTTTCTCGAAAATATGTTTGGCAAAATCTCTTTAACATTTTACTCTTCTTTAACCCTTATTTAGCATAGATTTTAACTGCCACGAGCTAGATTTTATAATGCTAGTACTCATAACAAACAGTTCTCTAAAAATAATGCTTCCTTATTAGTTGCTTGAAATGATCAAAACATTCACAATGGAGGTCACAAGAAACCCACGGTTAGTTATTTGACACTTAAGACCACACGTAAAGATCAATTGTTTATTGGGAAAGAATGATGAGTGCCGTGCCACAGTGTGAAATACTTCTTTCAAGGTGACGAAAAACTACCAGCCATCACAAACTTCATTTTTGATGAATATATCAATACAAAGAATCAAAAAAAGATTCTCCTGCTAAACTAACAATTGCTCGCCGCGGACGTGACAGTTGCTCCACTGTCGGCCCTATCGCTATCCAATTAGCTCTTTGAGGAAGTAACAGTGTGAATGAATGTCACTTCCTTAATGTGTTGCTTGACCTTTTCTCGCCAGTATAAAGAAGCTCTGAGCTCCACCCATAGGACAATAGTATTACCAATCGATAGGCTTCTGGTCATTCATTTGCAGAGACTCAGTTCGTGACTTAGAATGATGTTCAAACATCTGAGGACTCTACGAGTCAGTATGTTGGCATCGTTATCGCGGACAGAGATACAGATTTTGGTTACATTCTACTTCCCGTTTTGTAGCAAGCCGAAACAGAAAGAACATTAGCATGGTTACTTGTTGAATAAGCCAGGCGGTAATTAAAATGTCTGACTGAAGACTGATAAGGAAGAATTGCTTGAGATGATTAGAGGAAACAAAGATATTAATATAAACGAGAACGTGTGTATATGTCATAAAAATAACATATAGCTGACACATTAAGCTCCTGGTTTCATTTTCTTTACATTTGTACCATACATAATGCATTGAATATGTTCTCTCATTTAACAAGCAGTCCATTGCCATGAGAGGCTACCAAATTGTAAGGGATATATACAAGACATGGAGGAAATAAATTGAAATTTGAGCATTGTCCGTATTTGTTGATAAATAAAGGATGTCATTTATTCATTAGCAGTTAATTGAGTTTCTTATTTTAGCTTTCCTTTCTGCTTTATATACGTTTTAAGGAAAATAAAAACACAAAATAAATTGTTCAGGTAATGAAATATTACAGTTTTAATATTTAACTAATGATGCTTAGGTATGAAAGAAAGTATAAGGAACTTAATTTACAATAGTCCATTTTGCTTTGTTGCTGGCATCATTAACTATATTAATTAGAATATAAATTCTACAAGAGAAATTATGTTTAAGTGGAGGATACTACAAAGAGGTATCTACTGCGGGAATTAAAATTTTGGAAAATTCCAAAAACTGAGCAATTTATTTGAATTTATTAAAGCTTAAAGGAAACCCAGCGAATTTGGACTATTTTAATTTTGCTTTAGAGAAATGAAATTCAACAGTTAAGAACATGTCTTATTAAATTAAATGGCATTCCGTATTTTTGGATTAGGAATTACTAATAGAAGTCTATTTAATACAAATATCATCACTAATCCCCTATATAATAATAGCCTAAGTTATCTGCCCGTCTGTCACGAATTTTAAGCGGTTGGCCCTGGAATGGAAATAGGCGTCCATATTAGATTCTTAATGTTAGTTATCAAAATTTAAAGAGAGTAAAGTTTATCTTCTCCTTAACTATCGATCTGATTCTAAAATAAATTGGTGTAAATATGCTTCATATCACAGCGAAAGATACTGTCGTATTTAAAACGTTCGAAATCCACTCCTTTCCCCCTTTTCGAGAGATTAATGCGATTATTTCAAGCCCTATTTTCCCCGGTTAAGAGCAGGCGATTAAATTTATCAATTTATTACATAATAAATAAATGAAAATAACGTTATTTTCCTTTATTTATTATCATTATGACGTCATTCCTTTAACCATCTCATTGAATCATTTCTTATTTTAAATTATTTAAATATCGTTTGCATTATTTTCATACGTTTTATCACTGAACTTAGATATTACGTAATTAATTTTCTTTTATATTTGGCTTAAATAATAGATTATGTACGTATGTGATAATTTAAAATTGAGTCATCAATTATTTTTTGCAAGATAATTCTCAGCCAAAAAACAAACCATTTTTTTACCTGCCTCATAGGGTACTTTACAATTCCGAAAAATTAAAAATTTTACTGATCCCGTCATATGACGGGCTATATGCTAGTTATTTTTATAAGTGGCTATTAAAAATTATTTTCATAAAAATTCAATCATATTTTAGTTTTATAAAATTATTAAATGTTTTTAATAAGAATCTTTCCTTAATTAACGTAAATTTCCTTAATTTAATTCATTTTTACGCAGTTATTCTAATAGTATTCGTAATATATCATTGTTTAATCAATTCTAAACCACCCTAATCAGGTCATCTCATTCATAAAAGCAGACTTTCCTTATACAGTCATCTTACGACTGCCGGCTGACACATGGAGGAACTTAATTTGCTCTTGAAAGAAACCACAAACTTAAAGACTTCCGCACTTAGAGACGCTAAGAGGTTCTTAAAAATATGCAAATCTAAAATAAGAATGATTGTAACTATTCATTATGAAGAATAATATTTGATTGTATCCCAGTGTTCTTTAAAAGGAAATGGCTTTCAAAAATGTGTCCTTAAACAGATATAATGAAAATATTCTCACAGTTAAAAAGTATCGACATATTTAAAAAAAGATTGCTTAAATCTGCTATTAACAGTATTTTAAAATGTAAGATTTATCTATAAAATTAGATTCAATTTCTTAAATTACTTATTATATTTAATGTGTATTAATTATTGTATTATTAAGTTTCACGTTATCTCATTTCTATTTTTAATGAGTATCAGCAATTACTATTAGCATTAATTAGTTAAACCTATCAGTAATAGTTACTGAAAACGTAAATTTATCTATGCAATCAGATTAAATTTTCTGTATAACTTATATTTAATCTGTATTAAGTATTTGAATAACCAAATTTTACATCTTCACATCTCTATCTTTAAATCCTGAGGGACTAGTAGAGCTTAATGAAAGAATGATATTATATTCAACTACAAATTGAAGACTAATATTGAGGTAAAATAACTTTCATCTGATAAATTGCTTAAAACCCCATTAAGAGTACATATTTCTAATGCCTTTGAAGTCGTTGAAAGGGTAATTCTAGATGGAATATAATTTCTTTTCACTTTGAAATTTACAAAAGTTAATTCAATGCCACTCATTGAACCTAATATTTGAAAAGATTGCTTAAATCTGCTATTCTTAACAATACTTAAAAATGTAAGATTTATCTATAAAATTAGATTCAATTTCCTAAATTATTTATTATATATAATGTGTAATAATTATTGTATTACCAAGTTTCACGTCGTCATATTTCCATTTTTAATGAGTATCAGCAATTACTATTAGCATTAATTAGTTAAACCTATTAGTAATAGTTACTGAAAACGTAAATTTTATCTATGAAATCAGATTAAATTTTCTGAATAACTTATATTTAATCTGTATTAAGTATTTGAACAACTAAATTTCACATCTTCACATCTCTATCTTTAAATCCTGAGGGGCTAGTAGAGCTTAATGGAAGAATGATATTACATTCAATTACAAACTGAAGACATTTTGAGGTAAGGTAACTTTCATCTGGAATGTTGCTTAAAACCCCATTAAGAGTACATATTTCTAATGTCTTAAAAGTCGTTGAAAGGGTAATTCTTTTCAGTTTTACTTCGTCACATTTCCAATTTTAATGAGTATCAGCAAATTACCATTAGCATTAATTAGTTAAACCTATCAGTAATAGTTACTGAAAACGTAAATTTTATATATGAAATCAGATTAAATTTTCTGAATAACATATATTTAATCTGTATTAAGTATTTGAATAACCAAATTTCATATCTTCCCATCTCTATCTTTAATCCTGAAGGGCTAATAGAGCTGAGTGAAAGAATGATATTATATTCAATTACAAACTGAAGACTAATATTGAGGTAAAATAACTTTCATCTGATAAACTGCTGAAATTTATCAGATGTCCATTAAGAGTACATATTTCTAATGCCTTTGAAGTAGTTGAAAGGGTAATTCTAGAGGGAATATAATTTCTTTTCACTTTGAAATTTACAAAAGTTAACTCAATACCATTCATTGCACCTAATATTTGAAAAGATTGCTTAAATCTGCTATTCTTATCAGTACTTAAAATGAAAGATTTAGATATAAAATTAGATTCAATTTCCTAAATTACTTATTATATTTAACGTGTATTAATTGTTGTATTACTAAGTTTCAAGTCGTCGCATTTTCATTTTTATTGAGTATCACTAATTACTATTAGCATTAATTAGTTAAACCTATCAGTAATAGGCACTGGAAACGTTAGTTTTATCTATGAAATCAGATTAAATTTTCTGAATAACTTATATTTAATCTGTATTAAGTATTTGAATAATCAAATTTCACTTCTTCACATCTCTATCTTTAAATCCTGAGGGGCTAATAGAGCTTAATGAAAGAATGATATTATATTCAATTACAAATTGAAGACTTATTTTAAGGTAAGAAAACTTTTCTCAAAATATTTATTTCTATTGCCTTTGAAGCCGTTGAAAGGGTAATTCCGGAGGAAATGTAATTTCTTTTCACTTTGAAATTTACTAAAGTTAATTCAATGCCACTCATTGAACCTAATATTTGAAAATATTGCTTAAATCTGCTATTCTTAACAGTACTTAAAATGTAAGATTCATCTATAAAATAAGGTTCAATTACCTAAATTATTTATTATATTTAGTGTGTATTAATTGTATTACTAAGTTTCTTAGGGGCTAATACAGTTTAATGAAAAAATGATATTATATTCAATTACAAACTGAAGACTTACTTTGAGGTAAGATAACTTTCATCTGGAAAGTTGCTTAAAACCCCATTAATATATTTCTAATGCCTTTGAAGTCGTTGAAAGGGTAATTCTAGAGGGAATATAATTTCTTTTCACTTTGAAATTTACTAAAGTTAACTTAATACCACTCATTGCACCTAATATTTGAAAAGATTGCTGCTATTCTTAACAGTACTTAAAAATGTAAGATTTATCTATAAAATTAGATTCAATTTGCTAAATTACTTGTTATATTTAATGTGTATTAACTATTGTATGACTAAGTTTCACGTAGTAACATTCCCATTTTTAATGAGTATCAGCAATTACTATTACCATTAATTAGTTAAACCTATCAGTAATAGTGACTGAAAACGTAAATTTTGCTATTGAAATCAGATTAAATTTTCTGAATATTTATATTTAATATGTATTAAGTATTTGAATAACCAAGTTTCATGTCTTCACATCTCTAACTTTAAATCCTGAGGAGCTGATCTAGTAGATTCTAGTAGAACTTAATGAAAGAATGATATTATATTCAACTACAAACTGAAGACTTATTTTGAGGTAAGATAACTTTCATCTGGAAAGTTGCTTAAAACCCCATTAAGAGTATATATTTCTAATGCATTTGAAGTCGTTGAAAGGGTAATTCCGGAAGGAATGTAATTTCTTTTCACTTTGAAATTTGCTAAAGTTAATTCAATGCCACTCATTGAACCTAATATTTGAAAAGATTGCTTAAATCTGCTATTCTTAACAGTACTTAAAAATGTAATATTCATCTATAAAATTAGGTTCAATTTCCTAAATTATTTATTATATTTAATGGGTATTAATTATTGTATTACTAAGTTTATTAGGGGCTAATAGAGCTTAATGAAAGATTGATATATATTCAATTACAAACTGAAGACTTATTTTGAGGTAAGATAACTTTCATATGGAAAGTTGCTTAAAACCCCATTAAAAGTATATATTTCTAATGCATTTGAAGTCGTTGAAAGGATAATTCTAAAGGGAGTATAATTTCTTTTCACTTTGAAATTTGCTAAAGTTAACTCAATGCCACTGATTGCACTTAAACTTTGAAAGAACCTTGTCAGCTTCCGCTGAAACATCGAGCTCCATTCGAATGACATTTTTCTTGTCTTTGGCAAGGAATGTTCAACTTGTAACACGTAACTAAGTTCAATCCAATCTATTCATTGACAAAAATTTCAGGCTTCCTTATACGGCCATCATGCTACAATGGCATACTCAACGAGAAGACAATTTATATTGTACTTAAGAAAAACCACAGGCGGACGAACTTCCGCTCCGTGGAAGGCTAAGGGCTAAACGAGTTATTTCGAAGAAAACAAATTAAACCTGCATGAAAATGAGAGTCCTCGGGTGGTAAACAGGACAGATTGCGACGTAACCTGTTGCGAAATCGGAATTAATAAGGTGGGATGAGGAGTTTTTGTAGTTTTATTTTTCTCCCGCTTTTTTTGGTGGATACTTCTCGTTAAACAGTGCATACGTCAGATGAAATCCCGCGAGGTGTATTACGCGATTTTAGGAGTGCTTTCGAAATCGCGGGTTCTTCTAAGAATTATGTCTTACACCCCAGCAGTGTGTAGTCAGAAGGTAATAAATTGGAATTTTAAAAACAACTAACCCACGACTATAAACTACGTGGTTTGGTTACTAAAAGGCGTAGGCAATTTTCCCTATTAGATTTTTCCTTACACTACATAGCAAAAAACTGAGAAACGGTAATTAAAATTATAATGGAAAGTTGTTATGTTCGCAACATAAAATTCCATCACGTTTTAAGTGCTAATTATGCTGTTAGTAAACTGATAAAATTCTAGCGATAGTACAAAAGAATTAAAACCATTGAAATGAGAAAAGCTTGAAATATGACATGTATATATTTTATCTTATTATTTTTCAAGACATTTAAAAAATATTAATTTTTTTTATAGCAATTATTTCAATTTGACGAACATACACTGGATAATTTACACAGATTTACTGTTTAACAAGAAGGGCAAAACATTGCTAAGAATCCATCGTTCTTTAACCTAAGGTCACAGTGACAATACAGGGGGCTCGTGAAATTGTCTCATTAACCCCTAAATGCGCAGTTTTTCTTTTAAAAAGGCCGGCCGTTCAAACAAATCTCAAGAAGGATGAATAAGTCAAGTTCTTACTGATTTTTAATGAATTTCATTGAAGAAAAAACACTCTGGAGCTATCAATACTTTTCACCGTCTAAGCTTTCACTGGCAGCCAACTGGAACCCATGATAAATACAGACTATTACCTCTCTTTCACATGCGATCGCATTTACATAGCGTTATTCTTAATCGGATTGACTGTCAAAATGAATGTGAACAAATAGCTTCACTGCAGTTTAGGATGTCCCTTGATGTTGATTCTTTATATTTATCATCGCCAAGTATGCGATTTTTCTTACATATGACAACCCAAGCTTTTTCTGAATGCAATTACATATAATATTTTTGTATACAGTTTTAAGTATTTTAATACTCATAGTTTATGCTATTTGATTCATTTTCATTGCTTTTATAAAGCATGTACTCCTGTTTTCCCGTAAATTTCCGTACGATTTAGAAAATTTTAAAAACCGTTCTCCATGCTTTTGCAAATTTAGAAAATAAGTACAATCTGTGTTATCTATACTGTGTTTTTTACTATTTTAATAATTATACTTTACGGGTCTTATTACATTTGTATTGCTCTTATGGATGTTTATCACCGCCATCATAAATGGCGGTTTGATACAAGAACAAGGTACCCCCGCCAACTTGGCGATAAAGTTCTAAGCATGGTAGCTTAACATTTTCTCCTGATCTCGATTTGTTCATACAATCAGTATCTATATTTTGATTTATATTATATTGGTATCCTACTCTCCTTGAGCAACCCGTTCTTTATCATTAAATTCCCGTAATGTCGTAAAAAATATAGTGAATCATTTAAAGTTTGTTTAGTTTACCATTTGCTTTAGTAAATATCGCTAATAATTTCGTCACATTTGCCAAGGGGTATCCTATTCTTAAGTAGTACCTAAATTGCATGTTTAGATTATTGGCGCCAAAAATTACTGTCAATAAAACAACGGGGCACTCTGAGCTGCATTTTCACCGAACAGCTTTGTTTCTAGATGATAACCATGAAGGAAAAGTCAACAGCGTATATTTAAATTAAAACAGCGCAGTACAAGCATTAAATGTTTTGACCGTATTCCTAAAAGAACAACCATTTTTGTTTTCTCTATGCCTCTTTCTGATGCCACTCCGAACAGAGAAATTACCTTTCATGAAATTTGGTCGTGAAGCAAGACAGAGCTACTGCAATAGACGTAAGTATAGCTATATACACATGCTCATGTTACGTGAATGTCACATTTTGATCGATCGGGATAATCTTTTCAATGTAATGTCTTTTAGAAGAAAAGACGAAAATTACATAGACTTGAGGACAGTACTGTTATTTAAAAAAGGGCCAAAGTCAAAGTCTCAGACACATTGCTTTGAATACATTTATTTTCCTGTCTGACCGATTTGAAGGAATTTTAAAAAGCAAAATAGTGCACATTAATACCGCAGTTCAACAGACGTAACTAGTAATGGAAACTTTTGAACTTGGCCATCGTTTAGTTAAAACTGAACCATATTTCTGGAGTAGGAAATAAGTAACTTCAAATAACCATTTTAGCATTTCAATGTAGCGGAAAGTCAAAATTCGTTCTGCATTTTCCCTCCAGCGATTTCACTGATTGTTTCAACAGTCGAAGACAGACAGATTTAATCCAAGTTCTTATTATTTGAATACAAACTTATCCCACCGAGTTATTCAATGTGTGATTACCACCAAAACATTTCACATCGAACTTTCACGAGAGAAAATTTTTAAAACGTTATTTTGATATATATTTATATCCGAAAAAGAAACTTACCTAAATGCAATCTAAAAAAATAATGGTAGATGTTTTAAATTTCTCATGATACTTATTCAATGTAAGAAAGGCTTATTTTCCTAATAGGTAAATGCACATTGTTTCCCTGTCTTTAATCGTTAATTTGCATTTTAAATACGATCTTAAGCTTATCTTTAGAAACATTTTTGTTTCTATTTTCTGAACAATGCTATAATCTGTAAGTATTTCTAAAAATACGATGTTTGTAAGAAGATATGTTTATTTAATTTTAAGACTAAATGAAAATCTTGAATACCTTTTAAAAGTTCACGTTAGTGC
>CM063511.1:79088043-79128043 GCA_032207245.1 Pardosa pseudoannulata
ATGACATCAAACACAATACAGTTTTTGTTTTCAATTCTGAAAGGACATAAAATGGATTTTCGACACTTTTTAAAGCTTTTAAGTATTCAGTCATGCTTTATCGTGAATAATATGGGAGAATAATATTTCTTGTAGAGTACATTGATTACTGATTGAAGATTACATCCAACACAGAAAAGTTTCTTTTTTAATTCTGAAAGAATATGTATATAAAATGGATTTTTGTCATTTTTTAAAGCTTTAAGTATTCATTCATGCTACTTCGTGAATATTATGAAAGAATGACATTTCTTGTAGAGTACATTGATTACTGATTGCAGATTACTGATTTTTAGATTGACGCTTTAGGATTCCGGTCGAAAGGACTTTTATGAATTCTAAAGTTGATTTATGGATATAAAATTACTGTTTCTTAAATGTTATTTTGAATTATTGATTACATCAAACACAATACAGTTCTTGTTTTCAATTCTGCAAGGACATGCATACATAAAATGGATTTTCGACACTTTTTAAAGCTTTAAGTATTTATTCATGCTCTTTCATGAATAATATGGGAGAATGACATTTCTTATAGAGTACATTGATTACTGATTGCAGATTACTGATTATTAGATTGACGCATTAGGATTCCGGTCGAAAGGACGTTTATGAATTCTAAAGTTGATTTATGGGTATAAAATTGCTGTTTTTATAAGTTATTTTGAATTATTGATTGCAGCCAACACAGAACAGTTTCTTTTTTAATTCAGAAAGGACATGTATATAAAATGGATTTTTGACACTTTTTAAAGTTTATTAATGTGTTAATTAATGATGCATTAGAATACCATTGCTTGTATTTCAACTTCTTGCATATTAAAAACAGCTGTTTTTATATTTAAAAAAGATTTTAAGTACTTCTGACTAATGCTTGGTATTGTTTTACGGCATAAGTATAGCAATATTCATAATATTCTTGCTATGCCACTGTCTATTGGACCATTAATTAATAATGCATTAGAATTTCATTGCTCATCTTTCAATATCTTGCACATTAAAAACAGCTGATTTTATATTTGCATGTCTTTCAACTTCTTGCCCATTATAAACAACTGTTTTTCTATTTAAAAAAATAAGGACTCCTCACTAAGTCAGGGCATAAGTTTAGTAACATTCATAATATGCTTGCTATGTCACTGTCTATTATACCGTTAATTAATGATGTATTAGAATTCCGTTGCTTGTCTTTCAACTTCTTGTATATTAAAAGAAACTAATTTTATATACTTAAACTCCTAAGTACTCCCCACTAATATAGCGTATTATATTACGGCATATAAATAGCAATGTTCATAATATGCTTGCTACGTGACTGTCTTTTGAATTAAAGATGCATTATAATTTCTTTGTCTTTCAACTTCTTGCATATTAGGAACAACTATTTCTATATTTGTTTAAATTTTAAAGTACTCTCCACTAACGCAGGGTATAGTTTTACGGCATAAGTATAGCAAGATTTATAATATGTTTGTTAATTAATGATGCCCGAAACGTATGACCTTTAATTCACTTGCATATTAAAAGACTTATCTTGCATATTAAAAACAACTGATTTTATATTTGTTGATATTTTTAATAAACTCCTCACTAATGTACTGCATAGGTATAAGCATAAGTAAGTTTACAGCGTAAGTATAACAATATTTGTAGCATTTTTAATACGCCACTGTCTATTGAACCTTTAATTAAAGGTCGGTCTAATTAAGAATTGGGTTCCCCTTGGCAATTTGGCGAAAATATTGGCGATATTTACTAAAACACAAAGGTAATCCATCCAAACATTGTATTTCATGCTTTTTCTGGGGACTTTAATTAATGCACAGTGCACCATCGTAATAGAATTATATAATCTTACTTAATTAAAGAAAACGACTTAAAAACCAGATATTTATATTTATGGGCAATTAATCCCTTAACAGTTTACAAACGCAACAGCTCCAAATTATTAGAAATCCGCCATAGTGAAAAATTAATGGTTTGTTATATCTATTTTTTTTAAGCATTGCGCACTTTTATTATATAAGAAAAGAGTTACACAAGGATAGTTGGATGCAAATATTATATAAATTATAATATAGATACAGATTGTTTGGACAAGGTGAGATTAGAAGAAAATGTTAGTTACTTAAACCATTATCGCAAAGTTGGCGGGGGAACCCAATTCTTAAATCAACCCATTAAAAGTTATTAAGATCCCATTTCCTGACTTTAAACTTCTAGTATATCAAGAACAACTGCTTTTATATTTGTTTCAATTTTATAGTACTCTCCACTAATGCAGTGTATTGTTTTACCCCATAACTAATTGGATATTCATAAATCTCTTACTGCTAATGATAAAAATGACAGTGTTCTTTACAATTCTTTATTAAAATTCGAACAGCGAAAGGCATTAGCTGTAATGTTGTTCATAAGCTTCTTAAACCTAGAAGTTTGCATATTATTTGATCTCCTTCGCTTTTTAAACTGCTTAGGAATCGAATCAAGTAATGTTTCACATATCCTTCAGTGATACCGTATCAAGTCATGCATTTTGTTTCGAATCCGTCATTACAATCAGTGACATATGTTAAGTGATAAAAAGAATCAGCTATTTGGCGCAAGAATTTTCAACGATCCATAACATGTCGCCTACCGCGTTGACGCTTTTCCATCAACACAAAATTATCCATATAAATGTCGCTAAGCGCCTGAGGAATAAAATTCCTTTCACAAAATTCTCGCCGGAGAAATGTCCCAAATATGTTTGTTGAATAATGAGAATATACAATAGAGCGTAATTTATTATTCTGTACAAGACTAATCCAGCATTACAGGGATTCTTTTACGAGAGGGTCACGTTTTTGCTCAGCCATTGGGGAATTTTTTGTTTTTAAATTTGGTGATTAATAAACGTGATGAAAATGCGATAAATATTCAAGTTTTATGTGTGAAAAAACTGAATTTAAACAAATTATTATTTTCTTTTAGGCGATATAGTACTTTTTAAGCTTAAACGTTTTTGTTATAACAGTATATTTTTTATTCAATGTAAAATAAAAAGTTCTGACATGCTTAGAATAACATTTTTTCCTAGGTTATTAACAGGTGTAACTTTATAAGCTATTAAAAAATTTATAAGTTTGTCGTATGAAGTAATGTATTTTTATAACACATAAAATATGAATACCAAGTGAAATGAATATAAATTAATTTATCCCGGATTTATAATCAACAGAAACATTTATACATAAATCATAATTTCACTATCTATTGAACCGTCAATTGAAGTTGAATTAAAATTCCATTGCATGTCTTTCAACTTCTTACATATAAAAAGCAACTGTTTTTATATTTTAAAAAATAAGTACTCCTCACTAATGCAGGGCATAAGTTTAGTAACATTCATAATATGCTTGCTATGGCAGTCTATTGTACCGTTAATTAATGATGTATTGGAATTCCATTGCTTGTCTTTCAACTTTTTGCATATTAAAAGCAACAAATTTTATATACTTAAATTCCTAAGTACTCCCCACTAATGTAGCGTATTATATTAGGACATAAGTATAGCAATGTTCATAATATGCTTGCTACGTCATTGTCCACTGAACCGGAGATTTAATTTACTTTGTGTCGTATGAATTTAACAATTAATATGTTTAATAATATGATTACTATATACTAGGACTGGATTGTTTATGAATATATGGTCAAATATTGATATACTTTAAGTATCACGATAACACTATTAAATTTCTGTTCTTATGATTTATCATCCGTCAGCGATAGTTTTCTCTCCATGCGAGATATCGTGGTTCACCAAAAGGCATTCGGAATATTCCGCAAATTTCAATATACAGTAATATTTTTTTTTAAGTTATTACATTCGATTTACGTATTTACCCACGTACTTGATACAAACGCAAGCCAGAAAATTTGTTGTTGAAGATTATCACGTCTCCGTCCAGGTATTCGCTAATATATCCCAATAATATTATGATAACAAAGTATTTGGGTCAAGACCAGAAATTTGACTTCTGGCGATAGGCACAGATGAACTCGATTTTTTTTCTGCACCTGCTACTGGTTTATTGGTATATATAAGGATATATCAAGGATATTGATATTTGATCGCAACAGTGAGTAATACGTGTTGCCAGCGCACGTGTTCATATATTTCGATAACTTGCTGCTTGCTCGTTCATATCTTCTACTAATATCGGACGGAGGCTTATGGTGTTTTGGGTGAATATCGGGATAAAAAAATGAATCCTCTTAATTGCGTTGATTCCCCAAAGTATCGTAAAACTATATAAAAAATGTAACAAAAAGTAATGTTGGGCAGTTTATTATTTACTGGAGGTGAAAATGGAAAAATAATCAGATTGAAAGAAAGCTAAGGCTTTTCAAAAATAGTAATGTCTAAAACAGTAATATACCCTGCTACTTTAAATAGTTATCACGATATATCAATGATATCAATATCAGTTTGGGGATATATCATGATATTAAATTTTTGATATCATCCAGTCCTACTATACAAATCTATGTGTAAGTAAAAGGATTGAAATACTTCAATGCATAGTTGTATAAACACAGTTCAAGACAAAGTTTTAAAATTTTGTTATTTAGCGCCACATTAATTATACAATGTGTAATAACGAGCGATGGAAAGTGTAAAAACAAAAGACAAAAAAAAACACTTGATATATTATATTCCCTTGCACACCAAACAAATTGTCAGTGTATGTCTATGATTATTAATCCTTAATAATAACTGCTGAAGAAAGTGAAAAAAAAAATTCTAATGAGAGACCACTTGCATGGAAATTCCTTATTACGAAGTTGTTTTTCATGAATAATTTACTTTTATGTCTTTTCAGAAGGAGTTAGAGCTAGGCTATAAGTGTGCAGCGGAGGAATCAAGTTCCAAGCTATTTTATATTCCGCAACAGTTCCGACTGACGCAACTGTGATGTCAGTAAGGCCGCTTGCATCAAGATTAGAAATTTGAACACTCCTACAAATGCTTTCAACTATTTCGTGTTGAGATTTAAAACGTAGGGGGTTCAAGCGTTTGCATTTTGTTTTAAAAGGTGCAGTGTGAGAATACAAAGTGTTGATCCAGTCGCATTGGTAAACGAGAATTCTCGTTTTTTAAGTTCTAAAAGTTCGTTATATGGGAAGTTAAATATAGATTTACATTGTATTGGGAATAAAATATATTTTAGATTTATGAACACTTTATATATATAAAATCTTTAATATGTGTGTGTGTTTGTCCGTTGTGCATTACAAACTGGTTGGACCTGTCTCAATGGAATATTTCTAGGTGACTTAGTAAACAGTTAGAAGTTTTCAGAGAGGTCAAATTGTTTGGAAGTCAAGGCAGATGTAGATAGTGTGCTTATTTTTAATCTAAATAGCGTTTAGCTAATCTATTTCAGCACCATTTGATATATTTTATTTTTAATTATTCTCTTAAATTATTAAATTCTTCTAAGCAACTTAATTAGTCCAATAGCGTTTAAAATATGTTTATAGGTAATACAATTTTCTTGCTTTTTGGCCAAATTTACTTGTTTCATATCATTTTTTCAATTTTAATACGGAACATTCCTTTCATTTTGAAATCAGTTGCGCCATTTCTATTTTACAATTTTTAAACTTAAATCTTATCATTCCTTTATAGTGCTTGACTACTATATTTTGACGGTATTTGATATATTTTCCTTTCAATTACTTTTTTAAATAATTAAAATCTTCTAAGCAACTCTATTCGTCCAATAGCGTTTAAGATGTGTTTATAGCTAATACAATTTTCTTGCTTTTTGGCTAAATTTACTTGTTTTATTTCTGTTTTTCAATTTTAATACCGAATACTTCTTTCATTTTGAAATCAGTTGCACCATTTCTATTTTACAATTTGTAGAAGTAAATCTTATTTTATTAATCCAATATTAGGCTTGCAACTATATTTTGACACCATTTCGTATATTTTTCTTTTAATTACGTGTTAAAATAAATAAATAAAATATTTTAAGTAACACAATTATCTGACAGCTTTGAAAATATCTTCAGTTTTTACTTTTCTTGCTATTTGACCATATTTTCTTGACTTTTTCCTTTTATAAATTTTAATTTGGAACACATTTTCCATTTTGAATTTAGTTGCGCCATTCTTATTAATCCAATATTTAGACTAAATTGCTAAATTTCTAAAATAATTGAAATCTAAGTTAATTAACTCATCCTATAGTGTATAAAATGTGTTTTCGCTAATACCGTTTTTCTTGCTTTTTTTGACCAAATTTACTTCTTTTATTTCTTTTTGTCAAATATAATTTTTAATAATTCTTTCATTTTGAATTTCATTGCGCCATTTTTATTTTACAATTTTTAGACGTCAATCTTATTCTGTCAATCTTATATTAGGCTTAGCTATTATATTTTGGAGCCATTTGATATATTTTTCTTTTAATTATGTGCTAAAATAAAGAAAATATTTTAAATAATTCATCTGATAACGTTAAAAATATTTTTAGACTATACTTTTCTTCCTAATTGACTAAATATTTTTGACTTATAAATGTTATAAATTTTATTTCGGAACATTTTTTCTACTTTGAATAGAATTAAGGCATTTTTATTAATCTATCTTTAGACACTGATCTTATTCCAATAACTCTATCTGTGCATGGCGACTATATTTTGGTGCCATTTGATATTTTTTTCTTTTAATTACATGTTAAAATAGTAAAAATATTTTAAGCAACACAATTCATCTATCTTTTAAAGAGAGTCTCAAATAATAAGTTTTTTTACTATATTTATTTGACTTATTTAATTTTATCAAATTTAATGTTGGTATATTTCTTCCATTTTCAATTCAGTTGCTTCTTTTATTAAATGTAACTTTTAGGTGTCAATAGATAATAGCTTTAGTTTTATAAAGACATCTAACATTTATGTCACTTGAATAATATTTTTACTTGTGATAAGTTTTTTTTTAAATAATCTGACAAAAAATTGGTGCTTTTCCGTTAGTTTGTCATCTAATAACATCAAATATAAGTCATATATTTCAATGATGAAAATTAAATTTAAATGAACGTGGTATTATTTTTATAATAATAAGTTGTTTGTTTACCTTCGAAATTGCTTATATTGCTAGCACAATGTAATATAAAAAGTAATTTGAATTTTGAAATAAATATAACCTTCATTTGGGAACCTTAATACCTAAAGCGAAGGTTGGGTGCAAAGAAGCTAATATTAAATAATTTACAGAGTGATAACAAAAAAAAATTTCATTTTCCTTGTAACATTTTACTATAATTAGGATTACATTTAACTTGGGAAAATCCGGAATATTCTTTAAATTTGAGGGTTATATTCTAATTTACATGAACAATGCTAATGGAATATTAGAGAAAGCGAACTTTACTAATGGCAATGTTACAAGAAATGTAATTACATTTGAAACAATGAAATACTCAGAGAGTCAGTCGAAATGCATCTTAATATGCTATAGTGTACAAGTCATTAAAGGATAAAAGTCGTAGCGGATATAATTTTACTTAGGTCACTGGAACATTTCTAATTTGGACGTAGAGTTCCCGCTGCGATATCGGGGAACAAGCATGAACCGTTGTACATGCAACTAACAAGATCAGACACATGCTGATATCTAGAGGGCGGAAGTCATAAATTATCACCAACGAAAACCATTAAATCAAATTTAATTCCATCCTTATTACTACAACTTTAAGCACCAAATAAATTTATTTCAATGCCTCACAAAAAAGAAAGAATCATCTCATTAAACATTTTCCTTGGCGATTCTCACTGGGCTTTTTGAGATAGATTCTTCATGTCTCATTATTTTATCTGCCTCTCTCATGCAAGTAAACGACTCTCACCATATGAATTACTTCATATGCGGCTTTACAATAATAAGGTATGCGATATATAAAAGGAGGAGAAGGGTATTTTTTTGCACCAAGAAAACGACATTGAAAAAGAACGCCAAGGTCTTGCTTGCCCAATGTCTGGTGATGAATAACAAACAGAAAATGTGTCTCGTGGTGTTTGAGGTTTTCTTGTTAATGAGATGATAATATACATTCATTTCCTTATTTTCCGGAGCAAATGAAGCAACGTAATTGGAAGCTTCTTTTTGGTATCTCAAAATTGTTGGAAGAGAAGCATAAATATAAAAGGTAGCAGTGACTTAACAAGGTGTGGTGGTACCTGGTGCGGAGTTTATTCAAAACTGCCACCCCATATCCCCTGTTCACTGAAATATAAAAGGAAATTCACTGAGAAAAATTCCTTTTGTATTCAATTTGTTAACAAAAAGGGAAAAATGCTCAATTGTTTTCTAAACAAAGGTTTATGGAAAAAAGCAAAATATCTCTTTATTTAACCCATATTGTACCACACCAACTAAACATTTCTGTAAGTTAATAAAACTTCATCCATATCATTAATATGGTGTAATTAAGCTTATAAAACCAAAATTTTGAAAAAATATTTTTAATTTTTTAAGTAATTAGCTGTCCTATATATAGGACAACGGTCCAATACACTAATAAAATTTAACAAATATCAGTTTCAACACATTAGGCTGATTCATAGGTGAAATTTGTAGAAATAGTAAATGTAAAGTCCAACATTACATTTTACGCATACTGTTGTTGGTTTTTTCTTACAGTTTATGAACTATGATCTTTGATAAGGGATAGTAAAAAAATGATATTCATTTTACGATGCTAACATACATAATTTATATCCAAATTTTAAAGGTTTATTTTTCATGAACATCTTGTAAATGTGCCTTCCTATATAATATCTTACCATTCTTTCATCGATGGTGAGATTTTCAGAAAATATACCAAATTGCTTCAAGGTTATGTTGATTTTGTCATAAAGAGGTCGAATTTTATAATAAAAATCGTGTGGATCAATTGAAGAATTATCGTTAAATTTTATAAAGGGCTTGGTGTCATTATACCGTTTTCTAGACATAGAGTTACTCACTAATGTAGGTCCAGTGTCTGGAGCATTTTTCCAGTACATTTTTTCGCGTGGTAACTAATAGTACCTACTAAAGAAATTGACACTTAGAAATTGCGTGAGTTCTGTTTATGTAATGCTCAAAGAATGTGTTTTTTTGGGGGGAGGGGGAGCTGCATACCGATTTGTTTCTGTTTCAGTATCAGATATTATGCCATGAACCATCATGTGGAAGAGTTCAACTGAAGTTTTTCCTTCAACCACGCTTATAATTTCATAATCTCGTGTTGAAATTGAATCACTTAATAATTCAAATTTTGGTTGACGTTTTACCTACTGGGGTTTTTTTCGGTGGAAGATGACATTCTTAAAAATTTGTTAAAATTTCAATACCAGCGGTATCTTAAATTTATAGCCCATCATGCATTCATGGCTTTTCACATTTTGTGGCTGAATCATCTATTTCTTCTTCATCACTAACAGAGTCTGGATTAGGAGGAACAATACCAATTTCAGGATCATCAATTCCTCATCACTTAAAGAATTCATATATTCGAGAGCGTCTTGGACTGTTAAAAATCTACGTGGCATTTTTACAGAAGCAAAATGCATAGTAAAGTATCCAAATTCTTAGCAGAAAAGAAATAGAGCTGCATGCAGCACTAAACACTAAACAAATTTCAACCAAGCATGAGAATAAGAGATTAAGTTTATCTTGTAATCTCTAGTTTTCCTGATTACAATAGATCTATATTTCCCCTTGTTGTGTCCAGGTGTGCGAACAGGTGTTTGAACAGGTTTTCATTGAAAGATAAGAAAAGAATGTGCGCTATGAATGCAATAACGAATTCGTGGAAAAATAATCGGGATTGGACCGTCGTCCTATATTTAGGACACCTTTTTAATATTTACAAAATACACGTGTAAAATATATTTTTGAACAAAAACGCTCAGCTACATTATTAGTTCTGTTTATAAACTGCAAGTAACCTCCACGACGTTTGAAAATAATAATAATAATGAATATAAAATTAAAGATTAAAAAATCACAATTTTTAAGGGGTTGCTGAAAATAGATTTTACAATCCAATATAATTTTATTTCTCACTTTTTTTTTACTATTATACTAAAGTGTGTCTATTTGAAAGGTGTTAAAATAAAATCCACTGAGGAAATATTTATAACTTTGTTATTAAATGGATTTACATTTGCTGTCCTATTTATAGGACAGCGGTCCAATATGGGTTAAGATAGCCAGTGTCTTATCCTGAGCCATCCTGAGGCAGGCTCGAGTCCTTAATGGGCTGTTAAGCTAATGAATAGTATTAGTGTCGTAAAGGTCTAGTGGTACCTGGTGCGGAGTTTATTTAAACTTATCATCGCATATCTCCAGTTAACCAAAAATATCAAATGAAATTTCAGAAAATTCCTTTTGTATTCAATTTGTCAATAAAGAGAGGAAAATGTTTAATTGTTTTCTAAACAATGTTTTATGGAAAAAAGCAAAATATCTCTTTATTTAAGATAGCCAGTGTCTTAAATCCTGAGCTATCCTGAGCAAGGCTCGAGTCCTTAATAGGCTGTTAAACTAATGAATAGTATTAGTGTCGTAAAGGTCTAGTGGTACCTGGTGAGGTGTTTATTTAAACTTATCACCCCATATCCCCTGTTTACCAAAAATATAAAATGAAATTTGAGAAATTTTTTTTTGTATTCAATTTGTCAATAAGAAGGAAAAATGTTCAATTGTTTTCTAAACAATGTTTTATGGAAAAAAGTAAAATACCTTTTTATTTAAAGTAACCAGTGGCGTAATCCAGAGCTATCCTGGGGCAGGCTCGAGTCCTTAATGAGCTATTAAGCTAATGAATAGTATTAGTGTCGTAAAGGTCTAGTGGTACCTGCAGAGTTTATTTGAACTTGTCACCCCATATCCACTGTTTACCATAAATATAAAATGAAATTTAAGAAAATTCTTTTTGTATTCAATTTGACAATAAAGAGGGAAAAATATTAAATTGCTTTCTAAACAATGTTTTATGGAAAAAAGTAAAATACCTTTTTATTTAATGTAACCAGTGGCGTAATCCAGAGCTATCCTGGGGCAGGCTCAAGTTTTAATGGTCTGTTAAGCTAATGAATAGTATTAGTGTCGTAAAGGTCTAGTGGTACTTGGTGCGAAATTTATTTAAACGTATCACCCAATATACCCTGTTAACCAAAAATATAGAATGAAATTTCAGAAAATTCTTTTTGTATTCAATTTGTCAATAAAGAGGGGAAAATGTTCACTTGTTTTCTAAACAATGTTTTATGGAAAAAAGTAAATTACCTTTATATTTAAGGAAACCAGTGTCGTAAATCCTGAGCTATCCTGAGGCAGGCTCGAGTCTTTAATGAGCTGTTTTAAGCCAATGAGTAGTATTAGTGTCGTAATGGTCTAGTGGTACCTGGTGCGGAGTTTATTTAAACTTATTTTTTATGAGTTTTTAATAAAAAATGTAGATAAAAGGTAAAAGATATTTATATTAATATCTGTTCACTATTACAACAAAATTAGTTTTTTCGTCTATATTAAGTACAACAAGTTTCTATATTCAGTGAATACTCACATAAATACATACAAAGAACACTTTTTATGAAACAATTTTAAACTAAAATAATATGTTATGATAATGTTGTATATGATATACGTTGTATATGTTGTATATGTTGTAATATATTATGATAGTATGTTAAGATAAATCGAAAACAGGAATTCGAAACTCTCCCCACACTTTTAAGAATAATACAAACAAAAATTCTGTAAGAAAATGGTATAAAACTGTAGGAAGATGTTAACATGCTCATACATGTCTGAAAAGTATTTTTTTCTTCTTCACATAACAGAATAAAATTTGCGTAGGGTTTCGAACATTTCTTCATATAAATCAATATTTCGTGGAACTGAATATTCGTATAAGAGAATAATTTTTTACATAAACCTTAGTAGACTTTCGTTGGAGAACGAGAAGACTTCGTGGAACAGAATATATCATATAAAGTAATTTCCACAATATATATCTCGATTACTGCTTTCTTCTTCACTAAGAAAAAGTAATTTAATCTTCAGATTTGCTGCGAATGTGGCAATAAAAGAAATTCTTTCTAAGTCTGTAATGGAAACTACCATGGATCAAAAAGAGTCAAGAGCATAAACCTTACGCTTCCTCCAGCCATAGAAAAAAAATATTAATTTAGTACTAATCAATGATTAATGTAAAACGATTCATCTTTATACAACAACTCGCTAGAACACTAATAAATTAGATTAAAAATTCTTTGGTTCTGACTGAACTATACTCAAGAAGGTAAAACTTTGATATTGTGTTACCGAAGTCCTACTGTTGTCATGGATGTTCATAGCAGTTCAAATCAGCCTTAAAACATAAAACATGTTGCAAATTATTAGTCCTCATGTTGCAAAAACTAGACGGTAGCTCTCTATACTAAACCTTAATTCTGATTCCATAACATGATGCTGCAGAAGTTCCTTTTGTACTAAATATAGAGAATGATACTTTCTACATTTATGATATTTACCTAATATTTGTTAACTGCCATCTCAATTTAAAACACACACACACACACACACACACACACACACATATATATATATATATATATATATATATATATATATATATATATATATATATATATATATATATATATATATATATACATACACACCAATGTACAATTATTGATGCTTTACCATAAGCTAACTTAAAAAAAATTACATTAAATTCTCAAAAATTCAGTAAGATTACCACAATGATCCAGGAATTAATCATAAAAGATGTATGGCTTCATTGACATGTTCATGTATAATTATATAAGAATTTCAAATTTGAAGGAGATAAAAGCAAATTTTTCTTCTTAAGATTTGGTAGTAAATTTTGATGTTCCTGCTGTAAGCATCTAATTAACATGTTGTAAACACGAAGTTCATCTCACTTTGACAGTGATTATACGAATTTCCCATTTCCGCATATAATGAAGGATATTTGGTAAACAGCTCGTGAAAAGATAAACCTTGGTTTCTTTTATCTTTTCCCACGAAATGACCCTGGCAAAGACTGAAATAACTTTCTCCAGTTTATTCGAAGTCCATCTTTATGGTACTTCCTACTTTTAAGTCCTTGAATATATTGCACGTGTCCGATAATTAAACGCCTAAGCATCAAACCAATTTAGTTTCTGTAATTTTTATAGTGGAAAAACCAAGTATCTCATTGAAGTTTGGCAGAGTTTAATTATAAGAGTGAAACCTCTGGGTACCTCTGGGTATGGTATAAATCGATAAGTAATGTTCGTACAACCATCTCCTGGGTGACTTCATGAACAATGCTTGCCTTACAAATGCCCCAAATTCTACGAATTAAGTTTGGGAGAAGTTATAAACCAACAGATTTCTAAAGTCAAAACGTTTGTTTCGTTGATTAATTGACTAAGAGTTCTGTGTAATTATCTATTTCAGAAGGCTATTTAGAGGGATATTTGCTATTTAAAATTGATTAACTATCGGTAGGAGTGGCTTTTGCGATAGATGAATCGTGTAATCCATATCTGAGGTTGCAAATCTTAATGATGTTATTTTAGATTTAATTTGTAAAATACTTCTTTTATTACAAGATAAATTGTATTCAGTAATTTACAAAATAGAATTGTTTGTATCTTGACAGCCTGGAACGTGAATATCATACATTATTTTCAATAGGTTTAAATGCAATAAAAATCAGTAATTTTTAACTTGAAGAAGGGGGAGGGGCAGCATTTTACATTTTTGTTCTGTGAAGGAAAATTATTAAAGACAGTTCTGCTATTGACCCTTTGAGAACAAATGTGATATCTACACTTTTCCGGCCGACATGTTTGTTTTTTTGGCGATCTTGGCATAAAAAAAATTTTTGAAAGCCGGCAAACAAAAATGGTTGAAGAAAATGGCGTTTTTTGAAAGATAACCCCCCCCCTCCCCAACAAAAAACATGGATGGCACCACTTTTGTTTTAAGGCTTTTAAGAAACCAAAAATATTACAAAATTCTACAAAAATTGACACAACATATATTTTACAGATTTTTACGATTTAAGAACTATGTGATCACACCAAAAATGAGTTTTATAATGCGTTTGTATCGAAAATAAATGTTTAAAATTTCTTTAAAACAAATTTAAAATTTTTGAGGGGGCCCCCTAAATTCCCCTTAAAGATTATTACATACAACAATAAAGGGGTGGTGACGTCAGAAATCACATGCACCAATGGGGCTGAAAGACCGAACCAGGATCCAATGTCAGGGTAGAAAAAGCTAACCAGTCATTGTCCGGCTAAACGCTCGAAAAACCGTCAAATTTGACGACAAAAGCCGGAGTGTAAATATTGCATCTTTACCGACCCTTTAACTATATAATAAAAAAATGCTTTAGAGGTCACTGACAAAAGCTACTGAAAAACTAAGAAGCTTTAAATAAGCTAGGACTAGCTATACCCTAAATTCACTATTTTTATACTTTGAAATATTAATCGGGATTTAAGTTTTTTTTTCCATGCAAGACGTTTCTTTATAATTTAACTTGAAATAAGCCTCTTTAATTTTTTAAAAACTTGAATGTAAGAATCACCTTCTGATTCTTCAAATAGAAAATAATTTCAATCTAAAGATGGAATGCGATTTAGCTTTGTAATTCCCCCACTATTCATCGCATTAGAAAATATTTATAAATTTCACAAAGAGAATGAAAATTAAACATATTTTCACGCGTCTTGTTTGTGGAGTCCGAGGAGAAAGTTTGCTTTTTATGCTAAACAAAAAGTGACCCTGAAAAACAATGGGAGATCTTCCTGGAAGCGTCAGCCTCCCTCAACGCATTTGCAAAGGACGAGTCCTTGGTCAGGTATCAAAGAAGACTCGCACCTCGAACTTCACAGGCAGTGACGCAACAGTGCTGACCACATAAATGTTAGCTCGGGGGGAAAAGAAAATACAGTCTTATTTAACTGATTACGAATTCTCTTTTAGAATTTTCAGGAATCCGGTTTGGGGCAGGATGGTGGGTGTGCCGGAGAAATTCGGAAAGTGATGAATGCCAGACATTTACAGATTTGATAGCGACAGGAAAAGTGCGAAATTTTTGCCTTTACCGTTGTTTATGTTTTGGAAACACTGTTGTAAGTGCGTAATCCATTTAACGGGGAAATTGATGAGAAGTGTAGAGTGGTGTGAATGTTCCCCTTTGTGTGGTAAAATTGAATTTACGGCAGCCCGAAAATCTAATTAATCAAAAGTAATGGAATAATTTACGCTTAGAGTTTTTTTTAAAAGCAGCAACACAAGGTCAAAAGTGGATTTTTTTTTCTTATTTTCAATGTCGAAAGTTTCGTTAAAAGGTTTTAAGTAAGAACTTGCGGACTGATGGCATTAAATCAATATAAAGAAAATACAGTTAATCAGTTTTTTGATGTGGTGTTTTTGACATACATTTAGTAAATAAGGTCATAAAAAGAAATTAAGTCCTTTTTTTATTGACGATAACATAATTTTAATTTAGAGAATACTATAGAGCTGTTAACATACCAATTTATCGCATGTCAATCAGTTGATTTAAGATCATTGATCTTTATTCGGTTATTTTTCTTTTGTATAAGGTTATTTCTTCATTACTCGTGGCATTTTCTCATTATATAAGAATTCATTATTAAAAACATCCATAATCCTGCATTAAAATTTTCTAATCATGTTTTAAATTTTGTGATTACAACTCCTTATGAAGAAAACAGAACTATCAATCAAAAGTTGGTAGATATAAAACTTTAAATATTTCATATTTAAAGTATATATTAAGAAATGCTATTCGAAAGAAAACAGTAGGCATAAATACCAACTATTACAAGCTAATCCAGATATTTATTTTTCTTATTAAATCTTTTTCTTTAATAAATGATTTCAACGTAATTATATTTTATAATGTAATAGCTCACTGCAACTTCGTCTGTTTAGAGTGTTTCTTTTTCTTAAACTCTTAAACAAAGATAAAAACCGACTAAAATATCCCTAAACAAGTGTTCTTGAAAAAGATTCAGGTCCACTTTCAGAAAAGAATTATAAATTAATAAATTCTATTATCTCATTATCCTCGGTAAGGATATAATCAAAAATTAATAATTGAACTAAACTTTTATATTTTCAAAAAAAAATTTAACCCACAAGTGAAGAATATATTTGAATATTGAATGTTCCTTATCTGTCTCAAGAACTAAATAGATAGGCATCGATAGGATGGTACGCAACGGAAATGCAGTAGAATGAAGGCAAGTTTCCAGTGTGTTTCACAGCTGTTTAACTAACAAATATTTTAAATTCTAGTTCAAAGATAAGGTTAAATACTGAATTAATATTTTTTGCATTAACTTACGATTTGTCCTTTTCATACTTTTTCTTCTCACGAGTGTCTGAATTTAACATTTTTTTTACGAGATGAGATTAAGTGTATTTGACATTCTGTAGACTTCCGCATAGTTTGGAGATGACTTGAAACTAAATGACATCGTCCAAAACTAAAGGCTGAATGACATGTTATTCTGCTTTCAAAGGAAGAACTTGCTTTTAAACGAACGGAACATTAACCTGTCACAATGGTAATAGCAGAAAACGAATCTCTCTTAAACTAATGGTAAAATCCCCACAAACAAAACCAAATGGTAGCAAATTCTCTGTATGAAATGATATATGACAAGCTTCCTCCCCGTCTGTCATTGGTAGTTTTGTATGTTTAGTTTCACCATTTCAGATTTTTCTTTATTCATCATTTACTATACGCTTGACTTTTAGAGCAATTGATGAGGAATTTAATGACAGTATAAACATACCATTTAAAATAAAAATAGCTCATCTCAGAAGTGAAAAATACATAACTGAGACATCAAATAGTTTGATTAAAAGTTTTAACATAGATCTCATCACTTCATGATATTTTAAATTTCACAAAATAATCATAATTTCGTAGATTTAAATTATATCTTCTATATAATAATAGCCTAAGTTATCTGTCCGTCTGTCCTCCAATTTATGAAGCGGTTGGACCTGGAATGGATATAGGCATCCATTCAAAGAGAATAAAGTTTATCTTCTCCTAAACTATCTATCCGATTCTAAAATAAATTGGTATAAATATGCTTCCTAACACAGCAAAAAATACTGTCGTCTTTAAAACGTTCGAAATCCAACCCTTCTCCCCTTTTTGAGAGTTTAATGCCATTATTTCAAGACCTATTTTCCCCGGTTAAGAGCAGCGATTCAATTTATCCATTTATCCCTTAATAAATAGGTAAAAATAACAATTTTTCTAGCATTGTGACGCCATTCCTTTAAACATCCCATTTAATCATTTCATATTTTAAACTATTTAAATATCGTCTACACTATTTTAGTATCTTTTATCACTGAACTTAGATATTACGTAAATGATTTTCTTTTATACTTGGCTTAAAAAATAGATTAGTTACATGTGTGATAATTTTAAATTGAATCATCGATTATTTTTTATTGCAATGAAAATTTTATTACCGGTATTAACAATAAATTTTTTTCATATAAGTCTAGGAGTCTGTTACACGGACTAATAAATATCTAACTTTTAATTTATATATTTGGAAATTAAGAAGTTTGTTCTTTTGTGTGTTTGTTTATTATACATAACCACACGATTTGACTAAATGAATTCAATGTGATTCTAAACTGCATTACAGGACGGGAGACTCTAGAGGAGTATGACGATAAATAAATTATTGAGAGTGAACCAGATAATTCTCAGCCAAAAAACAAACCATTTTTTACATGTCTCATTGGGTACTTAACAGTTCTGGAATATTAAAAATTTTACTAATCCCGTCATATGATGGGCTATATGCTAGTTTATCGTATTTAGCAACTTTCAAACCTTTGTTTTGACTATGTGTTAAGTTAACTACTATTTATTCAATATCATTGGTTAAACGTATTATTAAATGTATCATTGGTTACCACGTGTTTCTGTCTTCGAACACAGACTTTGGACAGAGACAATGGTTTCATCACCCATAGAAATCAAGAAATTTTCTTATAATTGTATTTTGAAACTTTATACAAGTTAGAAATGAACAAAATATATGTTAACTGTTTATTTACGGTAGAAATGACTATAATAGTTAAACATGCCTGTATCTTCAGATAAATGTTTTTTATGCATAACCATGCATTTAATAATATATTTTTTTAAATACAACCACACATTCGTTTAACTTGAAAACATCCTTAACCAGTAAATTAGTTCAAAATTGCAATTAAATAAGCAATAAAGACTGTTTTAACACGGAAGACTGTTTAAGAGTGTATTTTATCAAAAGTGGAATTTAATAAACACTGAATGCAATAAATCACATACGTTGTGGTACATTGTACTTCTTTACCGTGAATCGTCTTCTTTATATTTATTGTATTTAGCAACTTTCAAACCTTTGTTTTGACTATGTGTTAAGTTAACTACTATTTATTCAATATCATTGGTTAAACGTATTATTAAATGTATCATTGGTTACCACGTGTTTCTGTCTTCGAACACAGACTTTGGACATAGACAATGGTTTCATCACCCATAGAAATCAAGAAATTTTCTTATAATTGTATTTTGAAACTTTATACAAGTTAGAAATGAACAAAATATATGTTAACTGTTTATTTACGGTAGAAATGACTATAATAGTTAAACATGCCTGTATCTTCAGATAAATGTTTTTTATGCATAACCATGCATTTAATAATATACTTTATTTAAATACAACCACACATTCGTTTAACTTGAAAACATCCTTAACCAGTAAATTAGTTCAAAATTGCAATTAAATAAGCAATAAAGACTGTTTTAACTTGAAATACTCTTTAACAGTGTATTTTAAGCAAAAGTGGAATTATTATCAAAAGTGGAATTTAATAAATACTGAATGCACATACATTGTGGTACATTGTATTTTTTTCTTTACAGTGTCTTTATATTGACAGAACTTGGATGATACATTTTACTCAGCCTTACAGCAAAGCATATCATGAAGAAAGTTCACTTGTCATTCCATGGATTTGACCACCGCGGAGTTAATAACAATTCAACCACACATGGAAAGACAATTGTAATTCCTTCTTTGCTCTACAGATAAGAAAAGTAAAACTTTGTGGTTATGTCTTTGATAATTTAGATGAAGTATTTAATATGATAAATTGATCGAAAGTAAATACTCTACAGCAGATGATTTAAAGGATTTTAATAGGCTTAAGGGAAATTACACTAAGAGAACTGTAAAATGATTGCTGCAATTTCAACTTATTAAAAAAAAGTTTTTTGTTTAACGGCAAAATTTATTTCACGATAGTTTTTTAGAATTATATAATACAGGAAAAATGTTTCGTGATTCTTTTACTTTATATTTTTGGTTCAAATTGATTGGAGGTACAGTTAGATGAAAAGAAAGAAGCATTTAACAGTGGCTACTTCCACAGTCGAAGCAGAGTATATTGCTTTGGCAGCTGCTACCAAATTAGCTTTGTGGCTAAGAAAGTTTTTGAAAGAACTTATCTTGTCAGCAAAGGATCCAATCACAATATCTTGTGACAATAAAGAGGTTATCAACTTGATTAAAAATTGTATTTTTCATGCTGGCACAAAGCATATCGATATTACCCATCATATCACCAGAGACGCTATAAAAGATGCTCATATACCAGTTGAAAAGATCTCAATTGAGGTCAAGATTGTAGATTCTCTCACCAAATCAGTGCCAAAACAAAAGCATGAGTGGTGTAGAGAGAATATGGGACTTTCTGAACCAAACCTATTACATTTTTATTCCAAGTATAGCTTTTAAGCTATAACATTAGGAGAAGTGTTAAGAATTTATATTATGGATTTTATATCTCTGTTTAAATTATTTGTATTTTACATGTTTGGCAACACTTTTTTAATAACTTATGATTATTCTATTTGTCAATTATGTGATTGCATACCGTATTCTTTCCTGCATGCGTTGTTTCATGATGCATTGCTCGTAACTTACTTTTATTCTCTGAATAAATCTCTTCTTTTCTCCAATCCATAGCTGGATTTTATCGTTCTCAAACGTGGAATTTAATCAACACTGAATGTAAACAATACATTGTAACTCATACATTGTGGTATATTATACATTTTTTTTTTACTGTGATAATATCTTTAAATTGTAGAACTTGAATCAAACAGTTACACCAAAGCATACCGCGAAGAGAGTTCACTTCCCCTATCATAGATTCGACCACAGTGGAGTTAACGGCAATTGGAACCACAAATGGAAAGACAATTGTAATTCCTGCTTCGTTCTAGAGATAAGTAAAGTGAAACTTTGTGGTTATGTGTTTGATAATTTAGATGAAGTATTTCATTTGATAAATGGATCGAAAGTAAATACTCTACAGCAGATGATTTAAAGGATCTTAATAGGCTTAAGGGAAATTACACGAAGAGAACTACAAAGTAATTGCTGCAATTTCAACTTATTAAAAAGAAAGTTCTTTGTTTAATGCCGAAAATTATTTCACGATAGTTTCTTGGAACTATATAATGGAGGAAAAATGTTTCGTGATTTTTTTACTTTATACTTTTGTTTATCGTTTATTCCAAATTTTAACAATGTTATCTTCAGATGTAAGAAGGGAAGCAGATAAAACTATTGGAGCAGTACATAATAGCATTAACGATTTATTCCAAGTAATTTTTTAGCATCGTTGCAGGATATTTCCCAAATAGAAACTAAAATTATTGAACTATTAAAAATAAGGGATTGATATTATAAAATCCCACATATTTATAATTTGACATTTAATATATTATTTAAAGTAGAACTATAATTGCGATATTGACTCTTTCTTACTCAATGTTGACCTTTTAGAAAATAATATATCCTAAATAGAATTCTTTAAAAAAAATTAATAATATCCCCAGTCCCAGAATAGAAAATTCTCTAGGATGTAGTCTTTTAATTTTAAAAGAACACAGTGAAAAATATCTGTAATTTTAAATTATTTGTGGGAAATTTTGGTATACTACTTTTCAAACGAAAATAAGAACATTTCGCAGGCATGAATTCAAAAGAGAAAAAGCTATTTTCTAGATTTTCCAATTTTTGCCACTTTAATTAATTAGTTCTAAAACATTAAATACCTGCCCGGGGCAGATTTTTTCCTTGTATATTCTTTAATTATCAATATAGTAGCTAAAAGTTACAATTTATGAAAACAATTTCAGTAGTATATTTATATATCTGTATATATGTATATATATGTATATATATGCATATATATATACATATATATATATATATATATTATATTTGTATATATGTATGCATATATATATATATATGTATGTATATATGTGTATATGTGTATGTATATATGTATATATGTATGTATATATGTATATATGTATATATATATGTATATATGTATGTATATATGTATATATTGTATGTATATATATGCATATATATGTGTACATATGCATATATATGCGTATATATGTATATATATACGTGTATATATGCATATATATGTGTATATATATGTATGTATGTATATATATGTATATATATATATGTATATATGTGTATATATGTATATATATATATATATATATATGTATGTGTATATATGTATGTATGTGTATATATATATATATATATATATATATATATATATATATATATATATATATATATATATATATATATATATATATATTTATATATATGTATATATGTGTATATATGTATATATATATATGTGTATTTATGCATATATATATGTGTATATATGTATGTATGTATATATATATATATATATATATATATATATATATATATATATATATATATATATATATATATATATATATATATATATATAAGTGAGTGTGTGTGTGTATTGTTGTGGTTCACAGAATAAAAAAGATAACTAGCTTCTATTGGGAATAAAAAATTAATATCTGAACTTATACATTTCAAAATTTATATTCTAGGTAAGAATATTTTTAGTATTTTCACTCAGTGAACACAGTTTTTAAACGCATTGCTTAATATAACAAAACTTGAATTCCGTATGGCTTATGTTGGTACGGAGTAAAAACATACATAATCTAATAAAGTTATAGATTTTTATAAAGTTGGAATATTATTAATAAGCCAGATATTTTTTATTCTAAATAGAGTTGAAAATTTTATTTTATATTTAATCCAAAAAGGCTTTTATAAAAAAACTTTTAAGCTTGAAAAATACTTTATCCCTTTAAAATCGGTATTATATTTTAAAGACCAGTATGATATGTGTAACTGTCTATGTAATTACTATCAGAATTACCAATAAATATACCCACAACTGTTGTTTATTTATCTATAGATATTAATATACTACCGTAATTACTATAGACTAGTATTCAATTAGGATTTTTTTAAGATCTGGAAAATTTATTTTTTGCTGTATAAAACTCTTGTTTTTGCTTACTCTATTGTGTTCAGGGAGCATCGAGCAATTATTGTATACTCCAGTTTTAAGACACATTTGTTTCGGACTTTCTTGGCAAACTTCCTGAAATATTTGCTTAATCACCATTTTCCTCTTAGTGGATTCACCATAGGAGAAATGGTAAAACCGGGTGCAGAGCTTAAGGTTGCAAATTATCATTCTAATAACACCGCCGCCCTTGACATACAAATATTCATGACTTGGTGAGGAAACTATAGTACTGAAGGGCAATTTGCAAATCCTTTTCACTGAGAGAGGTAGTTAGCGGCTCTAAATGCCACTTTGCACCCTTCAAATGGAAGATACGTGATATGTTAGTGAAGATGACTCAACGGGGTATTATGATCCTCTCTTGTCTTCCACTCCTATTGTTGCAACTCTTTTTTTCGTTGTCTTTCATAACACCCAGGACTTGATGATGGCTGTATGAAAAGGATTTTATTTAATACGTGGATGAATGAAGGTGTTGGTGAAATATGTGCAAGAAAAGATGAGATTTAAAAAAAATTCATGATTTTCATTTACTGAAGAAATATAATTATTTAAAGAAATAATTTCACTTATGATGTCTTTTCTGAGAACATACATAATTAAAACCCTAAAAGAATTGCTCATACTGTAAATTTACATGAAGCTTAAAGTCCTTTCATAAGATTATTATGACGTAACTTTCAAATGTTTATTTGATGGCATATTAAATTAAATTAATTTTCTTTGAATAACATTAACTTTTCGGTCATAAAAGTTTAATGATTAAAAATGTCGTAACTTGTAGTTCCAGTTACTTGAATATCATACAAGACGAAAGAGGAGAGAAGGTAGTTAAAGTTCCATGTAATAAATTCTCAAGAAACCTTTTACAGTTGTGTTTTTATAGTGAATTTCGATCTAATCTATGAAGTTTTCTAAACAATATATATTTTTACTGTATCCTGAACACAGGGAGATTTTTATATGAAATAAAATCTCGCCTTGTTCCGAGTTCAATAAAAATGTTCATTATTTACAAAATTCCCTTAAATGAAAGTTTGATCTACAGACTCATCTGTAATAAGATTTTCAAGAACTTTCAGAGGGAGCCATAACTACCCACCCTCCTCGTCTCTTAATGGTGTTTTATATACAATAAAACTTCCACGTCCGTAACTAATATTCATACTATAAAATACAAGAAGAATATTCATGTAGCTCCGTCTGTCGTCGACTGGTATCGTTAATATATGTTATGTTATCATATTGTGAAGGAGAAAGATGATAATCAAATACACAGGAGTCGAGAATTCCAAGTCTTCGAACCAGAACTGAACCGAAAACCGGAAAAATTGTTATCTTGGGCGGAACGAAAACCGGAACTAAACCGAAAAAAACTCTTTTTATTTCCGTTCGATATATCTTCAGTTATTTTGTTACTCTAACCACCTTATTTATTAGGAACTGAACCGTAAACCTTAAACCGGAACTGAACCGGTATATTTTTTTAGCGGTTATACTTTTAAAAAAACAGGTAAGAATTCACTAACCAACATCGTTCTCATTTTTGACATCGGCAAACTTTTTAGTCTCTTTCACTTGGGTATGACCTTATAGCAATAATCAATTAAAAAAATCTGTTGGAAAAAAAAATGCCCCGTTTTAAGTGAAGTGATTTTTCCTTTAACCGAATATAATTAATCACATTTATTATTGGTTCTACGAAGAGGTGATATACAATTTTTGAAATACCAGGTACTTTTGACATTGACAGATTTTCTGGCTCTCTCAGTTGGTTATGATCCCATAACCATAATTTTGTAATATCCGTTATAAGACGGGGCTACCTTATTGAATAGCAATTGTAGACAATTGTTCGTCTGATGGGGTAAGAGATTTTGGCTCATTGTCGAATATTATTAATCACAGTTATCACTGCTTTTGGGAGAGAGGTGACATTTCCAAAACATTTCAAATTTCCACAATTTCCAAAACATGAGGTGAGAATTTCTGGTCTCTCTGTTGCATATAATTCCACAACCATAATTTTGTAATAACCGTTATAAGACACTACTATCCTATAGAAATGGAATTCCGGACAATTGCGCGTTTGATGAAAGTGATTTTGGCTCATTAACGAATATTATTAATTACAGCTATCACTGCTTTGAGAAAGATGATAATCTCCAAAACAGGAGGTGAGGTTTTCTGGCCTTTTTTCTGTTGCATATAATCCTACAACCGTGATTTTGTAATAACTGTTATAAGACTCTACTATTCTATAGAAATGGGATTGAAGACAATTGTGCGTTTGGTGGAAGTGATTTTGGCTCATTAACGAATTTAATTAATCACAGTTATCACTGGTTTTTGGGGAAAGTTGATATTCAAGTTCTGAAACATGAAGTGAAAATTCCCGTGTCGACAGCGTACCCATTCTTCTTGCATAAAAGTCTAATCTTATCCTGAAAACAGCCATTTAAAAATGTGTTCTCAGTTTTCGTTATAAACTTTTCCGCAGCTGTGATAAAATATCTACCATCAGTGGTAAATTACTATTTAAAATCAGTTAACGATCATCTTCCACTAATTAAAATATTTTTGACATCAGCATACTTTTTTCTTGCCGCTGTCAGCTGATCACTAGCTTTTAACTACTGAAGTATATCATAGGAAATATCCACCTTTTAGAAAAATAATTAAAAGCAATTGCTATGTTTGATTAGAGAAGCGATCTTGTTTCATTAGCAAATATTATTAATCACCGTTATCACGGCTGCTGGAAAACGTGATATTCAAGTTCTAAAAAACAGGTGAGGATTCACGAATCGACAGTGCACTTATTGTTGACCTCGGCAAAGTCTTCAGTCACTCTCACTTGGTTATGACCTTATAACTCTAATTTATTTCTATAAAAAAGTTTTTAAAGAAAAGAGAAATACCACGTTTGATGTGAGAAGTGATTTTGTCCCATTACCAAATATTATTAATAACAGTTATCACTGATGCTAGCAAGAGGTGATATTCAATTTTCAAAATTCTAGGTAATTTTGACACCGGTAGATTTTTTTGGCCTCTCTCAGTTAGTTATGACCCTATAACCATAATTTTATAGTATCCCTTATAAGACGCGGTTTTCTTATAGAAAAGAAATTCGGGACAATTACCCATTTGGTGGAAGTGATTTTGGTTCATTAACGAATATTATTAATCACAGTTATCACTGCTGCTGGGGGAAAGGTGATATTCAATTTCCAAAACATGAGGTGAGAATTCACGAGTCGACAGCGCACTCATTCTTCTCGCTTGAGAGTCTAACCTTGTCCCCAAAACTGCAATTCAAAAATTTATTCTCAGTTTTCATTATACACTTTCCGCAGACGTGATAAAATATCCGCCATCAGTGGTAAAAAATTGGTCGTGACCGACTGGCCATCACGAAAGTGACCTCCCTCGCGAGAAAAAGATCCGTTCTGATGTAATGACTGAATTTAAATTTGACGGATTTTCGATTCTTATTATTAGGGAAAAGTAGGGAGGGGTAGACCACATGCAAAGCAGTTCGGGGGAAAGCTACCGATTTCCTGGCCTCTGCGTGCAGACAGGCCTTTCAGTTTCATTTCGTTCGATTGGTTTTTGCTTGAGGAAAAAGCGATTGCTGACTTATCTAGTCTCAGCCTCTAATCAAGTTTGTGAAATTTCTTTTTCTTATAGCGCAATCAGGCACGAAATTAAGATCGTGTAAAAAGTCAAACTTAATTTGGCAATGCTATTGTCTTTGGATTTTTAAAATTTACCCTTAAAAATATTACAAACCTGAAGTAATAATTTAAAATTTTTTTTCGATGCATTAATCAACGATGTTTTAGGAATATGCCACTGACAAGGTCGGACCATTCTAATTTGGGTCCCTTTTCCTTGATAAAACGACTCACTATAAAATATCACAACTTATCTGTAAAGTGTATTACAACATACAATACGTTATACATTTACTGAAAATAAATTCATATCTACAAATATATGTGGCCGACGTATATGTGGCGCAGTGGTCAGCTTAACGGGCTTCAGTGCGAGAAGTCTCAGGATGGAATCCCCGTACAGGCGATGTAGGAATTTTAATTTAATCTAATTACGTTTGTGATGACTATACGCGTGGTGGCGTTAAGTATTTATTAAAATAATTTTTTTTTTTTACTTTTCCATCAAAACGGTCCAATTTATAATATATTTAAAAACATTTCAGTTTTCGATTTACAGCGTTAAAACAGGACAACGTCTGTCGTTGTCATATATATATATATATATATATATATATATATATATATATATATATATATATATATATATATATATATATACATATATATATATATACATATATATATATATATATACATATATATATATATACATATATATATATATATATATATATATATACATATATATATATATATATATACATATATATATATATATATACATATATATATATATATATATATATATATATATATATATATATATATATATATATACGTATATATATATATATATATATATATATATACACATACATATATACATATACATATATATATATATATATATATATATATATATATATATATATATATATATATATATATATATATACATATACATATATATATACATGTATATATATATATATATATATATATATATATATACATGTACATATATATATATACATACACACACACACACACACACACATATATATATATATATATATATTATATATATATATATATATATATATATATATATATATATATATATTTGTGTGTGTGTGCTTGTGTGTAATGTTATCTCAACCTAAAACTAACTAATGTAATTATAGTATTATTTTAAACTTTTATCGAAATTTGAAAAATTATTGGAAATTTATTGGGGGTTCCTACTTAGATTCGAAATCCTGGCGGCTTTATTTGTAAAGGATATTTTAACCCACCACAAATGTAAAATGATGATTTGTATTGAATGGGATGCAGAAATAAATACTTTTAAAATTATAAGTTAAGAATAAAAACTTTGGGGCTCTTGAAATTTGTGGTCTTTGGGCAAGTGCACCGAGAGGCCTGTCGGTAACAGGACCCTACGTCTGAACATTCTCCATTCCTTTACCTCAATACGGCATGCAAATTACCTTTCAGCAAAGTGTCCCCTTGATTGCAATCACCAAATTTGTTATTTGTTCAATTTAATTTTCCCAACTATAAAAACATTTCATCAACAGACTATAACAAATGGCAGCATATGTTGCAACTTAATATATTCACATATCTTTCATCCATGCAAATATGCATTACCCCAGTATATCAACTAAATTTTTTAAAATCCTTAATGGAAGATTATTTTCTAAATATAACTTCTTGATTACTTCTCATGCATGATAAATTATACGAACGTAATTAAGTAATATCTCATTACCTGTATATAATTTACTCCAAAATTTATTTTAGAACAAGAGAGATAAATTTGGGGTAATATTTAATACCTAGATGGGAAATATTGCATTTATCTTAAGACCGGTCAGAAGAAATAAGCATAAAACTACTCCAATAAAATAGTCTTCAGTTATTTTTCTTCTTCACAAACCATTCTCAAAGGGTCTATCAGTCAGGTTCGGATATTATACGCTGAATATTAAATCTATGACCTGATCATTAATTTTAGAAAACGAGTTTGTAACTCAAAACTGTATTTAAACAAACAAAATCCTAATGAGGTAAAGAAAAAAAAATAGTGTGATAAATAGTATAATAGCTCCTGAGTTGTTGCAATGTAAGTTGTTGAGAGTGAGTTATAGCAGCACTAAATTTCTCTTGCTGCGTGTCAAACTGGACTGGTAATTGACTTCGGCGTGGTTGACCATATCTTGATGAATGGTCGGTTTCGGGAATGAATGGGATTAGATTCTACTCCGTACACGGAAAATGGCTCGAACTAGTTAAAGACCAAAAAGGAGATTTTACAAGAAGTAAAATTCTAAAGAAATGGCAATGCTTCAGCAGAGGAAAGTGACTACATCTGTAACTTCTATTTCAAAATGCATGCAAATGAATAAGACTTATTGAAAATCTACACTTCATGTATGAAAGTTTATTGGCTGTTAAATGGACAAAAGACTTATTAAGGTCTTTTTCTTTCTTTTTCGAAAAGAATATGTATGCTAAGAATGCATATACAAGAAAATCAGTATTCAATCATCTATTAGATTTGTAAAACCAAACATTAAATGACAGAAAATTTATTGTATAACAGATAAAGTCAAGCATTAAGTCTAACATGAAAATGAAATATAAGGAAATATACATTGTTTTCGTGTAGCTTGTGAACTTGCTCACTGTTTATAACAGAGATTCCCAAACTTTCATGGCCCACCATTCCCTTTACAGGAAAAAAATACTTGCCCCCTCTTCCATAACAGTTAATTATATTAAATATTAAAATAGTGTTGTATATTATCAATATATATTTTATCTATCTATCTATTAAGAATAGCAGCGTAAATTAATTACAACGGTCATCAAATACAGTAACAATTGTTAATTAAAAAGTTAAGCATAAAACCAATAAAAAATAAAAAGAAAGAATAAGAGAGTAGAGACTGGTGGAGGTTTAATAACCTTTTGGGTTTCAATTGTATTAACATCCTTTGTATATCTCCGATTTCCATGATGTTCCACTCTTTACACAGTCAACCAGCTACTGCACTGTTCCTACTATAAGATAAATACTATGAAGGAAATGGAACTAATATTTGTTTACTCTAGTCCAGGGGCAGTCAAATGGCGGACCATAGAGTGATTCATGAAATTTATTAATGAAGAAAATATGGTATTATAGGTATATTAGTCGACTGATATATTGATTTTTTCGACTGATGTATTTTTATAGATACTACATCTACAGAGCGCCTCCCTTGGCTGCTTTAATGCCTCTAATTTACCTCTGATCCGTTACCACCTCAATGGAAACTTTTATTGCCCATTAAGGGGTGGTCCCACCCACGTTGGGAACATATAGAAGAACTCATGTCATTAATTTTATTATAAAAAGACAATTTAAGGTATTTTTTATTTACATTTTCAGATATCTAAAAATTTTTGCTTATTTCAATTTGCTATTACTGGGAAAAATTACCTGTACAATTTGCTTAAGTATTCTGATACACTAAAATGCACATAATTATAAGAACTATTGATTGCATTATGTGTTTATATAATCAATACTGATTAGAAAATTAAATATTTCTTTATCAACTATTTCCTAGACTTAATTATATCAGCTGTATTATGTATTATCAATAGGATTAATTCGTTGGTAAACCCCATTAATTAAATAAAAGTAAAGGAAAAAAAAGAATTTTAAAATAGAAGAATATTGCCAAAAATTTAAAGGAGTAAAAAGGTTCCTAAGGTTTCAAACCCTTGTGTACTAAAAGGATCGGTAATTCTAGTGTGAACTAAATTCTTTTCTTGTAAAACCATTTTGAAATAAATGTTGGAAAAAGCATTCCGAAAATGGATCTCAAATGTCAGTATCCCTTTCCCTACATAAAGCTTAACTCATAGTTAAAAAGACGAAAATTCCCGTAATTAGAAAAAAAAATGTAATCTCTAAGAGAGTACTGAAATATAATTGCCTGAAATTTAAACTAATATTTTATTGACTTTGGTCAAATTAATTATGATATTATTTTTTATTATTATTTCATTTTTGAATACATTTTATTATTATATCTAACATTTTTCTTAATGATTCAAATATAGGGACTTGAATTTCTTCTTTCAAGTCAGTTATAACGGGGTTTGACTGTATAACTAGCCACAAAATTCTTCTTCTTTGATTATAAAAGTATGCATTATCAATAGGATTAATTCGTTGGTAAACCACATTAACTTAGTAAAAGTAACTGAAGAAAAAAATTTTAAATAGAAGAATATTGCCAAAAAAATTAAAGGAGTGAAAAGATTCCTAAGGTTTTAAACCTTTGTATATTAAAAAGACGAGTAATTCCAGTGTGAAATAAATTATTTTCTTGTAAAACCATTTAGAAATAAATTTTGGAATAAAGCATTCCGAAAATGGATCTGTATCACTTTTCCTATACAAAGCTTAACTCATGGTTAAAAAGACGAAAATTCCCGTAATTAGAAAAAAATGTAATCGGTAAGAGAGGACTGAAATATAATTGCCTGAAATTTAAACTAATATTTTATTGAATTTAGTCAAATTAATTTTGTTATTATTTCCCTTTTGAATAAATTTCATTATATATAACATTTTTCTTAATGATTCAAATATAAGGATTCGAATTTTTTCTTTCAAGTCAGTTATAACGGGGTTTGACTGTATAACTAGCCACAAAATTATTCTTCTTTGATTATAGTAATATGCATTATCAATAGGATTAATTCGTTGGTAAACCACATTAACTTAGTAAAGGTAATTGAAGAAATAAATTTTTAAATAGAAGAACATTGCCAAAAAAAAAAAAAAAATAGAAGTGAAAAGATTCCTAAGGGTTCAAACCTTTATATACTAAAAGGACCAGTAACTCTAATGTAAAACCATTTTGAAATAAATGTTGGAATAAAGCATTCCGAAAATGGATCTCAAATGTCTGTATCACTTTTCCTACATAAAGCTTAACTCATAGTTAAAAAGACGAAAAAAACCCACCTTCCTTTGGATGTGTATTTTTGGGCATTTTCCTAAGCTAGCAGCCTCTTGCATAGTCCACAGTGTAGGACCTTGACTCTTTGAAGTCATTACGCATATTTGCAAATTTCAGCCAAGACTTGTTTTTCTCTTTTTATTGCAAATAACAGGCAGAAGGGTAGACAAAGTTCTTTGGGGACGTCGACACAGATAACGAATGTAGGTCGTTGAAAGGCAATTTATTTCCTTAGGTTATGAATGAAATATTAAAATATTAATGACAGTCTGGGGAATGTAAAGAACTTCCTTAATTTGTGTTACTTCCACTTGAAAAAGAGCTTGGAAAGAATAAAAGAGCTCCTACTTGCAGAGTAATAACGTTTGTTTAAACCTATAAATGGGATATCGTATTTGTATGTGTATAAGAAAAAGCTGTTACCCCAGCTCCGTAAGGAATTATTTTCTGTAAATGCATTAAGTTAACCGATGCTTTATTTCTTTCTCTTGTCTTCCGAAAAGTATTCGTGAAACTTAAAATCCCCCAGGCATACAGAACTATATTTTGCTAGTTCACGTTTCAAATGAGGAAATCAAATATCCAACTTAGTCTACCAGACTGCTATGACGTAAAATACAAAATGCTATTTGCTCCATATTCTCTTTCCGCAATTTAAAACGGAGATAAATATTGTATCTATTTTAGTACTAATATTATTCTATTATTTTATTGATTATTACTGTTATAATTATTTTACAGTTTTATTGTTACAATTATTGTACAATGATAAATGTTGAACTGTTCTATTGTTATTTTATAAACGATAAAAATAAAACCGATAATAATTAAAAAATGCATTACAGGGATTAAAATGCATTTCCTATACGGGCCAGAATGTCTTTACAGTTGGAAAGGCTGGGTTAAGATTTCACAATCACTTCTCTATCATCGATAGTTAATAACATGATAATTACTAATTAGGGATTAAAATGCATTTCCTATACGGGCCAGAATGTCTTCTCTGTTGGAAAGGATTGGTTAAGATTTCATAATCAATTCTCTATCATCCGATAGTTAGAGGTTTAACATGATAATTACTGTACAATATAGTTATAATTATTGTACAATAATAAATGTTGGACTGTTCTACTGTTAATTTATAAACAATAAAAATAAAACCCATAATAATTAAAAAATGCATTACAGGGATTAAAATGCATTTCCTATACGGGCCAGAATGTCTTTACAGTTGGAAAGGCTGGGTTAAGATTTTACAATCCCTTCTCTATCATCCGATAGTTTGGGTTTAACAACATAATTACTGTACAGTGTAGTTATAATTATTGTACATTAATAAATGTTGATTTTCAATTTTCTCTATCATTCGATAGTTAGATTTAACATGATAATTACATTAATTAAAGGGAATAAAATGCATTTCCTATACGGGCCAGAATGTCTTTTCAGTTGGAAAGGATGCGTTAAGATTTCACAATCCTTTTTTTATCATCCAGTAGTTAGGGGTTTAACATCATAGTTACTATACAATGTAGTTATAATTATTGTACAATAATAAATGTTGGACTGGTCTACTGTTAATTTATGAACAATAAAAGTAAAATCCATAATAATTAAAAAAATCATTAAAGGGATTAAAATGCATTTCCTATACAGGCCAGAATAACTTTTCAGTTGGAAAGGCTGGGTTAAGATTTTACAATTCCTTCTCTATCATCCGATAGTTTGGGATATATATTTTTTCTATCATAATTACTGTGCAATGTAGTTATAATTATTGTGTAATAATAAATGTTGGACTGTTATATTGTTAATTTATGAACAATAAAAGTAAAATCCATAATAATTTTAAAAAATGCATTAAAGGGATTAAAATGCATTTCATATACAGGCCAGAATAACTTTTTAGTTAGAAAGGCTGGGTTAAGATTTCCCAATCCCGCCTCTATCATCCAATAGCTTGGGTTTAACATCATAATTACTGTACAATGTAATTATAATTATTGTACAATGATAAATGTTGGACTGTTATATTGTTAATTTATGAACAATAAAAATAAACCCATAATAATAAAAGGAATGTATTAAAGGGATTAAAATGCATTTCCTATATGGGCCAGAATGTCTTTTCAGTTGGAAAGCCTGGGTTAAGATTTCACACTCCCTTGTCTATCATCCAATAATTAGGGATTTAACATCATAATCACTGTACAACAATCTAGTTATAATTATTGTACATTAATAAATATTAGACTGTTTTATTGTTAATTTATGAACAATAAAAGTAAAATCCATAATAATAAAAATAATGATTTAAAGGTATTAAAATGCATTTCCTATAGGGATCAGCATGTCTTTACAGTTAAAAAGGCTAGGTTAAGATTTCACAATCCCGTCTCTATCATCGAATAATTAGGGGTTCAACATCATAATTACTGTACAATGTAATTATAATTATTGCACAATGATAAATGTTGGATTGTTCAATTGTTAATTTATGAACAATAAAAGTAAAATCCATAATAATTTTTAAAAATGCATTAACGGGTTTAAAGTGCATTTCCTATACTGGCCAGAATTTCTTTTCAGATGGAAAGGATGGGTAAAGATTTTACATTCCCTTCTCACCATCCGATAGTTTGTGTTTAACATCATAATCACTGTACAATGTATAGTCAATCAATTTAATTTCTCAAAATTAATAACAAATAAGAATTTGGTGCCTTTAATATGTAACAAAAGGGTTGCATATAGATAGCCGAATACCAAAATAATAATATACATAATGAAACATAGACACGAATTCTTTCGACACTGCAAAATCAGAAGAAAACTGTTAGGTTACCATGATTTGAGCTTTATCGCCAATTTGGCAGGGGTACCCTGTTCTGATGTCAAACCAAAAATTGTTCTCCATACGTTTGCAAACTTAAAAATTTGGTGTGTATAAATTTTATCTATACTGATATTTTTACTTATGTAATAAGTATAGCTTATCGTATTTATTCTTCATAAACATGTTTATCGCGGCCATCTGAAATAACCATGGCATTATTGGTGCCAAAAATTATCGCCAATAAAACAACAAACACTCTAAACTGCCTTTTAACCTGTAGAACTAAAATAAAATCCAATTCATATATATATATATATATATTCTTTGAAAAGTTATACTAAACAAATTGGTTTAATTTAGATTTTTCTTACATTACTATTGCATTATTAAGCAAACATTATTAAGCAAAAATTGTGGATAAATTTACTCCAAATGTGTAAAAACCAGGTGTTCAAAAATTCTGACTTTATGGTGGTTTGCGTAATTAGCAAGGTCAACACTTATAAAGTACGCGTGATGGATGTTAGACAGTTTTTTCCAGCACCAACTGCCAGTAACCTGTCAAAAAGAATCTATTACATAATGGTAATTCCCGATTTAATGCTCAGGATGTTAAGGTCAAGTCTTCAAAGGTGATCTTTGATCTAAAGCAGGAGAAAAACGCTGTAATAGAATTTTTGGAAATCAAAGCAGCCGTGAAGATGTTTCAGTAACGTACACAGATTCTCACTACAAAACAAATATTTTAAAGAGTGATACATTATAACTTCTAAATATTTAATGGCGAGCAATATTTTTTACCTGAAACTCATTATACATAAAAGATTAAAAACAACATATAAAAAATATTAAAAAAAAGCTTAAGATAATAAATAAACTTAAAGATTGTTGGTTGGTTGGAAGTGTTACGTTCTAGATTTTCGCTGCACGAGGGCTAATGAGATAGAGCCCTACTGATTAAAGTCGACAGATTAAGTCCGAACGACTTTGGACATCCATATCAGAAGTGGAATCCGAACTATTGAACACTAGTAACTCCAAGAGCAGCACCCTATCCTTTCAGTCATCATTCGCCAACTTTATATAAGATTAACCTTCAACAATCTAAAGCACTAGATGTGGCCTAAATATAAGTGTAGCATAAGATATATGTGCATAAGATATATACATAACATATCGGTGTTTTATAAATCATTTCATACTATATATATACATTATACATAAAGATATACCTATATAATATATATATACATAATTGTATATCTATTCCCATAATTAGACAAAAAAAATTTATGGTATAAAGAATTAATATAAACTCTTGTGCTGCCATCTATGGCCAACCGACGTGGTTAATATGCATTAAAAAGGGATATCATGTGACAAAGTACGCGGAGGAGATTTTAATTTTGATAAAAAAGACAAATTATATGCATATATACATAAATGTATATTCATTCTTGTAATTAAAAAAAAAATTTCACTTTATAAAGTGTTAATGTAAACTCTTGTGCTGCCATCTATGGTCAATAGACGAGGTTAATATCCATTAAAAAGGAATATCATGTGATAAATTTTGCAGAGGAGATTTTAATTTTATAAAAGAAGACAAATTATATGCATATATACATAAATGTATATCCATTCCCGTAATTAGAAAAAAAATTCACTTTATAAAGTATTACTATAAACTCTTGTGCTGCCATCAACCGATGAGGTTAATACCCGTTATAAAGGGATATTATGTGACAAAGTACGTAAAAGAGATTTTAATTTTGATAAAAAAAATTATCCTATCAAAGAACGGTTGCAGATAATTCGATAAATCTAGAAGTAACCACGTGGACTTGTTTAAAGAATAAATTTACATAACGCATACAAACATATGTTCACATTTTCTTTATATGTAAACCACTTTTTCCATCTATGTATATAGTGTAAATAAATTCACTTGTACATACATATATGTATATGTCTATGCATATTAACAAGTAAATTTCATATCTATTTAAATATTCTGTTTCACCACCATAAAAATATTCCTAATATAAATATTTTAAGTGAATATATTCTGTTCTATTTCAGATGCTGTAGAAGATACCAAAAAGTTAAAAAAAAATCATTCAAAATAGTTTGGTTATAAATCATAGGAGAGATGGTCACGAAAATATAATGACTTGCACCCTTTGCACCAGGGCAAAATAGCGCTTAGAATCATATCACAATTTTCATTTGCTGCACTTACTCCTTTTGAAAATTATGGGTAAGCGGTTGGCTATTTGAATAATAATGACCAAGTCATTTCTCAACTTTCCCCTTCGTTTTTTCCCTCTTTCTTTGCATAAACGATGGGGTCAAGATTATTAAATACAAGGGATTCATTCAACAAGCAATGCATTGAAATTTCTTATATAATACGGGTGAAAACAAATTAAGCTGAATATTAATATCGTTAAACGATTCATTAGAAATTGTGTTGTTAATCATTTTATTAAAAAAATTAACATGTTTTTAAGTAACATTAAGTATTTCTTTTCCTTCTCGTAATTTTTCTAAACTGTTATATCAACTTATAAATTTCTGATTAGACTATTGATTGTTTCTGTTTGAAAACGACAGAAAAGTAAAACAATATATATATATATATATATATATATATATATATATATATATATATATATATACATGTGTACGTGTGTGTGTAAACATATATGTATGTCAGGTTTAAAAATGGGGGTTAAGAATTAAGCAAGCTATAATAAAAAAATAGTTGGATCTCATAAACAATAGCGTAATAAGAGAAAGACACATCATCTAGCTGAACTATACAAGTTAAGAAGCTGACACGGAAGTAGACAAGAAGATTTGGTAGCAACGCCAAAAAAAGAGACTTCTGGTCGGGAAATTGGGCTGGTAACATCCTCCAAGCTAGTTGTCGCAAAATGTGAACAAAGGACATCGAAATGGCATAGCCATGGACAGAAGGATTACAATAAAGAAGTTTTATACATGAAATCAAATGTGTCTTCCATGCCTTAATCACTCGTCCGTAACAGACACACACACAAATATATATATATATATATATATATATATATATATATATATGTATATATATATATATATGTATATATATATATATAATGTATATATATATATATGTATATATATATATGTATATATATATGTGTATATATATAAATGTATATATATATATATATATATATATATATATATTTATTTATATATATATAAATGTATATATATATGTATATATATGTATATATATGTATATATATGTATATATATATATGTGTATGTATGTATACATATATATATATTTATATATATATAAATATATATATATATATGTATATATATATATATATATATATATATATATATATATATATATATATATATATATATATATATATATATATATATATGTATATGTATATATGTATATATATATATATATATATATATATGTGTGTGTGTGTGTGTGTGTGTTGTGTGTGTGATAAAACAACATTGCTCACATTGCACAAAACAGGAACATTTAATTTGAAAGCACAAAAACATAGCAATTAAACGATTAAAAATAAAATAGATATTATTTCGTTTTGATTAAAATCATCATAGATCGTTATTGTACTGTCACTCTTCTGCACACACACACACACACACACACTCTGCCTCAGTATCTGTCTGTGGCGCGCGCTTCTTCGTAGCCATTCATAGTTTTGCCATTCATAATTTGTAAAAGTCTAGTCGTCTAGTCCATGGAGTTGTGTTCTGCTATTCCCACGCCTTGACTGACACACACACACACGCACACACACACGCACACACACACACGCACACACACATATATATATATATATATATATATATATATATATATGGCATTTTGTCCCATCGCAAAGGGAGAACATCCATCTTTAATGCAGTCGTAATGAAAGCGTGGTCGAAAGAAAGAGAATTCAGACGAAAAATTAACATAGTTTGTTGAGACATCTCCTCTCACGGACTAAAACGAAGTATCCTAAACACACGTATATCTCTATTTTATAGTTGTATGAGCCAACCAATCAGAAGTCTTAATAGTCAGTCACGAGGTGACACAGTGACGTAGTTAAAAGTCGCAAGTTATGAAAAACATTTATGTAAAGGAGTTTGGTGTTTTCGAAATCGCCAAAATGATAGAAAGAACAAAGTTATTCACCAAGGTTGCCAGAAAAGGATACAATACTGATTATTATTACAATGATTGTAATTCCTCTACAAATTTTTGTCCATTAAAATGTACTTAAGTAAGTTAAGTTTAATGCCTGCACTTTCAAAATCAAAGTACCACACTAAGGTGAATGTTAGGATGAATGTTAAGGTATCTCTGCCCAACTTGTACTGATGAACAAGTTCTTGCATACAACACAAAACATTTTTTAAACTAGTCAATAAGTCTTTATGGGGCTTAAATGTGATTAGCACTAAGCTTAGCTTAATACTTTCTCTTATAAAATTAGATACACGAAAAGTGAAAGTGAAAAATAAAATTAATTTATCTTTGTCTGAAGTAATTCCACCATTTGATGAATTATGCATCTGATTGATAACTGTATTTACTAAAATTTATTCAATAATTTTTTCTGAGAACTAAAATGTGTTTTATTTTTTATCTAATATATTCAAGAACTATTTACGTTAACTACCTCTTATAAATTTTAGGATTGGAATACATCACAATTGACTATTTATCTACAAGTACTTATTAAATTTGCCCTTGGGGCACGTTGGAACATATCTGGATTCAACAAGGAAATTGAAAATCGAAAATGATAATAAATGCATAAATGTTAAAAGTAATATCTCTAAATAAATAACTCAAACAAAACATAGACAGTGAAATTTATGTAGACAGTAACACAAATATAGTATAAAAAGCATACACAAAACTTATCTAGAATAGCATCATTGTTACAGTTAATGATTGTTAAACTGCTATGATATAAAGAGCTTGATTGAATTACAAAGTAATAACTTCTCTGATTAATGGATTTTTAGAGCAGATTTGATTTTTTCAATTCTTTGATAAAAATCAAATTAAATAACAGGAAATAAAATGGGCCATTTGGAAACATTCCACGATTTATTCTGTAGCCTAGAGCCACGGTTCTCAAACGAGCTGCTGTGAAAGTAATCAAGTTCAAACAATTTGAGAGTAGAACTAACTAAACTGCTCATAAATTTAAAGAAAATAAGGAAATTTTCATCCAAACTGTTTCAATCGTTTGAAAATATATCTGGAGACATGTTGTAACCTAAACTGTTCTCAAGCTTTGTTCTGTGGAAGTAATGAAGTTCAAACAATTTGTGGGTAAAATTAACTTTCCATTCACTTAAAGGAAATAGTGAAAATTCCATCCAAACTGTTTTAACAATTTGAAAATATTTCGCGGGTCATGCTGTAACCCAAAATCATGGTTCTCAAGCTGGGTGCCGTGAAACTAATAACATTCAAATAATTTGTGGGTAAAATTAACTAAACTTCTCATAAACTTAAAGGAAATAATGAAATTTTCATCCAAACTGTTACAATCGTTTAAAAAATATCATGAGTCATGCTGTAACCTAAAGCAACAGTTCCCAAGCTTGGTGCTCTGGCAAAAATCAAGTTAAAATAATCGAAGAGTAAAATTAACTAAACTTCCCGTACACTTAAAGGAAACAGTGAAAATTTTCAACAAACTATTTCAATCTTTTAAAAATATTTAGCAAGTAATGCTGTAGACTAGAATCA
>CM063511.1:79133043-79143043 GCA_032207245.1 Pardosa pseudoannulata
TTAATAATGATTATACGGATTTGACCTCACTGATCTTTAAATATATACAGACAGGCAAAAATATTTTATATTTAAGTTAGTTATAGTTAATTTAACCACCTTTACATTCTAGGGTAAAAATAAACCAGTAGTATATATCTCTATTTTAAAATTACCAAAATATATACAGAAATTACTGCTTGTGCAATGTCTCACATCTTTGTACGAAAACATCCACTACATTTTTAAGCCTTACAATAAGCATTTTTCAGCTTTTGGTTACGGACTTAATAATGATTATACCGTTTTGGACCTTATTGAGGTTTAAAATATATACAGACAGACAAAAATATTTTACACTTAAGTTAGTTATTGTTAATTTTACCATCTTTACCTTCTAGGGTAAAACAAAGCAGTGGTATATATCTATATTTTAAAATTTCTAAAATATACATGGAAATTACTGTTTGTGCAATGTCTTATACCTTTGTACGAAAACATCCACTACATTTTTAAGCCTTACAATAAGCATTTGGTATCAGAATAGATTTGTAACAGTCATAAAACGCCCAGATTTAGCATGACTCATAGGTCAATAGAGTTCAAGGATGGCTTATAGAATCCCCTACTGAGTACCTGGGTCATCTTCTTAAAGTTGGTGGATAAGTCTCATCGAATTTTTATCGTTGTTGGTAATAAAATATCCGTTTCAACCGGTATTAAGCATAAGTGTTATTTATGAAATGTCCAACATTACTTCCTTGGTTTTTTTCAGTTAAAAAATATTTTCTGGTAAAAAATATAATTTGGAACCAGCATCAGAAACTGGCAGAAGTGTTCATTAATTCATCGTTATATGTTCAAACAGCGTATTACCAATTCGTATTTTAAAATAAATTGGGGAAAACAATAGTTATTGAAGTGTAAAATATGTCTGCTATTCTTATTTTAAAAGTAAAGCGCTGATCTGACTTTCACCAAAACGTTAAATGTTTTCCAAATCATAGGATATAAATATAACTTGTTTGAGGAAATAAGTTAAGTTTTTTTTAATGATTCAAATGATCAATCTTCAATGATCTTCACTTTAATGATGTGAATATCAATCTTTTAAAGGAAGTAGAAGAGGTAAGTTTTTAATTTTGATAGATTAAGTAGCGTTTTTCCCACAGAAATGATAGGACAATAAGAATATTAATATGCTGATGTTAATGTATTTACAGCTGAAGAATCTTTCTTTGTCTTTTATTTTTTCCACTGTGCGCAGTGGCAGTTTGTACTTTATTTAAACCAAAGATTCTAAACTTTTTCTCGGCAATCACATTGTTTAAGGGGTCAGACGACAGCTAAATCGACAAAAAAATCGATTATTCAGAAAAAATATATGTGAAGAACAATTATGTTCCGAACATTTTAAAGCAATTCGTGTAAAAAAATTCCGATATTGAGAGAAGCTATAAATAAAAACTTGTCAGCTGTTGACTGTAAACAAATTTAAGCATGGAAAAGGAATTCAGTTCTGAACATTTTAAAACAATCCGCGTAAAACTTTTCAATATTGAGAGGCGTTATGAAATATATGTGAAAAGGAATTCAGTTTTGAACATTTTAAAATATTCCGCGTAAAAAATTTACAATATTGAAAGGCGTTATGAAATATATGTGAAAAGGAATTCATTTCTGAACATTTTAAAACAATCTGCATAAGAAAAAATATCTATTGAGACGTGATATGAAATATATGTGAAAAGGAATTCAGTTTTAAACATTTTAAAACAATCCGCTTAAAAAATTTCGTGGATTGGTTTTAAAATGTTCAGAGCTATTTTCTTTTAATTTCTTTTCACGTTTTTAACGTGTCAGCTGTTTACTGTAAACAAATGTAAACTTACAAAACATTAACTTGATTTTTCTCAAATTATGTTTTTTTTTCATATAACGCGCATATTATCTGAAAATGTTTTTTAATATTTTTGCATGAATTTTTTATAGGTTGTATACAATATAATTTTCATCCGACCGAACTTAAATTCTCTTGTATATTTCCCAAAATATATTTTTTTGGAATCATGAATTTTTAATTTTTAAGGAAAATAATTAACTTTTTTCAAATATTTTTAGAAATATATATATATGTATCTTAAATATATACAAATTTGACTTCTAAGTTATTTTAAAATATTGTAGTATGCTTTAAAACAATAAGTTGATCTTAAACTAAATAATATTTTTAGTACTCATGGGTGTTAGCCTTGATATCATTTTTGTTAACTACAAAGTGTCCCTAATTTAAAGCTTTCTAACAAAAATATTTTTATTTCAGAATATGATATAAGTGTAAATATAATTTGTTCTAACTATGTTAAAAAAATTATGTTTCTAAAACTGGTAGTTTTAAAGGTATGAGAACTCGAAAATGATAATTGTTTTACATTTTTTCGATTTTTGAGACCGGAGGTCATGGGTTCAAAACCCACTGGGGTATGGATGTTCGTAGCAGTTCGGAATCGGCTTTAAGTAATAGATACCGTGTTGCAAAAGTGTAGACCGTAGCACTCCAAACCGAACTAAACGAATGCTGTTGATTAAATATATTTTTCTGAATGTCGACCCAATTTCACGTAGAACATACGGAATGACAATAACTGTTTCTGGGACCACTGTGTAAGATTATTTTATTACTGGTAAAAATCATGTGAATTATAAAATTAATGTAACAAATTTATGTAGTATTTTAAAAATTAAGTTTGAAGGCCAAAACCTGCTCACATCGCCGCCCTAAAGATCAAAACATGTTCACTGTCCACCAGCATAATCCCAGCAACCCCGGTGGGGTGGTATCGCCCTCGTTGAGAAGCACTGGTTTAATTATTTACCGATTTGAATCTACTGCAACTTGTTGGCTATAGGTTTATTCTAAAATAGCATATAGCCCTTCATATGACGGGATCAGTAAAATTTTTAATTTTACACAATTATAAAGTACCCCATGATACAGGTAAAGAAATGGTTTGTTTTTTGGCTGAGAATTATCTGCGACACAAAATAATCTATGATTAAATTTAAAATTATCACAAATATATCTAATCTGTTATTTAAGCTAAATGTAAAAGAAAATTATTTACGTGATATCTAAGTTCATTGATATAACTTATGAAAATAAAGCAGACGATATTTAAATAATTTAAAATAAGAAATGATTCAATGAGAGGGTTAAAGGAATGACGACATAATGCTAGAAAAAAAATGTTATTTTTACCTATTTATTATGTGATAAATTGATAAATTTAATCACCTCTTAACCCTGGACAGTGGTTTCGCAGCGAAACCACCTGTTTCTCTGTTTTAAACACATTATTTTCTTTCTTTGTTTTTGACACTATAAATAAATGGTATCACTATAATTAATTTATTTCTCTTTGAAATATATTATTTTTAAATTTGCTTTACATGGAAGAATCAAGAGTTTTCTTCATGATCTCATATGAAAATACTTACCTAAAACATTACTTAAATTGAGCTAATTTAAACATTATTTTTAAGGCAATTATATGCTCTAAATTTAATTAAAGTTTCAGAAAGAAATATTTTCCTGCTGTACAAATGAGCTTTTCATTGAAAGCATCCTCTCAATCTAGTTAAGCAACAAAGAATTTAAAAATATTTTTTCATATATTTCATCTATAAGGCTAGATAAAATTTATAACAATTGTATTAAATACGATATAATTTGTAATTGATATTTAAAGGGTTAAAATGGGGCTTAATATAATGGCATTAAACTCTCGAAAATGATGAAGGGGTGGTTTTCGAACATTTTAAAGACGTCAGGATTTTTTCCTCTGATATGACCATTACAACCTGGAGGTAGATAGATTTTGTTGTTAATACCGGTGATAAAATCTTCATTGCAATGAAAAATAATCGATAAATCAATTTAAAATTATCGCATATGTACCTAATCTATTATTGAAGCCAAATATAAAAGGAAATTATTTGTGTAATATCTAAGTTCAGTGGTTTGGTTTGGTTTTTTGTTAGCGCTACGGTCTACTTTTTGCAACACGAGGGCTAATGAGACCGGGACCTACTGCTTAAAGCCGATTCCGAACGGCTACGATTATCCATGCTACTGTGGGATTCGAACCCACGAACTCCGGTTCCGAAGGCCAGCACCCTAACCATTCGGTCATCGTTCGGCTGTAAGTTCAGTGATAAAAAGAATGAAAATAATGCAGACGATATTTAAATAATTTAAAATAAGAAATGATGAATTGAGATGGAATCACGTCATATGCTAGAAAAACAATGTGACTACTATTGACAATATGAAAACTATTTGTTATTTGATAAATTTAGTAGCCTTCTCTTAACCGGAGAAAATAGGGCTCGAAATAATGGCATAAACGCTCTAAATGGGTGGATTTCAAACGTTTTAAAGACGACAGGATTTTTCGCTCTGATATGAAACATATTTATAAAAATTTATTTTAGAATTCAATTAATAGTTTAAGAGAAGATAAACTTTACTCGGTTAGAATTTTGCTAACCCTAACTCACCAAGAATCAAATATGGATGCCTCTATCTATTTTCTGTCCAACCGCTTCATACATTCGAGGACAGACGAACAGATAATTTAGGCTATTTTTATATAGGGGATATATTTCTCTCTAAATAATAAAGGGTTCTTTTGAACCAGGGAAAAGCTTCTGAACCTTTTCAGCTCTCTTGGTTTGACATGCGTATTAGATGAAGTGCTACTTCTAAAATTTTACCTTGAAACGAAGGCTGGGTCCATTCGGAAAAATTCTCTAATATTTATTATCAGTTGACATTCCAGATTTCATTTTCATAAGTAAATATCTATCAAAGTGTCTGCACAAAGCGATAATAGTTGTCATGTATTCTCAAAATATTTTCTTGTCTCCTCTTAATTACTTTACTGCGCATTCGCTATCCAAATATGCGGGAGCACTTAAAAACGGGAGAGAATATTTCCACTTTATTGTACCATTTCCCAACTTGCAGACAACTCCTGTCATTTTCTACTTATCACTTGATGTCCTTTCATGTTGTCTCAACATATCAAGGCCGCTCGTCAAGGAATGAAACACTCAAGAAAAGATTGATAGGCTTTAGGTCACCTCCAGAAGGTGAGTTTAATTTCTCTTCAGGACGGAAACGGAATTGGGAAAAAGAAGGGAAGACGTTATTAAAATGCTTTAAAGGAAATGAGACCTTTTCAGCAGAGACAGGGGGAAATTTCAAAGGTAATTTTGTCGTTTCTAAAATAATCCAAGTTCAAGGAGACAAGGTCGTATCTATATATTTTTGTAGATCTCAAATAACTTACTTGTTTAAAATTATCCTTATAGATTAAATTGGCTATTTTATGGATATTATAATTTTGATTAAGCCGAGAATACCGATTTCTCCTACAGTTTTTCCGATTAGTTTTAAGATATCCATATTAATAAATGTGCAGTAGAAATCCGTATTTTAGGCTTAAATAAAATAGGAATCAAATAGGAAAAAAAGGAACACGTTATTAGAATCCTTTAAAGGAAATGAGAATTTTTCGACAGAGACAGGTGAAAATTCAAAGGTAATTTTGTCGTGTCTAAAATAATCCAAGAAGTCAAGGCTGTATCTATATACTTTTATAGATCTCAAATAACATACTTGTTTAAAATTATTCTTACAGATTAAATTGGCTATTTTATGGATAATATACTATTTTATATGTATTCATGTAATTTTGATTAGCCGAGAATACTGATTTCTCCTGCACATTTATTAATATAAATATTTTAAAACTAATTTACAATACTGTTGGTTAGTGACAGAATAAATGTTTTTCAGAATATATTTGTCAGAAAAAAAGTAAGCCGTTATAAGAATACTTTAAAGGAAATGGGAGATTTTTGGCAGAGACAGGTGTAAATTTAAAGGTAATTTTGTAGTTTCTAAAATAATCCAAGTTCAAGAAGACAAGGCCGTATCTGTATATTTTTAAAGATCTCAAATAACATACTTGTTTAAAATTATTTTTACAGATTAAATTGAGTATTTTATGGATATTATACTATTTTATATATATTCGTTTAATTTTGATTAATCCGAGAATACCGATTTCTTCTGCAGTTTTTCCGATTAGTTTTAAGATATCCATATTAATAAATGTGCAAGAGAAATCCGTATTCTCAGCTTAATCTTTATGTGTATTTGTAAAAGTTTAAATAAGCCGAAAATAGCGATTTTGATCATGAACAAATATTAATATGAATATTTTTAAACTAATTTATTATACTTTATGTTGTGATTAGATTTTTTTAAAGTAAATTTGTTCACACCTGTACATATATTCAAAGGATGAATTGTGTTGTAAAATATGTCCAAAAAATGTTCCTGAAGTATATTGAATCATAAATTAACTGGAAATTATATAAGAGGTCAATGTGATGACATTTTATTCTTTTTAGATACTCTGAAGCAGGTGCATATTTCTAATACCAACTCACTCAAACATTAAGTTTATTCATCAGACTGTTAATGTATCCATTATGGTAATTGAAGATTTAATAGGAGGATATACTTCCTCTTTTTGAAGTCAAGAGTTTTTTTCACTTTTCTTTCCCAAAATTTAAAGGAAAAAGAAATAAAAGTAAAATATGAAAGGATCAGTTCATTAGAGTTAACCATAACGAACATTGCTTCTCAAATGCGCTTCAGAAAACTATAAACGTAAGGATAGGTTCTCTTGCTCATTAATGGGATCTACTGGGGGCTTTTTATGAATGAGATACTAATTAGACAAGATCTCTTCCTGCTTCAAGAAGGTCTGTAATTGACGTTAGCAACAGGTTCATTACAGGTCAGATCAAGGAATCGACTCTCTATATGGACTTTCAGTTCGAAATTATCGTTAATCTGATGTAAATGAGCACACTACAACATATTTTCTATTTGATGTAGTCTTTTAAAAACCTACTTTTCTAAATCCTTGCTTTTCCAAAAGTAGGATTAGAGCAGTTGAATTGAAATTTTCACACTCTTAAACCTAATATGAGGCTCCAAATTTAAGTTAAAAAAAAAGAGTTGAAATTAAAAAACAAAATTTGCATTTTTTGAGCTAACGAATGCAATCGTATAAAATAACTATGTGGGAGCTTTTAAGTATACTGTTAAACAAAACTAGTCCAATAATATATTAATGGCTAAGTTAATAATAATAATATGTTATTATGTTATCTAATAATATGTTACCTAAGTTAATGCAACCTCTTTTGAAATTTCTTTTTTTATTTGTTGTAAAATATCGAATAACTGCTTTTAAATTTAATTTATTACTCCTTTCATGTTTAATAATCTAACGTGGTCAATTGTTTAAGACATTTTTGAGTAGAGCTGGTACTTAAATTCTTTTTTATTATTTTTAATTTTGAGAAAGTTTTTTTATGTAATGGCAACAGTTATTGGAAGTGGCAGGAAAACTCAAATTTTTCCCATTTTAGGAACTAATGAATTTAACAACGTCGAATGTATCATCTTTCTTTGTTAAAAAGATCAGGTGGTTTTGCTGCTCCTAAATTTTACCTTACCTTGCCTACCTCCAAGGCCCTGGAATTGGTGGCACACGATTGAAAAGTTAATGCCTTAAATTTTTTGAAGATGTGAATACCAGAGCAGAACATTTAGCTTGTGTTTGATTTTTATTAATAATGGGGTAAGACAATAATGGAGTAAATTTAGTTAAACAAAGTACCGCTCTGTCCCCTCATCCACTACATACTGATATTCAAGAATGACACTACAGTTGCAAAGAGTAGAATAAATTATAAATACAAAAAAGTACTTCTTTTTTAAAAAATCTCTTGTATTTAACAAGAGATTTTTACAAGAAAAATGATAAAAAAAAGCAATAAAAAGTAAAAATTTTGTTTGAGTTTTTACTTACGCCCTTTGAAAAAAGATGGCGATACTAGTTTAAAATGTCTGTAATTGGTATTCCAAGTATACTGAACAGCTTTTTGCCTTTACTAAACGAGTTTTATTTATTTATTCTCCAATCTAATTTTTCTAGGACTGAATACTGTATTGTCGTTTTCATTTAACAAGAAAAACGATAAAAAATGTAATAAAAAGGAAAGTTTTGTTCGAGGTTTTCGTTATGCCTCTTGCAATTAGATGGTGACACTAGTTTAAAATGTCTGCAGTTGAGATTCTCAGTACTTTGACTATCTTTTTGCCTTTACTAAACTCATTTATTTATTCTCCAACCTAATTTTTTAGTGTTGTATATTGTATTGCCCTATGTGCAAACCTATTTATTGACCGAACCTATGTGCAGAATTTCAGATCTCTAGCTAGTCAAGATGGTAGTTAAAAATTGATTTCAAAACACCAACTGACATACAAGTGGGGTTAAATAAAAGCGTATAAAAAGACGACGGGTTGTCCAACGAAAAAACAGGATCCTTCCTACAAATATATACAATAACTGTAAAAAATTAGAAAATTACCGGTTGAATGATCTTTATGTAATCTCTTAATATACGATGTAATCTAAATATATATGCCGTCCTAGACTTAATATATAACCGCCTTTCTTTTTGGACGTAATCACGAAAATTCCCAGAATCCAGTTCGTCTCACAATAATAATTTTTTTTTGAAATACCATTTATATGAGTTTAAAATGTTGACATAAGTATAAAATGTATCCTCTAAATGCACTGTCTGATTTGTTTAATTTCTTACAAATGTGCATTTTCAACTACTCTAGCCATTCAAGGATCTTATGAAACTTTTAGGGTTTTAATAGGATTATACTGAACATATTATTCTTGATGAATAATCTAGAACACCCTTTTAAATATAACATATCACAAATAGTTTTTCTTTGATGGTCATTAAAGATAATAGCAGGGATAATTCAATACACTACAATATATTTTCTGTTTTATTATTCTCTTTGTTACTATTATTTTAATACTATTTATTTTTTAAAGCTTTTTAAAAGAACATATTAAAATAAAAATACCAGCAATATGAAATTCAGTTTAAAGAAAGCTATTAAAGCCTTAAAAAACTAAGTTTATCGAAATATAAAATTCTGTGACACAAATAGAAATGACTAAATTCAATTTATTTTTCATAAATATACTTAAACCCATTAAGGAAAACTATGGCAGCATAACTTGTTTTACTGTAGCACACTAATTTCTACTTAAGACAGATTAAAATATTAGTTCAAACACAAAGCGTGTCACTCACTCAAAGTAAAATATATGCTAAATTTAATTTTAAAATAAAAATATCAGCAATATGAAATTAAGAAAGCTATTAAAGCCAAAAAAACTAAATTTATCGATATATAAAATTCTGCGACACAAACAGAAATGATTAAAATCAATTTATTTTTCATAAATATACTTAAACTAAGATAAAGCATGGCAGTATAACTTTTTACTGTAGTACACTAATTTCTACTTAAGACAGATTAAAATATTTGCTCTAACAAAAAATGTGTTACTCCCTCAAAATAAAATTAATGTTAAATTTAATTTTAAAATAAAAATAAAAGCAATATGAAATTCAATTTAAAAAAAGCTATATAGTACATTAATTTCTACTTAAGACACATTAGAATATTAGCTCAGACACAAAACGCGTTACACAAAATAAAATGCATGATAAATTTAATTCTAAAATAAATGAGCCAGCAGTATGAAATTCAGCTTAAAGAAAGCTATTAAAGCCTAAAAAACTAAATTTATCAAAGTATAAAATTCTGTGATACACATAGAAATGACTAAATTCAATTTATTTTTCTTAAATATTTAAACTCAATAAGAAAAACTATGGCAACATAACTTGTTTTACTGTAGCACACTAATTTATACTTAAGTAGATTAAAATATTGTCTCAAATACAAAACGTGTAACTCACTCAAAATGTATGCTAAATTTAATTTTAAAATAAAAATACCAGCAATATGAAATTAAGTTTAAAGAAAGCT
>CM063511.1:79148043-79190543 GCA_032207245.1 Pardosa pseudoannulata
TAGTGTTTTATAATTCAGCGAATAAAGAGTTGAACATGAGACGTACGAGCAAAGAAATCCGAGAAGATAGACTTAAAAACTCAGTAGTATAGAACATAACAAACATTTTCAAACTAATATCATTTTATCTTTTTATTTTACGGTAAATTTAAACATATAATTCATAATTACCACTTGTAACTCATACTGACGATGAACAAAATTTGGAGTTGTACATAATTCTGTCTGTACCTATTGATTAAATTTGGTATTAGACTACATAAAATCATGTTTACGTAGCATCTATTTATTTTTATTTTTAATTCTCGTTAAGGTAATTGTAAACCAATAGATTAAATAAATGACTTTTGTACCTAATGGATTAACAAAGGCACTGTTATTAGGCTATTTATTGAGATCAGTAACAAAGAATATTTTGCTAATGATTACGAAGTATTTTGTTTTTAGACCTTAAATTATTTGGTATAAATTATCTCGTTCACTCTTTAAAATAAAAGAAAAATTAAATAATCATTTTGTGAATTGGTATAGAAAATGGTACCAGATCTTCACAGCAAAAATATTTGGCTATAAGTAGTAAAAGTCAAGGACCTCATAGACGAAGCTATTGAGATGAAACAAAATGACAGTGCATTTCTTGTAAAATTTACATGGTATACTAACATTTATTGTTTTTAAATGGTAGTTTAAATTATGTTGAGGTAAAAATCCGCAACTAAAATGTTTTGTTTCTGTAATAAATAAAAGAAAAATAAAACGTAAATCATTTTGTGAATTGGTATGCACAAAATGGTATTCCAGATTATGCAGAGCAAAAATATTTGCTTATCATCTTCCAATTAAGAAAAGTCAAGAAGCCTCATAGACGAAGCTAAATTGCAAAATAGGTAGTGCATTTTGATTGTAAAATTTACATTTATACTAACATTTAAAATTGTTTTAAATGGTGGTTTAAAATTATTTTTAGTGCAGAGGTAAAAATCAAACACAAAGGAAAATGTCTTGTTTCTGTAATAACTTCACCGAATCTGAGACAATCAAATTTTCAGTCTTTTCAATTAAAAAAAAATCATTTTGTGAATTGGTATGCACAAAATGGTATTCTAGATTGTGCAGAGCAAAAATATTTGTTTAGCATGATTCAATTAAGTAAAAGTCAAGAAGCTTCATAGACGAAGTTTAATTGCAAATTAAATAAAATAGGTAGTGCAGTTTGATGGTAAAATTTACATTTATACTAACATTTAAAATTGTTTTAAATGGTAGTTTAAAATTACTTTTAGAACAGTGGTAAAACTCAAGCACAAAGGAAAATGTTTTGTTTTTGTAATATCTTCACCGATTCTGAGACATCTACTTTTCAATCTTTTCAATCAGAAGAAACTTAAATCATTTTGTGAATTGGTATGCACAAAATGATATTACAGATTATGCAGAGCAAAAATATTTGCTTATCATCTTCCAATTAAGAAAAGTCAAGAAGCCTCATAGACGAAGCTAAATTGCAAAATAGGTAGTGCATTTTGATTGTAAAATTTACATTTATACTAACATTTAAAATTGTTTTAAATGGTAGTTTAAAATTACTTTTAGAACAGTGGTAAAAATCCCGCACAAAGGAAAATGTTTTGTTTTTGTAATAACTTCACCGAATCTGAGATATTAACTTTTCAATCTTGTATTTCCAGCTGTTATCAAGAATTAATCAAATTTGGAACCACATAACGACGGCATAACTTCTGAAGGAGAGAAGTTTAAATTTTTTGAGATATTGCCATTTTAACGTCTAAACATTTCAGACATGACATGAATTTGAAATTTACGAAATGGCTGCATCTTATTTCATATATTTCAAATTCATGAGATGTCAGTAGAGGTTTTTGGAGCAATATTAGACATTAGAATGGCAATATTGTAATGTTTAAGATTGGTTAATTTGAATTTTGAGTTATTGCCCTTTAGAACTGGGGCATTGAAATGAGGCATGGATGTATAAACAAGTGACATTGGCGATAAAAGTTTGTTGAAAAATGTGTTTAAATAATTTTATAAACCTATCGGATGCTGCTTTTACAGTTTCCGGTATGTTGCATATATCTTTGATGCGGTAGCTCTTGAAAAACCAAACACTTTGGCTACCTTGGGGAAAATACCCACAATATAAGTGCCAACAATTTGCTTAGTTTCGATACTACTCAGACTATCAGACTTAATGCACTGCCAACTACACAAATATTTTTTTTTTTACCACTAGTGATACTTTCAACATATTGAGGATATCGTACAGGCGGCGTTAGTGGGAAAAATACAACAGTGAAACCTACAGGTTTCCTTAGAATCTACATTTACGTTCAAGCATGCATTCCATGAGGAGTTTCCAGATTTTTGTCTAAATCCTGCATCTTTAGTTTGTTTTTCACCCAGGATTCAAAAAATTTTTTCAAAGAAAATAATTTTCACTAACCTTGAAAAAATTCTACATAGGAAGCATTTTAAATAATTCAATAATATTTTTAACAGAGACTTACTGAAGATAAAAAATTAATTTATCGAGCTTTCACAGACAGCACTTATTAGTTGGCAAATCACTTAGCACATGAAAAACTGTATAAACGTTGAAATAAGAATTCAAAAAGATTAGATTATTTTTACACTTATTAGAGCGTATATAATACGTGGAATAATATATTCATCTGTAATTTTATACAATTAATACTACGCTACTTAGTAATTTGAAAAATTTTTTAGAATGTTTACTCTTTCGTTTTTAGAATTTTACTCTTTCTGCTTAAATAAACTTAATTTTGATTAATTCAGCCCCTTTAATTAGGTTGCGGCTATAACCGTCATGACGCCAGCGGACTCTAGACACTAAGTAATGGCTCAATGGCAGCTATAACAGCAAAAATTTAAAAAAGTAAATTACGAGTTTAATGACTTAAATAAGCAATTTTCTGCGCGCAACAAAGTATGGCAGCATGCAAATACTATTAAATTGTATGCTTAAATGATATATTTAATTAATGCATATCTTTTTATTCATTATTACTGTCATTACCATTATCATCTTTATTTTAACATTAGTATTGTAATTATTAATGTTGTTATTATTAGTTGTAGTATTAAAATAAATTAAGATTATACATTTATACTTGTTTCTGCATGTATAAAAAATTTCTCAAGAAAACTCTAATAATCCTACATGGTATTCATAAGAATTACAACTCACGATATTTTCCTATTTAGGGAATCTAAATTCGCAGCCATAAAACGAGTTATGGTTAAAGTTTTGACCTTCTTTTATGCTTCCTTTCCTTTTTTGAAAATGCTGAGAGGCATTCACAATCTCAAAGCCCAAGCTGGACTGCATCTCGTCGAAGATACATTTACGATTTCTTATGACGTCTACGAATTTCGAATGGGGGGTAAGCAGAAACTAAATAGCGGAAGGACCTCCCTCCTATACACATACACATATGCACATTTCCTTTTTCGGGGGGTCAAGGATCATCAGTTCAGAAAGTCTTCCCCTACGGAATGCCAGCGAAAAATGATAAAACCCTGCATAACATAAACCCCCCAAGGCTGTTTATGGCTCGAGGGTGTTGAAAAATATCGCTGTTAGCAAAACGCAGTAGAAAGGCTATTTCTTAGCACCCCTGCTGGAGTCACTCACAGTTTGACTCTGGAATTTGCAATGGATATTTTCGACTTGAGACCTTGAAAGCAAGGGGGGAAAGCGAAAGTCACACGGCGTAGATATATATTCTGGAACATTTGTTAATTATCAGAAAATATTTTCTTATTAGCATTCTGATAACCACACATGTACCATAAAAGGAAATTAATCTTTAGAGTAAATGGAATACCAGAATATATAGATTTATGTCAAAACGTAGATTATAAGAAAATGTCATCTTACGTGCACACTGCTAATCACATATATACATGGTTTCCGCGCACCTGGAAAGTCAGGGAAAGTCATGGAAAATCATGGATTTAGGCAATGGATTAATTTTGTCATGGAAAGTCTTGATTTTTCAAGTAAAATGAGTAAAAGTCATGGAAAGTCATGGATCCGCTAAACTACAGATTAAAAAAATGCATTGAATTGTTTAATTCTATTTTTACTTGTCATTTGGCTGAAGTTGCTGAGTTTGGTATTTATGTATTATCCTATTGACCCTATTGCCAAGTAAAATTTGTTCACCAAGGAAACTCAAAGCAAGAAAGCTTAATGGGTGGGTAAATGTATATTATTCTGGTTTTTTCTTAAATTGTAGATTAAAATTTTATTAATATAATAATAATTATTTTTTAATAAAAGTTAGTTAAGATTTTGACACAAAATATAAGTTTATCTCTAGGGATATTGTATATAAACATTATAAGGTTATATTTGGCTATTATTCATGTCACCTAGATAATATCAAAGTACCCTGAATTCAAATTGGAAACATTTTGATTGAAAATTTGCTATATGATTAAACTTAGGTATGTAGATACAACAGTTTATTTTTATGTATGTGAGTTTATAAACTTTTAAAGTAAGTTTATGTTTTTATTATGATAAAATTCCTGTAATTCCTCTAAAACATATATTTTATTTGTATGTACTTAAAAGTATTGATATATACTTTAGCGAAAGCTTTTTAAAGTCATGGAAAATGATCTGCTAAATCAGGGAAAGTCATGAAAAGTCATGGATTTGAAAAATTTTATTTTCAGATACTGTATATACCACAATCTAAAGTAAATGAAATTTCAGAATATCGTTTTATATTAAAGTCATGGATAATAATAAAATATCTTCTTATTAGCCTTCTGATAATCACATATGTACCATAAAATATATTTTTATTAGCATTCTGATAATCACATATGTACCACGAATGGCACTTAAACTCTAGAGTAAATGAAATGGCTGAATATCGTTTTATATTAAAGTCATGGATAATAATAAAATATATTTTTATTAGCATTCTGATAATCACATATTACAAACGGCACTGAATCGCTAGAGTAAATGACAACAAAATATCGTTTTACATAAATCTTAGATAATCTTAGATTCTTTGTTATAAATAATTTCTAATCATAAAACTCTCTTAAGTTAATAAGATTCCTCTTCGTTTATTACGAATAATTTTATACAATCAAGCTACTTTTTTTTAATTAATCATAACGCATTTTGTAAATATTTTTAGAATTAGATTTTGAGAGTATAAATATGAATTGTAAATTTTTAGTTAAAGGAAAAAAAAATCGATGTGTAAAATTTTTCATTAATTAGGTAGTTAACATACCAATATTTTTCTCAGACTCACAATCGAGCTTTGGTGCTCTGTGTTCGGGTTGTCCGTCTCGATGCGGGCTCTGGGGCCAATCACAAATAAAATTTTTATTTCTAAGATGAGATCTGATCTTAGAAATTCTTTTTTATAAGAAATTTCTAGACATAAAACTCGCTTAAGATATTAGGATTACCCTTCGTTTATTACGGAATAATTTTATACAACCAAGCTAATATTCTTTAATTAATCATAACGCATTTTTTAAATATTTTTAGATTTAGACTTTTAGAGTATAAATACGAATTGTAAAATTTTAGACGAAGAAAAATTGATGTGTAAAAGTTTTGATTAATTAGGTAGTTAACATATTAATATTTTTCTCAGACTCACAGTCGAGTTTAGGTGCTCCGGTCCGGGTTGTCCACCCCAAGAGCGGGATCTGGAGACAATCCTGAATTTTTAGCCCAATCTGATCTTAGACGTTCCTTGTTATAAGAAATTTCTGGACATAAAACTCACTTAAGATAATAGGATTACCCTTCGATTATTACGGAATAATTTACTACAACTAAGCTAATTTTCTTTAATTAATCATAATGCATTTTGTAAATATTTTTAGATTTAGACTTTGAGAGTATAAACACGAATTGTAAAATTTTAGCGGAGGAAAAAGTGATACTTAAAAATTTTGGTTAATTAGGTAGTTAACATACCAACATTTTTCTCAGACTCACAGTCGAGTTTTGGTTTCCCGGAAAAATGTACAGGTTGTCTGCCTTGAAAGCGGGCTCTGGTGACAATCACGAATTTTTAGCCCAATCTGATCTTAGAAATTCTTTTTTATAAGAAATTTCTAGACATAAAACTCGCTTAAGATATTAGGATTACCCTTCGTTTATTACGGAATAATTTTATACAACCAAGCTAATATTCTTTAATTAATCATAACGCATTTTTTAAATATTTTTAGATTTAGACTTTTAGAGTATAAATACGAATTGTAAAATTTTAGACGAAGAAAAATTGATGTGTAAAAGTTTTGATTAATTAGGTAGTTAACATATTAATATTTTTCTCAGACTCACAGTCGAGTTTAGGTGCTCCGGTCCGGGTTGTCCACCCCAAGAGCGGGATCTGGAGACAATCCTGAATTTTTAGCCCAATCTGATCTTAGACGTTCCTTGTTATAAGAAATTTCTGGACATAAAACTCGCTTAAGATAATAGGATTACCCTTCGATTATTACGGAATAATTTACTACAACTAAGCTAATTTTCTTTAATTAATCATAATGCATTTTGTAAATATTTTTAGATTTAGACTTTGAGAGTATAGACACGAATTGTAAAATATTGTAAAATTTTAGCGGAGGAAAAAGTGATGCTTAAAAATTTTGGTTAATTAGGTAGTTAACATACCAACATTTTTCTCAGACTCACAGTCGAGTTTTGGTTTCCCGGAAAAATGTACAGGTTGTCTGCCTTGAAAGCGGGCTCTGGTGACAATCACGAATTTTTAACCCAATCTGATCTTAGAAATTCATTGTTATAAGAAATTTCAAGACACAAAACATGCTTAAGATAATAGGATTCCTCTTCGTTTATTACGGAATATTTTTATATAATCAAGCTCCTTTTTTTAATTAATCATAACGAATTTTGTAAATATTTTTAGAGTTAGACTTTGAGAGTATAAATACGAATTGTAAAATTTTAGCGGAAGAAAAATCGATGTGTAAAAATTGTGAATTATTAGGTAGTTAACATACCAATATTTTTCTCAGACTCACAGTCGAGTTTAGGTGCCCCGGTCCGGGTTGTCCACTCCAAAAACGGGCTCTGGTGACAATCAAGAATTTTTAACCCAATCTGGTCTTAGAAATTCATTGTTATAAGAAATTTCTAGACATAATAGTCGCTTAATATAATAGGATTCCTCTTCGTTTATTACGGAATAATTTTATATAATCAAGCTCCTTTTTTTAATTAATCATAACGAATTTTGTAAATATTTTTAGAGTTAGACTTTGAGAGTATAAATACGAATTGTAAAATTTTAGCGGTAGAAAAATTGATGTGTAAAAGTTTTGATTAATTGAGTAGTTAACATACCAATACTTTACCCTGACTCACAGTCGAGTTTTGGTGCCCTGAAAAAATGTTCGGGTTGTCCGACTCGACTACGGTCTCTGGCGACAATCACAAATAAAATTTTAGCCCAATCTGATCTTAGAAATTCTTTGTTATAAGAAATTTCTAGAAAAAAAGGACTTTTCCTGTGACAAACATTACTCTGTACAGATAAAAGTGCATTGCATTTTGCAACAAAGAACTTGTTTTCCCATTTATGACACACCAAACTCGCTCCAGATCACAGCATTCCCCTCCCGTTTATCACGGAGTAACTTAATACGGTCCAGCTAAATGAACCATTTCCAAACTTTGGACGGAAAAACAGCCTACTTTTGGCAGATAAAGAAAGAAGCCAACATTTTTCTGAAATTGTCATGCGCGTGTTTATCAAGATAAAGACCGAGAATGACGTCTGACCCTGGATGTGCTTCGAAAAATTCCATGTTCTCCCCTATCATGCTCGACTTGATGAAGTCTCCTGCACAGTATCAGAGGCGCCGAAGAGGTTCCATACCCGAACACGTGGGCGAAAATTTTAGCTCAGTTATCTTTTTTCTCATTCTTGTTACTTATTCACAAATTACTCCCACGTTGTCTCGTTGAAATAATTTAGAGGATATGTATGCCGAAAATTTCTTTTTGAGCTATCCTTATACGACTCGCGTTGTCTACGTTATCTTTTGCAATCGATGAAAGAGCAGAGCCCCTTTGTCTTCATGGCTAGCTAAAGAGCCTGTAAAAGCAGGCTAAAACATTTGTGCAATATTCATGAATAAAGTAAATATTTAATTCATGAATCTGTAATTCATAAATTTAAAGACTATACAAAAAATTTTTGCTGTGTCGAAATTTTCTATTTGTGAGGTTCACACGTATTATGTATTGCAAGGCCGTAGCCAGAAATTATTTTCGGAAGGGGACCAAGAGAAAAGCCTTTGTATTTTGTGAATATATTTGAGTAAAAAGATAGGTTTTCTTATACAGTCAGTTCCAGCTATATTATCACTCGCTTATGAGGTCACCAGGGTTATATGGTCAGTTTAAAGTCGCGTCTAACTTAATATGGAACATGTGTTAAAGCGCACCGCTTATACAGTCATTTTCTTTTTCTTTTTACCGGCTATATTCATGTTTTCAACAATTATTTTACTAATTCCGAAGCAACAGATGAGCATTTAAAAGCTATTAGGGACTTCGAAAAAGTTGTGTTAATAACCAACAAAAGGAAGCAAACTTGTATATCTGATTATTTTTAAATGCTGTTAAAATAATTTTAAGTCGATGACACTCCTTTGGATAGTATATTTTGTGGCTAGGAAAACAGATTAAAAGGAATAAGAACGGGAAAGAGGCGAATTTTTAAGAGATATTTTAAGTATAATAATTTATATATTTATATATAATAATTATATAATTATAAAATAACATTTAAATATAATAATTTATATATTTAAGTATAATAATTAAGTATAATAATATACTACATATATATAATTAAAGTTTATTTCATTTTTAATTTCATAATTAATATTAAATTTTAATACTAAATTTTAAGCTTTTTAATCAAAATAGTAAAATATAGGTGGTGGGGTCATTTCAGATTGAGTTCTCTCCCCCCACCCGTTCCTCGAAACTACGACCCTGTTACCCACATAGGAAGATACGTAGAAAACACCAGAAAAATCACCTGAATATTAAGTAATCAATAACAAAAAATAATAATTCTCATTTTAAAAAAGGACTTCAACAAGTTTCGCACGGAGTGATATTTCAAGCATGTTTGTCTGACCATTTCTGCGCAATCGTGTTTACAGACATCTACACTCATCCTACAGTTTTTTCTTTTAATATATATAATTGCGATATTTATTTCATAATTTTCACCTCAATATACACTCCATATAAATTTAGATTCATCTACGGTGATTATTTATTAAGTAAGTGTTCCTGATTTATTCTATACTTACTAACAGTTATAATATTTTTAAATCCGTGTTTGATTTTTAAAAGTTGTGAGAGGGTGGAATTTCATAAAATTAGTCAGGTAATTGGGAGAGGTACGGTCAAAAAATTGTTATTGGGAAAATTATCAGACTGGAAGCTAAAAGTTTAAACAAACTTAAGGAATAACTGCAATTATCCAGGTCAAAAAAGAAACTCGGGTTTATAGATTCAGGTCCTGAAATATAATACCCTACTATTAAGCCATTATAAAAGAGGGTTTTTTTTTCGTTTTTGAAGAAAATGATTGCTTTAAACAAGTTCAAGTTTATACCCCAATTTCAAGTTTATAATCACTAAGCTTCAGAACTGATTTAAATTGATAGAAAATTTCTTTATAAAGTTGTGATAGTTTTTAGGTGTGAAGGGCTTTCTTTTTTTTTTCTTGCTGTCTTTGAAATGGTCAGATTTTCTTGAGGCATCAGTTAAATAGAAAAAGATTTTAAAATCAGGTGGAAACTTACATATAACAAACTTAGAAATATTTTTAAAAATGTAAAGTGAAAAATATTTTAAAACACGTTATTAGGTTTTAAAAAAAGTTGTTTTCTACCGTTTGTTTCAAACTTACTAAAATGTAACTAAACTTCTTATAGTTACTATATGAACCTTCTAGTGTTTACCCAAACCTTATAGAAATTTTTTTCTTTCAAAAGTATCTACAAAGTGATACATAGTAAAATCCAAGATCGACCTCTTATTCCACAATTGTTAATTGTATATATATATTTCTAATTAAAAAATGTTTTAAATGAGATAAGTATTTCACTTACTATTATTTTTAAATTTAAAAAGTTCAATTCTGAGAAGTTCACAAAATCTAAATGTTTAACTCTCCCCTGTTTAGCCCTCGTGTTACAAAAAGTAGACCGTAGCACTCCAAACCAAACCAAACCAAACCCTCCCCCGTTTTTTAACATTATGTACAGTAAATATCAAAACTTGTTCTAAGAACAATAGTGTCACAAAACGTTCCACTACACTGTGACAAAAAATTAACCAAGATATTTAAACTCAAAATGTGAAAAAATTTAAGAAATTTTTTTTCTTTATTTTGGGTATCGGTTAATAGATAAATTACAGTAATTCCAAAGTGAAATATGATTGCAATTTAACTTTTACGGCAAAAAAAGGGGATGGGATTGAAATCATATTTTACTGGAATATACAGATTAACCACATTACTATGGATACTCCTCAGTTTATAAATAGGGAACATACCCCCTTTCACCGTAAAAGGGATGTTGCAACCTAATTTCAATCTTGAAATACTATAATTAATCTATTAATCAACTTTGAATGAAACAGAAAAAATATTGAAATTTTCCGTCCAACCCTGTGTTTGTCATATACATCACATATGATATTCATGTCTAATGCTTTCTACGCTTACATCACACGTGATACTTAATGAACTATATTTTAACCGGAAAATAATATTTATGTAACGTCTTGAATTTAGTTATATTTTTTAATTTAGACGTGGGGAATTTAAAGCTTTATATATAATGCATATCATATTATTATTTTCTCTTAAGAGAACAACCAAAGTGTTAAATATTAACCCAGCAAGCCCAGGTATACCGCTATAGATATTCGCCATATCCAGGTTTTAGGTATAGCGAAACTCTGGGAATTTATTGATAAGTATACTGGTCAAAAATGTTGGTAATCTTGGCTAATCGAGGAAAGGCTATGTTATAAAACTGTTAAGAATGACCTAAAATATTTTTGTTTAGCGAAAAATTTTATAACACAATTTCCATTGTAACAAAAATAGATCTGTCACTAACACGAGAGCCAATTCATCTTAATACATCCTAGTATCCGAACGATATGAATATTTCATGACATATATTTGTAACTATGTCTAAAAAGTGAAGGAAAAAATTGCTGACTGAAGATCCCAAAATGAATAAACGGTGAACAAAAAATTGCTTCCCAATATATCTCTATTATTAAAATAAGCTAAGGTACAGTTAAGTGTTGGTAACAAATATAAAAATGAAACTCTGTTACTAGATCATTCATCATTTATTCACTGCATCTGCTTCAGGGATTTGCTATAGCTAACAGTCGGACTCACTGAAGTCACCGACATGTCCAAATTCATTTGAGTACAATTCATACGTCACTTATAATCTCCAGAATCTGGGCATAAAAAGCATGTCATTTTTCACCGAGTGACTGACTGCTTTGTATTTTAAGTCAAATGTAATAAAAAGTATCCTTATCAAATGCTTATTTCAGTTAAAGTTAGATTGAGCGAAACAAATTGGATATTCACGTTTACAAGATTATTCTAACAGTTGCCTGAGATGGTCAGATTTGGAAGTTACTTTAAACAACTTTGGAAACGTAGCTGAAAGATAACCACAGACAGGTGATTTTAGAGGAAAGCAGGCTGCCACTGAAGGGATAAAGGAAACAATAGGCTTCATAAAATATCATCAGATTTCTATTTAACGAAGTTGCTAAACCTATAAAGAAAGTTTATTCTTTGGGAAATTTGTTAAACATAAATACTGTAAAAGTAATTAATCACTTTTTATATAACTTAAAATATATTTATTTTATTTGTTTAACCCACCAAAAAGAAACCAATAAGAAAAACAAGAATAAAGCAAACAAGAACAAACCAAGACCACATAGAGTGTCCAAGAACACATAGAATTTAAAATTTGTTATCCTTTACTACTATATTTTTATTGCTGTTTGTCCTTTTCTCTTTAGAGTAAATCTACAAACTTTCATGTCAGACTTTTCAAACATTCAGCACTGTTCCCCATTCAACATTGCTTTAAACATTTTTTTAAAGTAAAAAGTATAACTAGCTATAACGGAACATATTAGTTTTAGGAATTTAGGAGTGATTTGTAATAGTAATATTCTAATAGTGATTTTAAATTCTCTATATACAAAGGAAATGAAAAGAATACCTGTAAAGAAAGTTAATGCGTGTACATACATGTGAACTAAATTTTAATTTGCCATACATATATGTTCTAACCCAAAGTCCTAAAGGTTCCTGTTGAGCCAGTTAATTCAAGCGTATCTCATAAACGTACTACTCAAACAGTATTTTTTCAACCCCAGAGTGTCCTTTTTTTTAACCGACCACTGGATGATCGTGACTGCCCCACGAGATGGAACAAAAATAGCACTTTTTTTCACCGATTGCACCAATTTATAAAACATAAACGGACGGCAAAGCCCATTAAGCAAAAAGCCTAATCGTCAATCACGATCGATTGGTATAATCGATACATGCCTGCTTCAGAATCCATTTCAGAAGCCACGTAAAGAGGAATGTAAAAAAAAAGGCCTTTTAGAGGTCGCGCTTTGGTTTAATCGGGACACTCTTCTATTGAAAACAACAAGAATACTCACGCAAGTTTACTGAGTAGTTTGAGAAATTATCGAATGTGAAGACGGTTGTTTACAACTAGAAAAGGTTTGGAACATCTTTTTGCGTGCGATTGCTGTACTTCCGACAATAAGGGACTTTCATCTTTTATTTTGTTTTCCAAAACTTGGGTTAGAACACGGGTGACTTGAGGAAGAGGAAACAAAGATACAGAGTGAGCGGAAAAACTGTAATAACATATTATTATGAGCTTAGAATTACGAACAAACTAGCTGAAACGCATTCAGAGAGGTTTACAAGAAAGATAGAAAAGAAAAGAAGTTCATCACGATAGTATAGTCTAACGAAAAACAAAATAATCATTCATATTTATTGGATGGATGTCTGATCAGCTATGGCTCTATCAGCTGTCTTTCTTGACGTCCCAGACAAAAAATGTGAGACAGCCTCCCTATTTTATGATAAAAATTAACATTAAAAGATAAATAACTAATAGATATAAATTTAATTTTGAAAAACTGCTCTCTCCAATTTCCACACTCATTGACAAAAAATAAAATAAAATAAAACAATAGAAATATTTGGTGCAAAAACTAGTGTTGAAATTAGTTTTAACACTAGATTTACGGACCGAGCCAATTTGGCTCATTAAAAATTTGATCACTATATATATATAAATCTTTAATATCACTTTTCAAAAACATACGTTGGATTTAGTTAAGTAATAAATATATGTAAACTTTCATTCCTCTTCCCCTCAGACCCCTTCATTTCTCATTATCAAATGTGGTATACCCGTTTTCACGGTTGTGAGCCAATTTGACTCATAGAATGGTTTAACAGTTAATCGCATAACATGAAATTTATTGGTCCTATCAGGCCTGGGCAACAGTCAAGATTTTATTGTCCAATTGTCCGAAGATCTAGGAAGTAAATATGGAGAAGAGTCGGGAACACTTCCATTCCAATGACAGAAATTCATGCTACAGACGCACGGAAGAGTTGTCGAGTTCAACAATCATGCAAAAGAAACAGATGTAAAAACCATTGTGCTAAATGTAATAGAAATGTTTGAGGAAAATGTGTTTCAAAAACAGATTTTATGTGTAAAAAATGTTTTCCATGAATTTTTTGATAATAAACATTTTATTTAAATTAATTTGGAACTATTTTCTTTGCCAAAAAACTTCAATTTTCTTGTATGAGTCAAATTGGCTCACTTCAGTAAAAATAGCTATATGATCAACATCCGTAAATCTAGTGTTAAAAAACTTCAACCGAACTTCCTTTTTTTTGCCTAATAAATCGTAAAATGACACCTTTTCATCTGCCAGAAAAAGCGCGTTTATATACCCTGTTTTTTCATCGGGCAACACTGTTTTCTTGTCTTTCGAATGCTAAATTAATGTATTTTTAGGAGTATCATTGAAATCTTACTTCTTGTATAAAAATTTAAATTAATTTCTGTGGGTACTCATTAAATAAAATCTTCATTCTAAGCATTAATCCCTTCATCTATTGCAATAAATAAATAAATAAATAAAATGCTTCAATGGCTGGACTTTCATTTAATAAAATACAATACAAAATAGTTATATCCCATGTTTCCAGGCTATTTACATTATATAAAATATTTTTATACATTTTTAATCTAATATGCATTATTTAACATATTCGAATGAAAATAGAATATGTCTTTTAAATGCAATTCTGATTAATTTCCTTGAAATGTTTGATATCTTAACACATTATATATGGGACACGTACTAGTACGTTTTCTGACGATTGATACTTGAGCTCGGGTCACGTACTAGTACGGGTTAGTGTTACAACATGGTTTGTTAGTGGGTACAAAAATAATGGTATATACAGAAAAACGAAGCCGAATGTTCTTGTCTACTACATAGATTCTGGAAAAATTTAGACAAATAAAAACTAGTTTTCACATCAGTCGACGCGGAACCACAGAACGGGAAAAAATTAAACAGTATGTTTCATATGCACGATACTATTATAAATTTATCCACTTAAAAGAATATTTTTTGTTTAGAAAGATCTTATGGTTGTTATTTATATATTTCTATTTATATATTTGTTTATATATTTCAATATAAACTACGAAAAGTTGGTTAAAAAATTAAATAATTCTCAATCTATTGAGATTTTACTGAATAACTAAATTTACGCGCAAACTCCGGCTCCCGGTACAATTTCGCTGCGAAAGCCGAATGTCGGGCCGAATGGTAGAGCGCTGCTCTTCAGAACCGGATTTCGCGGGTTCGAATCCCGCGGAGGGCATGGATGTTTATAGCCTTTCGGAATCGGCTTTAAGCTGTAGGTCCCGGTCTCATTAGCCGTTGTATGCAAAAGTGTAGACCGTAGCGTTCCAAACCAAAAAACCAAACCAATCCGCTGCGAAATGTACCCGCACACAATGTGTTAATTTGCAATTTAACTTACACAGTCTAATATAAATATCCCCTTAATAAGTTCACTACCTTTAAATTTTCGAAATATCCCTTTTTTCAGGAAAAATATTTACATGCAAAATGTACAAAATGCTGCAAAATGTACCGGCACACAAAGTATTAAATTAAAAAATAGCTAGGTTACCACCATTATCTTCGTAGTTTCACGATTAAAAATCTCAGGAATAATTTTTTTTAACTTTCAAAGGTTGTTCTTTTACCAGTAAGAGTCTCCTGTTAAATAGCAAGAACAATGTAACTTAAAAATATAATCAATGTAACCTGACAAAATTTGAATTCCGACTTACGAATTTTCCTGGTGTATAATTTGAATAACAACAAAAAAAAAGTTAACAATTAAAAAAATTTATTTTTGATGATATCCTTGTCAAAAAATAAATAAGCTTGGTAAAATTCAATTTTAAGAATGAAAAAAATATATATATATGAAATGTTGCCTAGACACTCCCTTCAAACGGGCGGCACTTTCTAATAAAAAAAAGAGAGTCATAACTGAATAAATTATTTTTTATTTATTTATTTATTTTTGAAGGGGTGGAAAAATAATCTACTGGCAAAATTCAATGCACGATATGGCGAAGACATAGCGAAAAAATTTCTTCCGCTGGCAGTGATGGTTTTGTTTTCTGTTTCTCTGGGCTATTCGTTTGCTATGTGAAGAAGTGCAGACACCGGGTTAAGTTTTATATTAACCTTAAGTGTAAAGTAATTTCTCCGAGACGGATATTTTTTTTTCTCGTAAAGGAACCTAAATTGAAAAACTTTAAACCCCTGAAACAAATGGCAGCCTTGCTTGAACCATCTACTTTAAAATATTAAAACTTGTCTTCGGAATTTCTATTTCGCAAAGGATACTTTCATCATTGCTCTGTTCTAACAGCGATCCTCATTTTCGAAACTGGTTTTCTAGGTTCCTTTAAAACGTCATCTACTCATGGAATCTTCGTAAAAGAACCGAAATCGGAAAACTTTAAATCCTTGAAAAATGGCAGCCATGCTTGACCAATTTGTATGTTACTTACAAATAATAAAACTGTATCAGGATTGAACCTAGAGCCGGAAAGAAACGAACCATTGTTGGGGGCAGCAAATTTTTTGGAGAGCCATTTCTGTTTGAAACTGTAAAATACTTTTAAATTGTAAAATTAGAAAAAAAATGATAAAAGCATTCTATAAAGTGTAGCTCTAGGTAGTGTGTAATAGCTGATATTTTGGAGCTGCATTTCTGTTTGAAATTGTAAAATACTTTTAAATTGTAAAATTAGAAAAAAATGATAAAAGCATTCTATAAAGTATAGCTGTAGGTAGTATGTAATAGCTCGATATTTTGGAGCGGCATTTCTGTTTGAAATTGTAAAATACTTTTAAATTGTAAAATTAGAAAAAAATGATAAAAGCATTCTATAAAGTGTAGCTCTAGGTAGTGTGTAATAGCTCTATAGCAGCATTTCTGTTTGAAATTGTAAAATACTTTTAAATTGTAAAATTAGAAAAAAATGATAAAAGTATTCTATAAAGTGTAGCTCTAGGTAGTGTGTAATAGCTCGATATTTTGGAGCGGCATTTCTGTTTGAAATTGTAAAATACTTTTAAATTGTAAAATTAGAAAAAAAAATGATAAAAGCATTCTATAAAGTGTAGCTCTAGGTAGTGTGTAATAGCTCGATAGCGGCATTTCTGTTTTTTGTAAAAATTAGAAAAAAATGATAAAAGCATTCTATAAAGTGTAGCTCTAGGTAGTGTGTAATAGCTCGATAGCGGCATTTCTGTTTGAAATTGTAATATACATTTAAATTGTAAAATTAGAAATAATGATAAAAGTATTCTATAAAGTGTAGCTCTAGGTAGTGTGTAATAGCTCGATATTTTATAGCTGCATTTCTGTTTTAAATTGTAAAATATTTTTAAATTATGTAAAATTAGAAAAAAATGCATGAAAGAATTCTATGGCGTGTTGCTCTTGGTAGTGTGTAATAGCTCGACAGAATTAAGTATAATTTTTTTTTACATCTTTTGTCAGATTCAGTTGAAATGAGAAATGAAAGTAAAATGAGCTTCATACAAGTAAATAATTTTTAAGAAAAATTGCTCTGCGTAGAGATTTGTCAAAAAAAAAAAAAAAGTATAACTTACAAACCTGCTTGTTTCTATAACGAGATTATTACTGCCGTATTATAAAAAGAAAAATTGAAATTCTACTGTTTTATTTATGATATTAATACATTCAGCGTAACAAGTATATAAACAACTGAGGTTACAACTGGTAATAAAATACATTTCTGAGGTTAATGATTATTTGTACATTTTAAATGAAATAAAAACATGAGACAGGAGAAAATCAAAATTATAGGATACCTTTTTTAAAAATTAAGAAAAAATTTTAATTTCGTTTAAGACTAATTATTTTTTCACAATATAATCTATCTCACAAATAAAAATTGTTACTTAGACCTGTTTTTAAACTGTCAAAGTAAATTAAAACTTTCTTTAAGCATGCGTACGCTTAATTGTTAACATTTTAAACAATTCTATATAGAATTCTATATTCGCCAGTTTGAAAGTCTGTTCTGTTCTGTCTTGACTCTGCTTTTTTTTATACTCAGTGCAGAAAATAAGTGCTGTGCATAACCAAGATCATTTTGCACTGTGATTGCACAGTGCTAGTTTATATGATTGCTTATAAAGAAATGTTCACCCGTGTAATGATTTAGAGTATTTAAACAATTCAAACTTTAAAGAGCTTTTAATCACCACTACAGTTCTCTTAATTGTTATCTTTTTTTCTGCCGTACTTTTATAAATATTTTGTTTCGAAATTTTAAAACCGTATACACAGTATTAAATAAAATATATTTGATTTAGATGTATATATATCCGTGTTTAGGTCTTCAAAAGAGTTATCTCATAAATAAAAATTGTTACTTAGACCTATTTATGAACTGTCAATATAGCTTTAAATTTTCCTTTAGCAGGCGTACGTTTAATTGTTAACATTTTAAACGATTCTATATAGAATTCTATATTCGCTAGTTATAAAGTCTGTCCTGTTCTGTCTTGACTCTGCTTTTTTTTTATTCAGCTCAGAAAAAGTTCTGTGTATAACCAAGATCATTTTGCACAGTGATTGCGCAGTGCTGGTTTATATGATTGTTTATAAAGACATGCTCATTCGTGTAATAATTTACAGTATTTAAACAATTCAAACTCTAAAGAGCTTTTAAGCCCCACTACAGTTCTCTTAGTGTTATCTTTTTTCTGAAGCACATTTATAAATGATTTATTTCGAAATTTTAAAACAATATTTTCGATCTACAAAGATTTAGATGTATATATATTCGTCTTTAGATCTTCAAAAAGAGCTATTTCATAAATAAAAATTGTTATTTAGACCTATTTTTGAACTGTCAAAGTAGCTTCAAACTTTCCTTAAGATTGCGTACGCTTAATTGCTAACATTTTAAACAATTCTGTATAGAATTCTATATTCGCCAGTTGGAAAGTTTGTCCTGTCCTGTCTTGACTCTGGAATTTCTATTTCGCAAAGGAAAGTTTCATCATAGCTCAGCTAGCTCAAAGAGCGATCCTTATTTTCCAAACTGGTTTTCTAGGCTCCTTTAACACATCATCTAGTCATTTAATTTTGCATGCATCTTCAGATACGTGTAACCCTTCACATTCAACCCTTACAATTTCAGCCGGGCTGCTATGTTATTATAGGTTCACGCCTAAATTCAAAGTAATGAAGCGAATATTTTTAACTCCCTCTCAATTTAATAAGCAGAGTTTCCTTCGAGGGGAAAAATTTATAACGACTGTACGCGTTACGTTTGAGTAATCAGATCATGCTGATGAAAAATAAAATATTGTTTGTGCGTGGTCGTACTCGCTAAAATGGCGGAATTCAGTAACTTGTTCTTGTTACGCTTCATTATAGAAGATATTACGTGCGCAGAAATTTCATAGGTTTGGCGAATTTTTCTGCCGCTGAAATCGCATAATTTGTAGGACGCTTGATTGAGATTAATTAGCTTACAAAATTGAGACATCGATCTGATTTAGCTTAGACGTGAATGTTTAAAGATGAAGCTCTCTGATATAAAACAAGATCACGGTTCAGACCCATTATCTTTAAGTAATACATTTTTCCTCTAACTGATCTCACAAGTTTGTTGAGCAACGTTGATAAGTCATAACAATTGATTTCGTTAATGACATCGCTTATGCTAATCAAAATAATCGTATAATTAATACACTTCTCACGGAATATATATCTAATAATGATAATAATTAAAACTACACAACTAAAGTCGTATTATTATCTAATGATCTTATCATAAAATTATTAAATTAATACCAAGACTAAAAATGTTTAAGCATCTCATGCAAAGCTTAAGGTAGTAAGTACTAAAGTTATCTAATAATGTAGTATAGGTAATAGGTGTATCTAATAATGATAATAATTAAGACTACACAACTAAAGTAAAATCGTATTATTATCTAATGATCTTATCATAAAATTATTAAATTAATACCAAGACTAAAAATGTTTAAGCATCTCATGCAAAGCTTAAGGTAGCAAGTACTAAAGGTATCTAATAGGTAGGTATCTAATAATGTCGTATAGGTAATAGGTGTATCTAATAATGATAATAATTAAGACTACACAACTAAAGTAAAATCGTATTATCTAATGATCGTATCATAAAATTATTAAATTAATACCAAGACTAAAAATGTTTAAGCATCTCATGCAAAGCTTAAGGTAGTAAGTACTAAAGTTATCTAATAATGTAGTATAGGTAATAGGTAGGTATCTAATAATGATAATAATTAAGACTACACAACTAAAGTAAAATCGTATTATCTAATGATCGTATCATAAAATTATTAAATTAATACCAAGACTAAAAATGTTTAAGCATCTCATGCAAAGCTTAAGGTAGTAAGAACTAAAGTTATCTAATAATGTAGTATAGGTAATAGGTAGGTATCTAATAATGATAATAATTAAAACTACACAACTAAAGTCGTATTATTATCTAATGATCTTATCATAAAAATTATTAAATTAATACCAAGACTAAAAATGTTTAAGCATCTCATGCAAAGCTTAAGGCAGCAAGTTTTAAATCCATTTTTTTTAATCACAAATTAATTACATTTTGATCTATATATTAAATGACTTTTTTATTTAAAATAAATATTTTTTCATACGATAAATTACCAATTATATTTAAATAATTGTAAATCTAAAGAATTTACTATAATTTGAATGTATTTATAAAATATCAAGTACAAAAAGAAAACATACCTGAAATATTAGCTATAAAAACTATCAAATATTGAACAAAAAGTATCTCTTAGTTTGGCTATCAACTATTTATAGTACCTTATATCCATGGTTTTTAAACTAGGCTCAGTGGTATACTGGAGTGCCAAGTGTGCCATGGCAATTCTTAAAAGTTACTTAAAGATATTTAAAATTTAAGTTGCTATGCTTCGCCGTTGCACCTTTAGCAAAATGTGCTAAGAATTGTTTTTGAATTTATTTCTTTTTGCATGCGATGGAAACTCTTTTGATTAAGATATTTTTGTGGCTGGTAAAATAGATTTTAAGGAATTAGAATGAGAGGAGTTTTTTTTAAATGGATATTAAAGTGAAATAATTTTTATATATTTCATACATATAAATATATATATATATATATATATATATATATAAATATATATATATATATATATATATATATATATATATATAAATATATATATATATATTATATATATATATATATATATATATATATATATATATATATATATATATATATGTATATATATGTATATATATACGTATATATATATATGCATATATATATATATATACACATATATATACATATATATACATATATATATGCATATATACATATATATATATATATATACATATATATGCATATATACATACATATATATATATATATATATATATATATATATATATATATATATATATATATACATACATTGATATAAATAAAACAATAAGATTTTCATTTGTCGCTTAGAATCGTTTACATTATTTAATAACTTTTAATTAATTCTGCTTTTATCTTGCATCTTTACAAAATATTTCATGTTAAGTACAAATTATTAATTTCGTTTTTATTCTACTTAAAAAATAAGTACCGTGGCTAAACCAATAGTTTCGCAGAGTGATTACGCAGTGCTGGTTTATATGATTGCTAATAAAGAAGTACTCTTTCGCGTAATAATTTACAGTATGTAAACAATTCAAACTCAAAGATCTTTTAAATACTATTACAGTTCTCTTAACTGTTATCATTTTTCTGCCGCACTTTTATAAATTTCTATCTCTAAATTTTGAAACAATGTACACAATATTAAATACAATATTGTGCATTTAGAAGTATTTTTCGTCTTTGGATCATCAAAAGGAGCAATCTCATAAATAAAAATTGTTACTGAGACCTATTTTTAAACTGTCAAAGTAACTTCAAACTTTCCTTAAGCGTTCATGAGTTTAATTCTTAACATTTTAAACAATTCTATATATACTCCTCGGCACGTATTTGCTCCTTCTTTCACCTGTCTGAACCTCTGGATTACTAACGACCATCTGATGTCAGTGGAACCACAAATAGCACTTATCGAGCTGAGGGGTCAGGTAGATTCTCTCAGCTTTTGGCCCCTAATGAACAGGGAGGGATTGAGGTAAGATTTTTTTGGAAGTACCCGGATGCTAAGGTCTGACGCGTGTGTAATTTTTTTTGTCTTTGTTGAGTGCCGACACCGCACAGGTATCAATCATTTGAATATTTGGGATGGAACGTCTCAACTATAAGGAAGAATGAAAGCTCGAGCAAATTTTACCGTTATCTATCAACTGAAAAATTGTCAAACATTTCAATTATTACTACAATACAACCTTATGTAACTATACTATCGATAAAGATATTTTATTCGGTGTCACGGTATTTTCTATTGTTAATCGTTATCTATCCTCCTTAAATGATGATTTCTAATTTACCTTCCTCATCAATCATTTGAATAATTGTTAAATAGAACAATTTCTATTACAGTGGAACCTGTGCATAACACTGTCAATAATGATAAACCGGTTCAGAATATTTACTTCGGTTCCGCAGAATCCCTTATATATCGATCGTTATTTATCCTCCTTAAATAACGATTCCTTATTTATCCTCCTTAAATAGAGACTTCTTATTTATCCTTCTTATCGATCAAATGTATTTTTTTTCAATTATAAGTATGATGAAACCTGTGTCTTAATAACTGTATAACGATAAACTAATATAGAGTGAAATACATAGATTTTTTTCGCAAAATCATCGTCTTAAATAATGATTCCTTATTTATCCTCCTTAAAGAAACAATTGAAAAATTGTCAAACGATAAATTTTTACTATTTATAAACGTGCATATAACGATCCTGCATATAACGATATTTTCTTCTGTTACGGAATTCCTTCTGTATCGACCGTATATCCTCATTAATTTGTCATTTTTAAATTTATGTCACTCATATATTTGAGGATTCAAAGAATTTAAAGCATACCTAAAAATATATATTCAGTATTAAACATTTATATGTTTTTAAGTTATTTTTAAAAGGAATCTACTGAATGAATAGATATTTCTATAGAAGTAACTCAAATTACTTTATTTTAGGAATATAAAAGTTAAAAATATGTTTCCATGCATAATAAATATAATATTCAGAAATAAAAGCATAGCATTTCGATTATACACTGAAATATAAGGCAGGTATTCGGATTTTCGATATTCAGAGAGTATGAATTTCAATATTACGTTATGATATTTAATGTTCCAACAGCTAATAAGTTTATCATAAAATGTTTTTAAATAAAATGTGTAATTAAAGACAATATCTATGTAAATAGCGTGCATTAAACATATGCTATTATTTTAGAGTATATACTTTGCACTTGTGGCTGAGAATTTGTCCGTATAACACGCATCGATAATTTATATAGCTTAGAATACTGTGAGTAATCATAGTTATTATCACTCTTTAGCTGTTACTAGACATGGTCATTAAGAAATGTATCAGACTGTAATGTGTGTAACGTATCTAAACTTCTCCTGTAAAAATATCAAAAGTACAAATGGTACAACGGCCATGTCTCTTGCTAATTTTAGATACCTAAATTGAAAAATTTTATTACGTCATGGGGTTTTAAGTTTCAACGGCCAATATATTTTACATAATTTTTTATATGAAACCAAGAAAAATAGTTATGTAAATAACGTGACATAAATAGTTATTTTTTTGGAATATGACTCTGAGAACTGTGATTGATACCGAGAATTCTTCATTACAGCCCGCATCGTTAATATATATGGCTTAAAGGAATGTGACTAATCATAGTTATTATCACTTTTCAGATGTTATTAGACAGGGTTGTGCAAGAAATGCATCAGCCTGTAATGTGTGTAACATACCTAAACTTCTCGTATAAAAATATCAAAAGTACAAATGGTACAACGTCCATGTACCCAACTCTAATTTTAGGTACATAACATGAAAATTTTTATTACCTTATGGGGTTTTAAGTTTCAACGGCCAATACATTTTACATAATTTTTTTATATGTATCAAGAAAAAATAATTATGCAAATAACGTGATAAAAATAAGTTAATTTTTTGAAATATGACTCGGATAACTGGGATTGATACCTAGAATTCTTCATTAGAGCCTGCATCGGTAATTTATAAAAGACTGTGAGTAATCATAGTTATTATCACTTTTTAGCTGTTATTAGACAGGATCCGTAAGAAATGTATCAAACTGTAATGTGTGTAACACATGTAAACTTCTCGTATAAAAGTATCAAAAGTACAAACGGTACAACGTCCATGTCTCTTGCTAATTTTAGATACCTAAAATGAAAATTTTTATTACGTCATGGTGTTTTAAGTTTCGACGGCCAATACATTTTACATAATTTTTTTATATGTAATCAAGAAAAATGGTTATGTAAATAACGTGACAAAAATAAATTATTTTTTTGGGGATTTTTTTTATGGAATATGACTCCGAGAACTGTGATTGATATCGAGAATTATTCATCATAGCCCGCATCGGTAGTTTATATGGCTTAAAGGACTGCGAGTAATCATAGTTATTATCACTTTTTAGCTGTTATTAGACATGATCCGTAAGAAATGTATCAAACTGTATGTGTGTAACACATGTAAACGTCTCGTATAAAAATATCAAAAGTACAAATGGTACAACGTCCATTTCTCTCGCTAATTTTAGATACCTAAAATGAAAATTTTATTACCTTATGGTGCTTTAAGTTTCAACGGCCAATACATTTTACATAATTTTTTATATGAAACCAAGAAAAATAGTTATGTAAATAACGTGACATAAATTATTTTTTTGGAATATGACTCTGAGAACTGTGATTGATACCGAGAATTCTTCATTACAGCCCGCATCGTTAATATATATGGCTTAAAGGAATGTGACTAATCATAGTTATTATCACTTTTCAACTGTTATTAGACAAGATCCTTAAGAAATGTATCAAATTGTAATGTGTATAACACATGTAAACTTCTCGTATAAAAATGTCAAAAGTACAAATGATACAACGTCCATGTTGCTAATTTTAGATACCTAAAATGAAAATTTTATTACGTTATGGTGCTTTAAGTTTCAACGGCCAATACATTTTACATAATTTTTATATGTAATCAAGAAAAATAGTTATGTAAATAACGTGACAAAAATAAATTATTTTTTTGGGGAATTTTTTTATGGAATATGACTCCGAGAACTGTGATTGATATCGAGAATTATTCATCATAGCCCGCATCGGTAGTTTATATGGCTTAAAAGACTGCGAGTAATCATAGTTATTATCACTTTTCAACTGTTATTAGACAAGATCCTTAAGAAATGTATCAAATTGTAATGTGTGTAACACATGTAAACTTCTCGTATAAAAATGTCAAAAGTACAAATGATACAACGTCCATGTTGCTAATTTTAGATACCTAAAATGAAAATTTTTATTACGTTATGGTGTTTCAAGTTTCAACGGCTAATACATTTTACATAATTTTTATATGTAATCAAGAAAAATAGTTATGTAAATAACGTGACAAAAATAAATTATTTTTTTGGGGAATTTTTTTATGGAATATGACTCCGAGAACTGTGATTGATATCGAGAATTATTCATCATAGCCCGCATCGGTAGTTTATATGGCTTAAAAGACTGCGAGTAATCATAGTTATTATCACTTTTCAACTGTTATTAGACAAGATCCTTAAGAAATGTATCAAATTGTAATGTGTGTAACACATGTAAACTTCTCGTATAAAAATGTCAAAAGTACAAATGATACAACGTCCATGTTGCTAATTTTAGATACCTAAAATGAAAATTTTTATTACGTTATGGTGTTTCAAGTTTCAACGGCTAATACATTTTACATAATTTGTTATATATAATCAAGAAAAATAATTATGTAAAAAAAGGTGATAAATATCAGTCATTTTTTTTTGGAATATGACACCGAGAACTGTGATTGATGCCGAGAATCCTTCACTACAGCTCACATGGATAATTTATATCGTTAAAATAGTGTGAGTAATCATAGCTATTATCACTTTCCAGCAGTTATTAGACATGGTTGTGGAGAAATGCATCAGCCTATAATGTGTGTAACTCATCTAAATCTTTCACAAGAAGACACAGTAAGTACAAATGGTACATTATCCGTGTATCATGTTTCATTCATCATAGTGGTGGATACATTACCGACAGACTTGTTTGTAACTGATGCCATTCCGGATAAATAGGGAACTGCACATGTTGAATAACAAGGACTAGGTCACAGGTTATGACTGGCGCGCCCCGATAGGCACGTGACAGAGGTCACTGACTTCCCCTCCGAGGGCATTTTCTTGGGGGTGGTGTTTTGAAAATGGCAGTTGAATTATATGATTAATAGTAATTGGGGGGTAGTTCGTATTATTTCCCATCTCAGTCTCTTACAAAAAATATCTGAAAAACATTTACTTTTCTCATCAGAAGTAATTGAAAAAGATCTTCTGTGTCCTAGAAAATACTACACAGCAAACTGGATACCACAACACCCTCTTATTCTGATGCCAATAGTTTTATAATTGAAAAATATCCTAAAAACATACCAAAATATGAAATAAAATACAGCATTTTTATTACAGAAGATGATTTATATAATTTTTTAAATTATACGCATTCCATTCATGCTGTTGTAATCAAAATGAAAGAATACTTCTTTGTTAAAACCTCAATACCACCAAGACATCTCCAAGAAGCTGATTTATTGTTGGAGTTGTTCAGGTTATTTTTCATCTGAGGTCCTTACAAAAAGGATATGAAAAACATTTTTCCATTAAAAGTAATTGAGGAAGGCCTTCAGTGTCCTACAAAATTTTACATAGCAAACGGATAGTACAACTTACGGTCATTTTGATGTTAATAGTTTCTAGAATTGAATAAAAAATTTTTAAAAGCAGTGAAGTGTGATGAAATAAAAAAACCATTTTATATTCCAAAATTATTTATTTTTTTTTAATATTATACGAATTCTATTCGTACCACAAATATATATCCACAATTAAATGGAAGAATACGCCTTTAATATATCTTTTCATTTCTATGACATGGCCAAGAACCCCTCTAAGCTATTATATTAGCCTCGATCAGTGGTATACACATTTTTTAGCAGTGCGTGCCTATTTAGTCATCAAGGTAATGACCCTATAGTTAAAATAATCAATAACCTAATTGCTGAAAAACTAGCAGTACGTAATATTTAATGTAAGAACTATTTTATTACTATAGTTTTGGTGTGCCGTATTTATTAGTGGTGACTGGGGAAGTAAAATAGGTTCTTGGAGCTATTGGTATGTCAATAAAGACATATTCTCTTATTTTGATTGCAACAGCATCAATTAAATGCTCATAATATAAACAATTTTATAAAATATCTTCTGTAATAAAAATACTGTAGTTTAATTTCCATTTTTTAATGTTTTTAAGGTATTTTTCAGTTATAAAACTATTGGCATCATAATAAGAGGATGTTGTGGAGGTAAGAGTTTCTTCTTGTGAAATATTTAGATAAGTTACAATGTTCTCCAAGTTCCAGAACGATATCTCTGTAGGTGTCAGGACAAGCATGCTGTCTTCTGTTTAGTTCCAACTTCTAAATTACGAATATCCACTGTGTTTGCTTGTTATCTTTGGGGATAATGTTGGCCACTTGTATGGTGCTCTTATAATAAAAATAGTCAACAAAATCCATGGCATTGTATGGGCCACTGCTTAATAGGCAAATGACTCCTTGTCATTGAAAAGTAAATAAATGAATAAAAAGTTTTGGTAGAAACAATCTCAAATTGAGGACCGTAACATACTATGGTCTTCATGCATACTTTGGGGATAATGTTGGCCGCTTATATGGTTTTCCTATAATAAAATCTGTCAACAAAATCCATGGCGTTGTATGGGCCACTGATTAATAGGCAAGTGCCTTCTCGTCCTTAAAAAAGTAAATAAATAAATAAATAAATAAAAGGTTTTGGTAGGATCAATCTCAAATTGAGGATCGTAATATACTACGGTCTTCATGCATACTTTGGGGATAATGTTAGCCGCTTTTATGGTGCTCCTATAATAAAAATTTTCAACAAAATTCATGGCGCTGTATGAGTGACTGTATAATAGGCAAGTGCCTCCTGGTCATTAGGAAGTAAATAAATAAATAAAAGGTTTTGGTAGGATCAATCTCAAATTGAGGGCCTTAGTCCTAGGTCTACATAATGAAAGCTACAGTCTAATGTCTACATAGTGAAAATGGATTCAGGTATGGTCAAAAGAGTTATTTCCTTTGAAATATGAAAATTGAAAGTTTTTGCAATTAAAATCCTTTATTTAATTCGCTCAAGGAAATAAAAAGAGATAAAGTTACAGTTTATTCGTTGTAGTATTATGGTGGTAATAGATCAAAAATCCCTTAAATCTTATAAACATCCTATGCCAATTTTAATAAATACTTAAAAAAAGTAATGCAGACTTTAGTTCAGGAGCATAAAATAAGCTATACGGAAAGGAGGCTTATAAAAATTCCATTTAATTTTTTAAATGTATGGAGAACATTATGCCTGACATTTTATGGGGATTTTTTAAAATTTTTTAATTATCTAAACTTGGTTTGAATAGGAAATTGCATTTTTCGAAGCACCTAATTCTAAATATAAATAAACATACGATATACACATATATGAACATACATATTACTTAATATTGAAACTACTCTTTCTGTATTTTGTATTTAAAAAATATGAAAAATTATAATGAAGTACTTATGTATTTTCCTGCAGTTTTTTACTTACTTTATTTTTCTTGCTGGTATTATTAAAGAAAATTCTGGGTTTTGCAATCAAGGCGGATAGAATTTTTAAATGCTCTTATAAATCTCATTCTAGTTACTTAGTCCGACTGTAATCATAGTGTCTAAGTTTTTTAATCCCATTTTATTTTTTCATACATGTTTCGTTAAATTCTGATAACCTGATCACCTGTCATGTCGAATATATCGAAATGAAAACGATCCCATTCTAAGAAAAATCATGAATATTTATCAGCAGTGATTTTTACAATTAGTTAATATTTTATTTTATTCGTTCTTTTAAGTTCAAGACTTACGTGCTTGGTGACTGAATGCACATCGCGACTAATGAAAGCAGAGGCATGTGCGTGAAACCGAAACCTTCTGCATTCGATAACATACAGTGGAATTTTTTTATATAAATGAATGATGAACTCTTTGATTATTATTTATTTATAGATTTATGTTCTGTTTGTATCATATATGATTAGCTGTGACTACCTTGTAAAATATGTGAGAGTCAGGAAAGGACTATCTTCTCCCCAAACATAAAACTTGTTTTTGAACTTTAATGAATGGTTTTCCTTTCTGCATGAAATATGCCTAACATTTTATAAAATCAAGCGCATCATAAATTACCAGAAGGTATTATAATATCATGTTATTAATCATCAATTAATTAATAATGCCGTTTGACTTCAGATTTGTCATGTAATTTTATGTTCCTTTAAGATGCGTCGGACTAATAAAAAAAAAGGAAGAAAATGATAAAAACATTCTTTTCTGCCCACACAAAATTAGATGCGTCTTAGTGAAGTGGCTCGAGTAACATTTTTCATCTATTTTGAAGGCCAATGAAAGGAATGCTTAGTGAAATACTTCAATGAAAATTCATCGTAAAAACACTCATCTAAATCTTTAATCATTGCTTGCATTCCATTCTCCTCTATTTTTCATTTGGTGCATATAGCTCTGTAATTAGGTCATATTAATTTGTAACTAACGGGTAGACGGAATTAGAGATATATTTTTTATGGTTAGTGTTTTAAAAGGGTTAATGGAAATAAGACACAAGATAAAATATGAAAAGAAGATGTTAATTTTTTTGTTTTAAATGTACCATGCTTTATTGTTAAATTAAAGATCATCACTAATTACTGGCAATACAAGTTTTCTGTTCATCCTCAAAAGCAATTTTGTTGGCATTTTGTTCCAAAAATTAGCACTCCGAGCCCAGTGCAACTTTTATTAGTGAAGGTGTTCTTCACGAATTATACATTCACTTATTTCAGATGCTATAATATTACCTCTTTTGAGAAAATGATTTTAAAAAATATATATCACTTTATGGTGTTGGTATTTTGAAAAATTTACAAGCATATATTTAACTATTTAAAAACAAACTAGGCATGAATTTTCTTAAATAATTATAATTTTCGTCTTTTTCCATAAGAACAGAATGTTTTCAAAAGTATTTTCCAAGTAATTATTAATGTCTTATACAGTGGTTTTCGATGATCAAAAAAGTTGCTAAATCCAAATTTTCAAGGCGTTCTATGTTGAATTTCAATTGATGCGTGCGTATAAATTTTGAAAGATCAACATAAATAAATTTTAAAAAAGTTTCTGGTCACATAAACATCAATTAAACAAAGTTGAATAAATTTAATTATCGTTGCGATAGATAAACATGTTTACCTCTCACCGTTACTATCTTTTCATTTTCCACTTTGATTTTCGCAGGGTGCTTTGATTTTATGACAACAAATGACATCCAGCTTTGTACGAATAACAAGTATCAAATGGAATTTACTATCTCGGGAGGAGCTTATCATAAATGCAACGCCTTATAAATTGACTCTGGCAATTCTCTGTTATTAACAATTCTGACTATAACAGACATAGGGCTACATCTAATGTTCCACTCTAAATGCTTCATCTAAAATATCATACAGCATATACTCCTCATTTTAGTCAATTTAAAAAGCATTGTCTATGTGATACAACTATTCTCAAAGCGTTAAAATTGTCTGAGCTCAAGTACTCAAGATTAGATGCTAGTGTTTACTAGCACTAGATACAAATACCTGAAGTCGTGACTTTATTAGATTGGAATAAGCTGAATATTGGTGTTATAAAGGGAATCTAAATGTAAAGTACTTTGATCCATCAGAAACAGAAAATCATCTATTGTTAAACGATTTGATGGAATCAAGAATTTAGACTCCACAGAATCTAAACGCCAAAAGCCGAAAATTGACTAGACACAAACTTAAATTTTGAAAACTGTCACTTGAGGATATGTTGCAAACAGTATCCTCATACACAGGGAAACATGTCATAACGATATTGACTATAACGATAAATTTATCTGTAAAATTATTTTCTTTAATCCTGTGAAATCTCTTATTTACTCAATGTAAAATGGCCAAGAGGTTAGCAAATGAGTTGTAAATAATCCAATTTTAAATTATTTTAAAAAGTTAAATCTAAATACAATCTAAGATATTCTATTCACACTATGTACATAAACATTTTTTTGCGCAAATGGTCAAACTGTTTATAAACTATTTTTAGTCCTTACAGTATCGTTATAGACAAGTTTTGCTGTAACTACAAAAAAAAAAATCTAGTTAAAAATAATAATGGAGAAGTTATAAAAAATTCCAACTTCGTTAAAGTAATGAGGATTTATGCCCAAAAGAGGAAGGCACAAAATTCTCTTACAGTAAAAACGTAAATCGTCACTTGAGGACTTGTTGCCAACAGTATCACCATACACAGTGAAACATGTATATAACGATATTGTCTATAACGATAAACTTATCTGCAAAATTATTTTCTTTTATCCTGTGAAATCTCTTATTTACTCGATGTAAAATTGCCAAGAGGTTAGTAATTCAGTTGTAAATAATCTCATTTTAAATTATGTTAAAAAGTTAAATCTCTAAATACAATCCAAGATATTCTATTCACATTATGTACAACATAAACATATTTTGCACAAATGGTCAAACTGTTTATAAACTTTTTTTAGTCCTTACAACATCGTTATAGACAAGTTTTGCTGTAACTACAGAAAAAAAGTTAAATATAATAATGGAGAAATTATAAACAATTCTAACTTCGTTAAAGTAATGAGGATTTACTCCTAAAAGAGGAAGGCACAAAATTCTCTTACAGTAAAATTGTCACTTGAGGACTTGTTGCCAACAGTATTACCATACACATTGAAACATGTATATAACGATATTGTCTATAACGATAAACTTATCTGTAAAATTATTTTCTTTAATCCTGTGAAATCTCTTATTTACTCGATGTAAAATGGCCAAGAGGTTAGTAATTCAGTTGTAAATAATCTCATTTTAAATTATGTTAAAAAGTTAAATCTCTAAATACAATCCAAGATATTCTATTCACACTTTGTACAGCATAAACAAATTTTGCGCAAATGGTCAAACTGTTTATAAAATTTTTTTAGTCCTTACAACATCGTTATAGACAAGTTTTGCCGTAACTACAAAAAAAATCTAGTTAAAAATAATAATGGAGAAATTATAAACAATTCCAACTTCGTTAAAGTAATGAGGATTTACGCCCAAAAGAGAAAGGCACAAATTTCTCCTACAGTAAAAACGTAAAGCCTCCTTTTAACGAAAATGATTTAATCACAACAAAGACTCCCTTAAATTCGTTGCCACCTCTTTTTCCTTGAAAACTTGATGGATCCTAACAACGGGTCTTTTAAGTGTCACGTTTGCAGTTTAGCAGCAGAATATTACTAACACGGATAGCGCGAGCACAAAAGGGGAAAGGAACCATGTATTGAGGTCTGAGATAGTGAGTGCTCACGTGACCTCTGATCCTCAGTTGTCAGTTAACCCTTTCAAAAATTTGCCAACTCCCCAAACCCTTTGACGCCTCTTCCACACCTCGTATAAAGTTATTACAAAATGCTTGGAGGATTAGAAGAAAAGGGATGGACCGAGCGATTGTACCTACAGATGTTCTTGTGAATATGCATGGTAATTTGATAGAGGTCTTAACAGTGCGTTCATTGTTGTTTTCGGGTGAAATAAGAAAATGTGCCAGTAGATGATTTAAAAAATGCTAGTTTCATGCATTGTAAAAGAATGTGCAAGGAACATCGCACAAAGTGAGCGAAAAAAAAGCATGAGTAAAAAAAATTAATGTCAAAGGCTTTTGTCTGCAAATAAAAAGATGATGTTCATCAGGGCCATAATTCTTGTTGATTTTTTTTAAAGATTACATAAGGCACGGAGAATGGCCTAACAACCTTATAGGATTTTCGCATAAAGGTTTCTATTTGATCCGTTAATGCCCCATACTGAACATACTTGTGGATATATTCAGTATCCATTGTTAGAAACAAACTTCTGTGGCTTCGTTTATTCTAAATGCATAAATAAGCAAATGATCGCATAAAGAATTTTAAGGTGTTTGAATAGATATATGGATAAATGTCTTTGATTTTACAGTAGTTAAATCAAATTTGTTCAACTTTTTTATATTTTAAACGTTATTTTATGATTCCATCAGATTTACAAAAAGAAGAAAAAAATATGTAAAAGAATATGTCATGTCATAGATTCCTTTTGAATTTTCTACTTTCAATTTTTTCGTATGTTTTAGAAAAAATTATATTGGATACTCAAACAAGTAAACAATTATTGTGCAATTATTTTTCACTTTCATTTAATTAATCTTCTGAAAGAGAAACCAATATGATTTCTTCATTTTATTTCCCGAACAATAACCGAATGGTAGAGCGCTGTTCATCGGTACCGGAGCTCGCAGGTTCCAATCTCGCATCTGGTATGATTGTTCATTGTCGTTCGGAATCGGCTTTAAGCAGTAGGTCCCGGTCTCATTAGCACTCTTGAGCAAAACAATACACTGTAGTGCTCTAAACAAAACCAAATCTTCCTTTTATTTCCATTTTACGGTTCTTTTCAATTTATCTTTGAAAAAAAGGTTTTATTTGAAGGGCTAGAATTAGTATTTGGATACACAAGAACTAATAAAACAGGCTCCTACTGTTTTTCAAACTGAAAACTCAAAATGGACAATTTAAAACTGCTATAGATATCTATGAATACTGTTCTCACAGATTTAAATCAACGAACTTCAGTACTAAAAGAGGGCATCTTACTTTTTCGGCCATCTCCTAACTCAAACAAATGGGACGGAATAATCTGTTTAGCAAAGTATTTAACACTGTTTAAAATAGACACTAGAAAGCTAAAAAAAATTGTGTCGGAATGTAGAAATAAATGCAAAACCAAAGGGAGTAAGACACAGAGTTCACCATGCTTTTTCAGCTATTGAGTTCCTTCCAGCTCTGTAGCTTGTTTACAGCTGCGAAAATCAACTGCCTGCATTGAATCTCTTTCTGTTTTTGCCTTATTTACAACTGCTTTTCATTTACTGACATAGTACTTTATATGTTGTCTATTTTCTTTTACTAACAATTGTAGTCATCTGAGTGCAAGGCCATAGGCAAGGGGGGATTTAGGGGAGGTTGGTCCCCCTCCGAAATTCTAAAAAGACTGTTTCGTGGAAAGAAAATGGACCATGTGTATGGTGGTGTGATCTGCTTAACTGTGCATAGACAACAGTGTGCTTAGAACAGTGTTTTTAGTGACGTTGAATTAAACAGAAAGTACAAATTGTATTCGACGAGCAAGGGCAGATTGATAGCACTTTTAGCAATTCATCACAATATTGATGCACAATCGGAAGAAATTTTGAAAATTTTTTGCAAACTTTCAAGGCGAGCATATTTTATGATATACAGTTAAAAAATTTGGACATGTTCATTTTTCTTTCAAAATTATTCTTTTTTTCGTTACTCTTCTGTTTTAAAAATTAGAATTGAACACCATGTATAATTTTCAATATTAATTTTACTATTAAATTGATTGTGTAGTTACTTCATTACTCATTCTAAGCTTTAAATTTGTTCATGATATCATTTTTTAATCATTTTGATATTTTAAAATCCCATTGTATATGATACATAATAAGAAAACCTGTAATTTTACTAAAGTATTATTCATAAGAAACAATGTCTTTCCCTTGGTTCCCCTCCGAATATAATTTCTGGCTACAGTGGTGTCTGAGTACATTCTACAAGTCCGCCTCCCCCCTCTACAATAATTTTCTAAACAACTTTACAAATGTTCTCTACATGTTTAGGGCACCGCTTTTCACTAATTAGCTTTAATATTTAAAATGCTTGGATAATTTATTTTTTGCCTGTATTTGAATTTTCAGACGTGCTCTTTTTAAAGTCTTGTTTTTCTTTCCGTGGATCTTGAATTACTAATTTGAATTCTACGTCAATAAACACAGCAGTTCTTTGACAAACGTGTAGCCAATTAAACCCTATCTACTCAGTTGGGGGTCCCATCTCGCCGAGTAGAAGTCAACTTTCTAATCATGTTCCCCAATATGCATAAGGTCGAAAAAGGTACCGCATCCCACAGGGGCGTGAAAAAAATATGTAATTACCTAATACATATTCCTCGGGCTAACCTTGAGTGCACATACCTAGCTGTCCAACAGAGGAGTGGTAATCCTCACTCCAAGCGTGGTATGTAACGCGAAAATTGCCATATGGATGCCATAGAATTTCTGAGGAACTTTTAAAGAAAGGATTCCTTGTCTCCATATTCCAAATTATGTTAAAAAAGAGAGAGCAGCGTCCTAGTGAACAATGAAATGTTCCTCAGAGAGTCATCGGGAGATTTATCAGTGAACTAAAGTAAACGATACGAAAAATATGCACAACCGTTGCATATCATTATGCATAAAAGGTGGTTAAGAGTCTTCTAGATGAATGGAAGAAAAAAATAAAGATTACACAGGTTATATCCAAAGTCTTAACGATCTTTACACAAGGTCAATGCAAATGACTCGAAGACATCCAGAGCTACGCAAATTATCTTTTGGTACAGTAGAAGTGGATGAAGATTATTCTCAATTTAGCCAAGGCTATATACATAACATCCTGGCGGTTTTGTAGTTTTGGGTAATTATGCTTTAGAGCTAACTTAACTGCATGCATTTTGAAAGTACTTCGAGTTAAAAGAAGAGAAATAAATTTATGCACTGTTTTGTGAATCCACGAAACATTAAAAGTGTCAGAAGGTAAATATTTAACATGATAAATGCTTTGCTACTTGTCACCTAAGCATATTAGAATTGGAAAAAACAATAAAGTAACAAAGCTTAGCTGTATAAAAACATAACTCTTTTATGAACTGTTTTTATTAAGCATATTTCTACATACAATATTTTATCACAAAAACATTAATGTGATATCTTGATTCAGGGAATGCAAAGTTTTTCCAGGAATAATTAAAAAGCGAGATTTTAATATTTCCGTAGTGATACTGACAGAGTAATTTAAGCTCTATAGTTAAGATAAATAGAGTTTTTTTTAAATTAAGCAATTTATTCTATCATAGAAGGTATTTTCAAGTTATGTGTTTTAATTCATAGACGATATGACTGCATATACTAAAAGCGGTAATTTTAAATAGCCCAATCTTAACAAAATATTTAATATTTAGTTTCTTATTTAAGGAATATTATGTATGTAATTTTTACCAGAACTTGTTAAACTTACTATTTGGCACTTAATTTATAACAACCTAATTATAATTTAAAACATAGCAAAAATATAATTATTCCTTTATATAAATGCTATGTATATCTAAAATTGTCCTCTCCAACCCAAAATACTTTGACGGCTGAATTAACCAAGCATTTTGCTCCAGAATTAGAAGTCGGATTGCACTGCGCCATCGCCTGAAGACTGATGAGTAAGAAGATATCAGAAGAATGAAACTTCCTAAGGGTTCTTCATTGCCGATGAAATGGTTTTAAAGAATAAAACGAATATTCTTCATTTGTTTCACTAATTCGTTTGTCTTTTATGAAAACAAAGGATGATATGATTTTCATTTCAGTCGGTTTAACTTAAAGTACGTGGGTTAAAGCATGTATTTTAATCTTTGCTCACAGAATATAGTGGAACCTCAATTAAACGAAGACGAGGGGGATTGGAAAAATTTTTGTGTATGTGAATGAATATTCACAGTATTATGTTCATGTTTCCGCATATAGAAACATAAAAACAATGCTGTTCTGTTTTTGAAGCTTTTAAAACAAATTAATGGAAAAGAACGTTTAAAGGTAAAGAGCTGGGATGGATGACTCGGAGAAGGCTTCGATCTCTTCACCGGATGGTAGTCAGTTCTAGGTTTAACCCTGCCAAAGATCTGACATTTTCATTAATAGCGTCTGGAGTCACGAATAATAGGTTCGTGGTCACAATATCCTCCAAGTTCAATTGATACCAATGGAGGCGGCTGCCCAAAGCCTGGGAGGAGGGACTTCTGCTTGGTGTCTGCTTCTAAATTACGAGGACCAAGTGGGGATAACGTTACTCATATCCCTAACACTTATGTATAGACATCACATTGCAACTAACCATCTTCTTCCCCGCTCCCTATTCCAATATGCTGTTATTTTATGTCATGCCAACTCAACTGCATTACCATTACAAGCAACACCAGAACTAGAGAGCTTGGCCCATGGAGTTCTGTTGCTAACTCTTCTTGTGAGAACTAATCAAAGTTCATTCAAAGGTGATAAAAATGGACAAAGTTTCTTTGTACACACGTACAGATAAGTTGCTGAAACTAATCAAAATTAGTTCAGTCATTGTCAAAATGGTTATTTCCATTGAAATCTAGAAAGCGAAATATTTCATGATTACAATACATATTTTACTTCACAAGGAAGTAAAAAGGATGTTATAATAAAAATTTGTCAGTCATAAAAGTACGCTTAAACTCGTACTGTTATGGTAGAATATAAAATGATAGGAGAACCGAGGAATAACGAGTTAATTATGGTTATAACGAACTCGCTCCTCAGTGAAATCTATTTGCCTTTCTAGCCACCCCGCAGAATAAACTTACGCGTGGAACTTCCTACGACAGTACAAACGCGATAATATCGAAGCAGGCTTTTAATGACAATAGAGCATGTCATTCCACGTGTTATCACTGCTCCTATCTCACCATATTGCCGTAATTCAAACAAAGTATTGAAAACTGAAAGCCAGAAATAACGATTTGAGAGAAAATATTTGTCCACAGGTCAGTCACATTGAGAGGTATTCACTCCAGGAAGTCCAATTTCGCAGATGTTCCTAATATGACAGAAAGTTCGTTTAGAAAAAAAATAATAAAAGAGGCATATTTTGTTGCTCCACAGGTGTCCATTTTGTTTGAACATTTCTTCTTCCGTATTATTCGAAGTTTTGGAATTCTTGCTTTCATTTGTGTTCACAGTAGGTTTTTAAGGTTTTGGGTACGGTAAGCTTCCGGGAAACTTTAATGAAGAAATGTTCATTGTTTTTTATATGTCATTTTTATATTGATATGGAAAAACAGAACAGTGATTGTATATTAAATACGCTGTTTAACACTAGCTGAACACTAGTTAAACGGCTGAAAAAGCTTACCTACTGAAACGGTGGTTAGAGATCATTTTGACTCATCAACAAAACTGCTGAAATAACACCAATTAAACGATTTCAAAATCCAAACACTGCCAATAATATGTAATTTATTTGTATTTCACAATTTATATTTAAAAGTGCTTCGTAATTTATTAAATTTTTTAGGACTGTAAATATAATGACCTAGGAGGCGATCAATTGGATCAAACTATAACTACACAAATACTTGATATAAAATAATTTCATGTAAATGATTTAACAATCTAAAACTCATGTAATTAAAATAAAACACAATTTATTAAATACAACATTTCATCTAATCTTTCGTCTTTCTATAAATCCAGTAATGAGAAATGCCTAATGCTTTTTCAGCTATTCTACTATAAATATAGAAGATGGACTACGTAAATCATTTCGTTTTAATTTCATATAAAGTTTAAAGTTTACACACACGTACTATTAATGCAGTTGATACAAAAATTGCTAACTATTGTAAGCTATTTATGAAACTGATGGCAGGATTCATATGTACTGAAATATTGATTCGGTACTTTATATCATTTCGTTTTGATTTCATATAAAGTTTAAAGTTTATACACACGTACTATGAACTATTGAAGTTGATACAAAAATTGCTAACTATTGTAAACTATTCATTAAACTGATGGCAGAAATCATATGTACAGAAATACTGATTCGGTACTTTATAAAAAACAGCTGTTCTAGCTGTTACTACCCACAGTGACAATTTGAACTAACGAAAGATAGAAAGGGAAAATACATCTCTAAAATAAACAATTTTTGTACACAAATGCAAGAATGAAAAACCCTGTACATGTTTCTTTGCATTGTTTTATTAAAGGGTTGAGCCGCAGTAGCTGAGTCGGCAAAGGCAAAGCTCTCGTAATTGGAGGGTTGCGGATTTGGAGCCCGAGCCGCCCTAAGATCTACCGTGTTCGTTAAAGGTGACTGCGGCACTTAAAATATGTTCGGGTTGATAATATCCTCCAAGTTCTCAATCAATACCTCTAGGAGTCGCAGGCCAAGCGTATGGGTCTTTTGCTTGGTCCCTGCTTCTGAATTACGAAGACCAACTTCAGCATAAGTCCCAAGTAGCATAGGAAGCTTGAGCAGATGAAGCATAAGTCCCACTTTCACCCCAGCAGTGCTCGTTGAAACGAAACGCGCACCCCTTTGCCTTAATACGAGTAGCGTATGGCTAAGTCGGGCCTCTAGGAGTGGCAGGCAAAGCCTATGGGTCTTCTGCTTGGTCCCTACTTCTAAATTAAGAGGATCTACTTGAGCATAAGTCTTAAGTACCATAAGAAGCTTGAGCAGCTTGAGCATAAGTCCCACTTTCACCCTAGCGGTGCTCGTTAAAAAGAAAGGTGCACCCCTTTGCCTTAATACGAGTAGTGTATGGCTAAGTCGGGCCTCTAGGAGTGGCAGGCAAAGCCTACGGGTCTTCTGCTTGGTCCCTACTTCTAAATTACGAGGATCAACTTGAGCATAAGTCTTAAGTAGCATAAGAAGCTTGAGTAGCTTGAGTCCCACTTTCACCCCATCGGTGCTTCTTGAAACGAAAGGCGCACTCCTTTGCCTTAATACGAGTAGCGTATGGCTCATTCGTGCTTGGTTTGACCAAGTGGCATCATAACCAACAACAACACTAAAAGGGTCAAAATGACCACGCTGGCCTTTCTAGTAATACATGCCAATATTTCCCAAACTAAGAAATCTAGAAATTTAAATTTCTTTATGCATATGTGTTATCTGTTTACGAAAAATAAAAGAAAAATATCAAAAAATTTCTTCCAACCAAACAAGAGTAATCAACTGGCAAAAGTGCTCAAGAGTCATAATGACCCTTACCTTATTGTAGTGTTAATAAATTCAAATTCTTATATATGAGCCGATTGTAAGTTAGTTTTATATACGTTAAATTATTCTGCTTGGTCATAGACTGGATTTCTGTCTATTTCGAATGGTTAATCTGCTGGATTGGGGGTTTGCTTTCTTAATTTTCCAAATGTGCAACACAAATATATCCCATATAAAATCTACAAGCAGGCCATCCTGACAGCCAAAAAGGGTGAGAGTGTAGATTCAACCATCTGTCGTGGAACGAATTTCTTAACAAGGCAGTGTTCCCGCTGAACTACCCCCTACTTGAGTCCCAGGGATCCACTAATGAGAGAACTAAGGGGTCCTACAGCTACCCCCCCCACAAAAAATAAATAAATGAAAATAAAAATAAACGAGTCCCTTCAAGTGAAAACCATATTTCTTTAAGTAAAGAATATAATAAATATTACACATAATTTACTATCAATAAGAAAAATTATTTTATTTGCAATTATATGTGTAATCATACGACTTTCTTCACCCTCGTAGAAACTGGCTGCAAAAGAATAGTTCAAATGATTACAACATAATGATGTCGTGAGAGGCAACTTAAATGGGTACCCAGCTTCTAGGGGTAGGGGATACCCTGCACCTGGGGATTATATCAGGGGACTTCTTTCAAGGGTTTTACATTCTTTAAGTAAACACGGGTATCACATTCTTAGTACCACAGGGATCTGTTTCTCCTTTCACCTTTCTTTTCTTCTCTTTCTTGGGTTGGGTGCAATAGATCTCTGGTTGCAGTGCCCTGTCTTAAGGACCCCCCCCCAGGAGCTACTCTAAAGGCGATTTCTAATCTAATCTAATCTACCTCTTTTTTTTTCTGTTTGCATGGAAAGAACCTTATTTGCCTCTTTCAAATTTGTTCCTTGTAATAAAACCATCATTATATTTTTCAGTTTCTTTTCTGTAAGTCTAATTCTAGGACTAGTTTTGATTTTCTTCATACAAGAAATGCTTCATTATCTTCGTAAATAAATAAATAAAAACCGATGATTAAATTTAAAATTATGATATATGTACCTAATCTATTATTTAAGACAAATATAAAAGAAAATTATTTAAGTAATATCTAAGTTCAGTGATAAAATGTACGGAAATAATGCAGACGATATTTAAATAATTTTAAATAAGAAATGATTAAATGAGATGGAATGACGTCATAAAGCTAGAAAAAATGTTATTTTTACCTATTTATTATGCGATAAAGTGATAAATTTAATCACCTGCTTTTAATCGGGGAAAATAAGGGCTTGAAATAATGGCAATTGAAAAGGACGGAAGGGGTGGATTTGGAACGTGACCCCCGGGGGGGCGTCATCGCCCTTTTGAGAATCATTGGTTTAATTATTTACCCATTTGAATCTACTGCAACTTGTTGGTTATATGTTTATTCTAAACTAGCATATAGCCCGTCATATGACGGGACCAGCAAAATTTTTAATTTTCCACAATTGCAAAGTACCCTATGAAACAGTTAAAAAAGTGGTTTGTTTTTTGGCTGAGAATTATCTTGCAACAAAAAATAATCGATGATTAAATTTAAAATTATCACATATATACCTAATTTATTATTTAAGCCAAATATAAAAGAAAATTATTTATGTAATATCTAAGTTCAGTGATAAAACGTATGAAAATAATGCAGACGATATTTAAATAATTTAAAATAAGAAATGATTAAATGAGAGGGTTAAAGGAATGACGACATAATGCTAGAAAAAAAATGTTATTTTTACCTATTTATTATGTGATAAATTGATAAATTTAATCACCTCTTAAAATGGGGCTTAATATAATGGCATTAAACTCTCGAAAATGGTGAACAGGTGGATTTCGAACGTTTTAAAGACGACAGGATTTTTTCCTCTGATATGACCACTACACCCTGGAGGTAGATAGATTTTGTTGTTAATACCGGTGATAAAATCTTCATTGCAACAAAAAATAATCGATAACTCAATTTAAAATTATCGCATATGTACCTAATCTATTATTGAAGCCAAATATACAAGAAAATTATTTACGTAATATCATAAATAAAAAGTATGAAAGTAATGCATACGATATTTAAATAATTTAAAATAAGAAATGATTAAATGAGATGGAATCACGTCATATGCTAGAAAAACAATGTGATCACTATTGACAATGTGACAACTATTTGTTATTTGATAAATTTAGTAGTCTTCTTTTAACCGGGGAAAATAGGGCTCGAAATAATGGCATAAAAGCTCTAAAAGGGGTGGATTTCAAACGTGTTAAAGACGACAGCATTTTTT
>CM063511.1:79193043-79288043 GCA_032207245.1 Pardosa pseudoannulata
AACATATCCCTAAAAATAGGGAAACATAAAATAAATAAGGAAACCAGTGGATATTGAATTATAAGAATATTCAAAACTGTAATCCTGATAAACACCCGTAGAAGTGAAATTTAGTTTTTCATTTTATGATGAATTGCCGTAATCCTGAATGATGTCACTTACAAATGACATAAAAAATTGAGTGCAAATTTTTTTAATATTGTATTATCCTCAAAGGTTTTGAACTCGTAACGCGTGATACAGTCTATTTTTAATATTATATAAAACATTCATAATAGAACTAACGAAGTTTAACAACTTGAGCAACACAATGGTCAAATATTAAATTGTGCTTCTTTTTACAGTAACAAACAGCTTATTACAGCTTTTAAAAAGACAGCTTATTACTGTTTAAACATTAACTTTGAAAAATTTATTTTTAAAATTAATGTTTTTTGAAAAGACGACTTTGAAAAATTTCGAAAGTAAAAATAAGTAATTGAGAAAGAATTGCTTGTACAAATTCCAGTAAAAATATTTACCGGAAGTTCTTATAATCTAATACATGGATATTTAAATTATCATTTTTTATTTACATTATTTATCAAAACTGTAATCTAAATAAACAGCCATAGAATCAGAATTTAGTTTTTCAGTAATTTATAATGAATTGCCGTAATCCTGAATGATGTCAAGTGCAAATGGCATAAAAAAATTTGGATGCAAACTTTTTTCTTACTGTATTATCCTCAAGCGGTTTGAACATGTAACACGTGCTACAGTCTATTTTTAATATTATATAAAATGTTCATAATAGAACTAACGAAGATTAACAACTTAACTTCCAACACAATGGTCAAATATGAAATTGTCCTTATTAAAGTAACAAAATCTTATTATAGCTTTTAAAAAGACATTTATTACGGTTTGAAATTAACTTTTGAAAACTCGAAAAATCGAGTCTTCAAAATTAATGTTTTTTTAAAAGACGACTTTGAAAAATTTTAAAAGTAAAAATAAATAATTGAGAAACAATTGCTTGAACAATTTAAAGTAAAATAATTTACTGGGATTTCTTATAATCTGATACAGGAATATTTAAATTATCATTTTTATTACATTATTAATTAAAACTGTAATCTAAATAAACAGCCATAGAATCAGAATTTAGTTTTTCAGTAATTTATAATGAATTGCCGTAATCCTGAATGATGTCAAGTGAAAATGGCATAAAAAATTTGGATGCAAACTTTTTTCTTACTGTATTATCCTCAAACGGTTTGAACATGTAACACGTGTTACAGTCTATTTTTAATATTATATAAAATGTTCATAATAGAACTAACGAAGATTAACAACTTGAGCAACACAATAGCCAAATACAATGGTAAAATATCAAATTGTCCTTCTTTTTAAAGTAACAAACAGCTTATTACAGCTTTTAAAAACACAGTTTATGACGGCTTAAACATTGACTTTTGCAAACTCGAAAAATTGAGTCTTCAAAATTAATGTTTTTTTAAAAGACGACTTTGAAAAATTTTAAAAGTAAAAATAAATAATTGAGAAACAATTGCTTGAACAATTTAAAGTAAAATAATTTACTGGGATTTCTTATAATCTGATACAGGAATATTTAAATTATCATTTTTTATTTACATTATCAAAACTGTAATCTACATAACCAGCCGTAGAATCAGAGTTTAGTTTTTCAGTAATTTATAATGAATTGCCGTAATCCTGAATGATGTCACCTACAAATATTCTTATTTACAAAATTCTTATAGTCTGATACAGGAATATATAAATCATCCTTTTTTATTTTGTTTTATTTCATTCCATTTACCTTTTGAATTTCGAATAAAGACAAGCCACTTCTACGAGCATTTCAAAAGTAGACCGTAGTACTTCCAAACCAAACCAAACCAATCTACAAACATTTCAATTTAAAAGTCCTCACCCGCCAGCATTTGAATTCTCATTCCGGCTACAATTACCACTTTTTATGAATATCCGGCAATTTAATTAATTTATAGGTAATTAGGTTTCACCCCAACTAATAACTTAAATAATAATCCCCAAGAGGTATACAAACTCCCCTAATTCAACCCTTAGCACAAACCTGAAGTCGAAACCAGAAATTATGCATATTGACTCAGGTCATTGCACCTTATGCAACCGCAGTAACCTTTCTAACATTTTCCCCAATTCAAAAGCGTTAACAACACATAATTTTAAATTTCAGCAAACGTTGATTTTCATAAAATATATCCTATAAAATGTGAGCCCACAGAGGAAAAAAGAAATTAAAAAAAAAAAAAACCGAGTTCCGGAGACAAGTCCAAAAATGCTTTTGAAAACCGGTTTAGAATTTAAGTCCATTCTAAAGTGATTCTCTTCAGTATTTTATGATTACAGACTCTATATGTTTTGAGGGGAGGTCAGTTAGAATGTTCAGAAAAACACTCTGAGTCATTCTTCACATCTTCCTGTCATAATAAGCTAGTTATTTATATTTGAAAACAGCCTTTATTTTATTCAGTTGAGAGTCAACTGTTCACATCTTTTATGTTTTTATGTCAAAAGAAATTCTTAAAATGAAATAGAATACTATGCTAAACCATGGTAACAAAATAATAATATTAATTTTTTTCTCATGAATTATAAATATTTTATATGGAATTATATATAAGCCCTAAAAACTTATCTGTATCAAATGCAAAATTGGCTTCATCTAAGCTTTATCAAAGTCTATTATAGATTTCTTTAAAATTTAATCTGTCGAAATCTCTCATCCCAAAGACTTGAGTAAAACATCAATGCACATGCTTACAAATTAATTTTCTTTTCATAAATTATAAATATTTTATATGGAGTTATAAAAGCGCACTAAAAACTTATCTGTATCAAATGCAAAATTCGCTTCATCTAAGATTTATCAAAGTCTTTTATATCTTTCTTTAAAATTAAATCTGTCGAAATCTCTCATCCCACCAACTTGAATAAAACATCAATGCACGTGCTTATGAATTAATTTTCTTCTTATAAATTATAAACATTTTATATGTAATTATAAACAAGTACTAAAAACTTATCTGTATCAAATGCAAAATTGGCTTCATCTAAGTTTTATCAAAGTCTTTTATATCTTTCTTTAAAATTAAATCTGTCGAAATATCTCCTCCCACCAACTTGAATAAAACATCAATGCACATGCTTAAGAATTAATTTTTCTTGTAATAATTGAAAATGAAACCAAAGCAAGATTATATATATATATATATATATATATATATATATATATATATATATATTTATTTATTTTTATATATATGTATGTATACATATATATATATATATATATATACATACATACATATATATATATATATATATATATATATATATATATATATATATATATATATATATATATACTGAACTGGTGTTATGTACTTATGAATTATTTGTAAAGCATACAATATGTCTACAGAAAGTTTTTTTTCCTTTATAAAATTGTTAGCAAATATAAGAAGTTTTTAGGTAAGGCTAATGAATTTATTACTTTGTTTTTAAAATTATAACTAAAATATTATATTACATAATTTTATCATATTCACTACTAAATTTTACTGATCGCGTCATATGACGGGCTATATGCTAGTATAGTGAATAATTGTTGAAATTCAGCTATCCACTGAATGGGAGATATTTCGTTGAAAATATATATTTACTACACTACAAAACTGTATATCTTTTTTCATTGATTAAAGGTATAAGGCGACCCATTTGTCTATCTCTCTAAGCACTGACAAAAGCATGAGGTGAAAAGTAAATAAATAAATAAGCAATTATCATAATTTGCATTTGTGCACACAGGCATTCATAAAACTCAAAAATACGAGACGTGAGCATAAATACGACTTTCTACTTTTATAGTTGTTACTACGTAAGGGAAAATATTTTCTTCAGGGAAAATTTGGGTTCCCAAAAGAATTATGCTTCCAAAAGATACAATTACAGCAAATATAGCGAAGAATTGCTGAAATTCAGCTATCCACTAAGTGCAAGATATTTTGTTGGAAAAATATATTTACTACAGTAACATCATTTATATATTTTTTATTGATTAAAGGTATAAGGTGACCTAAATATCTATCCAAGCACAGGTAGAGGCATGTGGCGGACAGTAAAAAAGTAAATAAACAATTATCATAATTTGCATATACAGGCACATAACCAATCCCAAAACACAACATAGGTGCATAAATATGAGTTTTTACTTTTATAGTTGTTATTACAAAAGAGAAAATATTTCCTTCAAGAACAATTTTGGTTCCAAAAAGATATATGCTCCCACAAGATCTAAATACAGCTCAGAGTGAAGAATTGCTGAAATTCAGCTGTCTGCTGAGTGTAAGATATCTTGTTGTATGTATATATTTACTACAGTAAAATGATTTATAGATAAATTATTGATTAATTATTGATTATACATTTATTGATTAAAGATATAAGGGGACCCACAGGTTTATCCAAACACAGGAGACGCAACCAAAAAGTAAATAAACAATTATCATAATATAAATTTGAGATATACAGGCACATAAACAAACCCAAAAGACACCATATGTGCATAAATACGAGTTTTTCCTTTTATAATTGTTATTACGCAAGAGGAAATATTATCTTCAAGAAGAATTTTGATTCCAAAAATTATTAAACTTCCAAAATATCAAAATACAGCAGTGAATAATTGCTGAAATTCAGCTATCCAATGCATGCAAGGAATTTTGGTTAAAATGTATATTTACTATAATAAATGGATTTATATATATATATATATGTATATATATATATATATATATATATATATATATATATATATATATGTATATATATATATATATATATATATATATATATATATATATATATATATATATATATATATATATATATATATATATGTGTGTGTGTGTGTGTGTGTGTGTGCGTGTAATGAGACGGACTTCTCTATGGGTGATTGCAGTCATGGCCATAAAAATGATACCGTTTCAGCTAAAGACCTTTATTAAGATAACGTTGAAGGACAGGTTCCCACTTCATCATAGGGATAGGACAAACTGAAGGGTCAGCTAGAATGAAGTTCTGTGTACAAGACACGTAACACCTGGGTCAACATCAGCGTGTATCTCCTTTTTATTTGGAAATTTCCTAAATTGTCCGCTAGGGCCATGTAGGTTTATAATTGGCCAGGCCCCTTCTTTGAGCGCATAAACTCTAGCCCTAGTGGTCAATTTAGGTTAGGGGTTAAAAAGGAGAATGCAAAATGACTCAGGAATTTTTAGCCCTTGATTTAAGTTTTGAAAACCCCTGAGAATTTTCCTTACACACACACACACACACACACACACACACACACACACACACACACACACACACACACACACACACACACACACATATATATATATATATATATATATATTACTGATTGAAAGTAAAGCTACCTACACGTCTTTCTCCCTACATGTATCTAGACACATGCAAGAAGGTTGCAGTAAAAAAGTGTAATAAATAATTATTATAATTTGCATTTGGTTACATAGGCACGTTTGCAACCCAAAAATCCACGAACTGTGCATAAATACAAGTTTACATTTTTATTGTTGTTATTAAGCAAGGGGAAAATATTATCTTCAGGAAGAATTTTGGTTCCCAAAATTATTAAACTTTCAAAATATCTAAATACAGCAGTGAATAATTGCTGAAATTCAGCTATCCAATGCATGCAAGGAATTTGGTCAAAATATATATTTACTATAATACATGGATTTATATATATATATATATATCATATATATACATATATATATACATATATATATGTATATATATATATATATATATATATATATATATATATATATATATACATATATATACATATATATACATATATATATATATATATATATATATATATATATATATATATATATATATATACATATATATATGTATATATATATATATATATATATATATATATATATATATATATATATATATATATATATATATATACATATATATATATATATATATATATATATATATATATATATATATATATATATATATATATATATATATATATATATATATATATATATATATATATATATATATATATATATATATATATATATATATATATATATATATATATATATATATATATATATATATATATATATATATATATATGATTAAAAGTAAAGAGACCTCACACGTCTTTCTTCCTACACACGTGCATCCAGACACATGCATGAAGGTTGCAGTGAAAAAGTGAAATAAATAATTATTATAATTTGCATTTGGATACAGAGGCACGTTTGCAACCCAAAAATCCATGAACTGTGCATAAATACGAGTTTACATTTTTATTGTTGTTATTACGTAAGGGAAAAATATTTTCCTCAGGAAGTATATCCCTTATAAGAAAAAGAAGAAAAAAATCCTCTCCTTTATTATTAGTCATTCCTGCCTCTCTTCTATTACCGATCGACCCCCGTAAGAATGTGCCTAAGACCTTGGAGATGGTCACGTGGTGATGAAGATGGAGGAAAATCTAGGGGGGAGGGAAATTATGAAGACCACCTGCCTTACAACGCACGTGACCTTGAGATCCGTTTGAATTGCTTGGTGGAGTGATGGAAAGTATCGCAAGAAGAGGTGATTTTACTTCGGAAGAATTAACCATTAAATATAACGACAGTGCTAATAAGACAGTTATTGTAATTAAAGAAAAGGATATTATATGCAACGTTATACGAATAGATTGGTTATTACTGAATTAGTATTCGGGAATAACATGCTGTAAAACTTCTTGATATAAGTTTTGAATACATATAATTTTGAAGCATCACCATAGCTAGGATTTAGTTTGGGGCAAGACACTATTTCAAACTGGTTATCATATTTTACTGTTTTTAACAAGAATAAATTTATATTTTGGTAAAACAATTATATAAAATTTAGAAGGAATATTTAATTTTTATAACTGCATTAAAAATTAATAAAACTACCATTGTATATTTTTAAAAGTTCATGCACAAAATTTTTTAATGTGTTTCAGTAAATGTATAAAGCGAATTATAAAAGTAGATAAATTAAAAAAGTTGAAAAATTTTATTTAAAAATTACATGTTGACATTGCAAACAGTTTTAAAAAATATACTTTTGTATTATAAAGTTTTAGAAATGTACTTTCGTATACACTCTATTTTTTATGGTAAAAAGAGACACTCCAAATTTCAGGGAAGGGGCCGCATGAACCCTTCAAACAGAATCCCCTCCCTCGCTTCCGAATACGGCTCTGGTTTGAACTACACATAAGAACAATGTTTTCCTTCGAAGTTTAAACTAAACGGCAGAAATGCGAGAAATAGATCAAAATAGGAGGCAGCACATCTTAAATTTTTTTCATGCGCCACCACATTTTATCAATCAATAAATAAATTAATTAATTAATAAATAAGAAAAAATAAAAATGAATAATGCCTTTTAAATTTTATGGAATAAACTACTCCGAAGCGTTTTCAACAGAAAAACAGTCTTTTATTAGAAGGAACATACACACACACACACGCAAACACATATGTATATATATATATATATATATATATATATATATATATATATATATATATATATATATATATATATATATATATATATATATATATATATATATATATATATATATATATATATATATATATATATATATATATATATATATATATATATATATATATATATATATACATATATATATATATATATATATATACATATATATACATATATATATATATATATATATATATATATATATATATATACATATATATACATATATATATATATATATATATATATATATATATATACATATATATATATACACATATATATATATACACATATATATATATATATGCATAAATAAACACAAACACACACACACACACATACACACACACACACACACACATATATATATATATATATATATATATATATATGCAGCTCTTAATGAACAGCTGACCTTTGTCTATTCAAAAATCGTATGTAATAAAACGTATAAAATATCTATACAATTCTGAAAAATAGGACAGTTTAAAATTGAATTTTGAATGAATAGAATTGAAAAATATCAAAAGAAATGATATATTAATAGAACCTAAATCACTCTAATTTAAAAGCAATCATATTAAAATTCATTTCATTTTGTAGACTGAATAACAATAATACTTTACATCAAATCTCTTCCTTGTTCTTTAAGAGAGCTTTAATACCTCACAATATGCTAGTAAACAGTGTAGAAAATGGCTAAATCGAACAGGATACTGTTTTTATTTTTTTTTCTCCTCTCTGACCAAGGATAAAAGATTGAAGAGTATAAGGTATGCAATTATTTTTTTAAAATTCTATGTTATTCTCAACCTGGCAGTTATTCTAATTCTAGACTTTGATTGAAGAATTTGAATTTACATTTTGGTGTATAATTACTTTATTTTTTTTTCTTTCCTGACTATTATATTTGAAAATTCATACCACTGCGAATTATATTGCGAAATGTTATCAATCAGTCTTAAATTTAATATCGGAAATTATATAGCATATATTTTAACCGACTGCTTCGCTTCTCTACATCGAAGTAGGCGTTAATCATCACGTTTTTTGGTTCTAACTCCATTCTATAGATGTGACTTCACGTAAATCTATAAATGTGACTTCAAGAGAGCAATTTTGAGCTTTCAGAAATGGTAATAATAAACTTGAATACGGAAATGAAGTTTAATTCCAATTTTCATAAAAAAATTAATAGAAAAAAATTTTTTTTTTTAAATTTGTGATCTCAAATTCTTATATAAATTCGACACGCTTGAAGACTATCGCAGTAAAAAAATCACAGTATTCTACTAGAATAAAAGAATTCAAAGTACCATGAGAAGTAATTCTATGCATTCTGTATAAATTAGGACCAAAAATAATTCCTTAAGTATGCTGTTCAAAAATACTTGCAATGTGGGCTAATCAGGGAGGGGCCACGTTGCAAAACCGTTTAGAATGAATTAAAATATTTTTGCTTAAAATATCTTACCGAAATATGCTACAACACATTTTCCATTAGAATAAAAATAGATTTGTCACTGATACGAGAACCACTTCATCTTCATACATTCTAGTATCTGAGAGATATGAATATTTCATGACATACTTTTGCAACTATGTCTAAAAAGTGAAGAAGAAAATTGCTGACCGAAGAAGCCAAAATAAATAAACTGCTGAAAATTGTTTCCCAATGTATCTGTATTATTAAAATAAGCTCGGGTACAGTTAAATATTGGTAACAAATATAAAAATGAAACTGTTACCAAACCCTTCCTTGTGTATTCACTGCATCTGCTTCAGTGATTTGCAATAGCTAACAGTCGGACGTACTAAAGTCACCGACATTTTTACTCCTAGGGTTCTAGTGATAAATATACTGGTCAAAAATGTTGGTAATCTTGGCTAATCGAGGAGAGGCTACGTTGTAAAACTGTTAAGAATGACCTAAAATATTTTTGGTCAGCTAAAAATTTTATAACACATTTTCCATTGGAACAAAAATAGATCTGAAACGAATAAACAGTTAAAAAAATTGCTTCTCAATATATCTCTATTATTAAAATAAAGCTAGGGTACAGTTAAGTGTTGGTAACAAATATAAAAATGAAACTGTTACCAGATCATTCATCGTGTATTCACTGCATGTTCTTCAGGGATTTGCTATAGCTAACAGTCGGACTTACTAAAGTCACCGACATTTAGGTACTGCAAAACGCCTGGGGTTCTAGTGATAAATATACTGGTCAAAAATGTTGGTAATCTTGGCTAATCGAGGAGAGGCTAAGTTGCAAAACTGTTAAGAATGACCTAAAATATATCTGTTCAGCGGAAAATTTTATAACACATTTTCCATTGGAACAAAATAGATCTGAAATGAAGAAACGGTTGAAAAAATTGCTTCTCAATATATCTCTATTATTAAAATAAATTTAGGGTACAGTTAAGTGTAGGTAACAAATATAAAAATGAAACTGTTACCAGATCATTCATCGTGTATTCACTGCAACTGCTTCAGGGATTTGCTATAGCTAACAGTCGGACGTACTAAAGTCACCGACATTTAGGTAGTGCGAAACTCCTGGGGTTCTAGTGATAAATATACTGGTCAAAAATGTTGGTAATATTGGCTAATCGAGGAGAGGCTAAGTTGTAAAACTGATAAGAATGACCTAAAATATATCTGTTCAGCGAAAAATTTTATAACACATTTTCCATTGGAACAAAAATAGATCTGTCACTAACACGAGAACCAATTCATCTTAATGCATCCTAGTATCCAAGCAATATGAATATTTCATAACATATATTTGTAACTATGTCTAAAAAGTGAAGGAAAAATCACTGACTATAGAAGCCAAAATAAATAAATAAAAAATTGCTTCTTAATATATCTCTATTATTAAAATAAAGCTAAGGTACAGTTAAGTGTTGGTAACAAATATAAAAATGAAACTGTTACCAGTTAATTCATGGTGTATTCACTGCATCTGCTTCAGGGATTTGTTATAGCTAACAGTCGGACTTACTAAAGTCCTCGAGATGTCCAAATTCATTTGAGTACAATTCATACGTCACTTCTAATCTTTTAAATCTGGATACAAAAAGCATGTCATTTTTCACCGAGTGTCTGCTTTCTATTTTAAATCAAATGTGATATAAAGTATCCTTATCAAATGCTTATTTCGGTTAAAGTTGGATTGATGGAAACAAATTGGAAACATTCAGGTAAAAAAGATAACTTCTAAAATAAAACCACTAATTAAATGTCAACCGGAAATAAGCAGTCGGAGGTTAAGTTAACATAAGTGTATTGTAATAATATATATATAAAGGTTTTAAATGGTATATATGTGGAATGAAGAAGAATTCGCCATGACAAAACATTTTTCGATATATTCCAAGCAACGGCCAACATTAGTCTCTGAGTTTAACATGCTTGGCTTACAGCATTTAGTAGTGTAAAACCTATCTTGATTTCAAAAGTACCTCTTCTAGTCTAAGATAAATTTATATTTAATAAAAATCACTTAAGAATTTATATATGTCAGGTCTAGAAAAGGGGTAATTGGAAATTACGTGAGTTAAAGCGATTTTAACAATTGAATTCTTTTATAATAATAAAATAAATGAAAAAGACCCACGCTCGCGTAAGCTTTTGGGATCATCCGGTCAAGCGGAAAGATATTTTGATATAGAAAGATATAGAAAGGATTTGATGATTAAGCTAACCGATATGAGTCAGTTAGCGCGTGAACATGGAACTGTCAACACACTTTAAGCGTGTCTCCGACATGAACAAATGAAAATGGCGCTAGTTTTGCTTTTAAATGAAACTGTGATTTAAAAAACTTATCAAGAAAGAGTGTTTTCCATTCGCATAGTTTTATTTCATATAAATATTATCAAATATACAATATATATAATATATAAATATATTATATAAAACCATAATATATATATACAAGTGTGTTTATTTTATATATATATTATATAATATATTATATATAAATTTATAAAAATTATATATATAAAGTATATATATATATATAATATATATATATATATAATATATATATATATATATATATATATATATATATATATATGTGTATACATATATGTAATATATATGCATGTGTGTGTGTATAAGAGAAAAAGAGCGAGAGATTCAAAATTAGTACTTTTTGTATGCTTTTTAAATTAATAAATTTAAAAAGAAAAATAAATTTAGTGCCAAAAAGCAAAAATGAAAAACATCTCATCGTAGATCATATATAATTAAAACATAAAAGAATTCATTTTTAAATGCAATAACTAATTCAAAACAATATAACGAAAAAAATACTTCAAAATGTCGATTTAGTTAAATTATTCTCCTTTAAAATTGCAAGTTCTATAGTTCAAATTAATAACCTCATATAATAACAAAGTGAAATGAATAATGTACTGGTCGAAGAATAGAAAACTTTTCATTAATTTACGACGACACTGAGTAAAACTAGCTTACAATTTAGTAAATATACGTTTATGATAATCACGCAGCAGCTGCTCTACTTGTTGTTCCAGATTTTAATAAAAATTCTCAGCAAAAAGACAAAAAGTATCGCTTCTCAAACAAATGAGTTCTGTTTCAAATAAAAAAAAAATAAGACTACTTTGTTCTATTACTTTTTACAACTAAACTCCACCACTTTAAAGCGTGACCCCACTCTTCTCAACTGAAATATGCGACCATTTTGCAGTATATTTCTTTTCCGCTTAATTTTACAGCCATTAAATAACGAACTAATTTTAGCTCTTTTGAAATTTTTCGCATAGCGTTATAGACCCGGAATTCAGGAGTCACACTTGATAAACAATGGTGTAAACGAAACCGGAAAAAAAAACAAAATATACAATGGAATGCTAAAATACAGATTAGTATTTTTCTGGTGTCTGTTCTCAACGTGTGATCTTTTACGGAACTCGGGAGTAAATTAATTTTGCTTTATTTATTTACTATCAGCTAAACCATGGTCTTGTTTTTGCCTCATTTTGCATAAGAAAAGATTATTGTGCCATGCGCTCAACAGAACTATGCAACCACTTTAGAGTACATTCCATTTTAGTTTAATTTTACAGCTATTAGATAGGGAACTAATTTTAACCATTTTGAAAGTTTCCGTGTGACGTTTTAGACCAGGAATTCCGCAGGACACAGAAGTCACACAATAAAAATGGTGTAAATGAAAACAGGCAGAAAAAAATTATATGATGGTATGGGAAAAATATAAATCAGTATTTTCCTGATTTCCGTTGTAAATGTATCTCTCACACGGAAATTAGAATCAAGTACAGTGGATTCTGCTTAATCTGATAGCAGTTAATGTAATCAATCGCTTATTGTTATCAAAATTACTTGGTCCCGATTTTCTCTATTCAGTTCTCTGTTAAAATTATTGCTTTACTAGCATATAGCCTGTCATATGACAGGATCAGTAAAATTTTTAATTTTCCAGAATTGTAAAGGTTCCCTATGAGGCAGGTAAAAAAAGGTTTGTTTTTTGGTTGAGAATTATCGTTCTACAAAGATAATAGATTAAAATTATCACTTATGTACCTAATCTATTATTTAAGCCAAATATAAAAGAAAATTATTTAGGTAATATCTAAGTTTAGAGATAAAAAGTCTGGAAATCATGCAGAAGATATTTAAATAATCTAAAATAAATGATTAAATGAGATAGTTAAAGGAATGACGTCATAATGCTAGAAAGAATTGTTATTTTTACCTATTTATTACGTGATAAATTGATAAATTTAATAGCCTGCTCCTAAAATACAGCTTGATATAATGGCATTAAATGCTCGAAAAGGGGAACGAGGTGAATTTCGAACGTTTTAAATATGACAGTATTTTTCGCTGTGATACGACGCTTATTCATACCAATTTATTTTAGAATCGGATCTATAATTTAGGAATAGATAAACTTTACTCGCTTTGAATTTTGCTAACCCTTACTCATCAAAAATTCAATATGGATGCTCTATCCATATCAGGTCCAACCGCTTCATAAATTCGAGGACAGACAGATAACTTAGACTATTATTACATTACAAAAAGAAAGTTTAAGTCATAAAAAGTTGAAAAAATAGTAAACATTTATTTTAAAAATAATAACACAATTTTGAAAATAATAAAACAACTTTAGGAATAAAAATTTAAAAGAAAAAGCAGAAAATATTAAATTAATTAGGCATTTAGAAAAACTCGGCTGTGTCGGGGAACGAACTGTCAACCCGAGAAGTACAACGATCAAACGGGGATTCTACCGAACGCTCTAGGCCTACGCGTTATGAAAGAACTAATTAGAGTATATGAGGGTCGAGTAAACACAGTCCAGTTGAAATATTACGCTCCGAAGAGGGAGAATAAGACTTGAAATAATAGCATTAAACGCTCGAAAAGGGGGGTTGGGGTAGATTTCGAACTCGCTTTGAATTTTGCTAACCCTAACTCATAAAAAATCCAATATGGATGCTCTATCCATACCACGTCCTTCCGCTTTATAAATTCGAGGACAGACAGACAGATAACTTAGGCTATTATTACATTACGAGAAGAAAGTTTAAGTCATAAAAAGTTGAAAAAATAATAAACATTTATTTTAATAATAATAAAATAACTTTAGGAATAAGAATTTAAAAGAAAAATCAGAAAATATTAAATTAATTAGACATTTAGAAAAATATGGAGTCGAGGACAGAACCGTCAGCCCGAGAAGTACACTGAGCAAATGTGCAGACCCTCTACCGAACGTGCTAGGTCTACACCCGCCGGAGGAACTAATTAGAGTATATGAGGGTCGAGTAAACACAGTCCAGTTTTAATATTACGCTCCGCCCTCGCTGTTCCCTCTTATTCTATAATAAATTCATATCAAGAATGAATTTAGTATAGAATTAGAGGGCGAATAAGACATGAAATAATAGCATTAAAAGCTCGAAAAGGATATATGGGGTGGATTTCGAACTCGCTTTGAATTTTGCTAACCCTAACTCATAAAAAATCCAATATGGATGTCTGTATCCATTCCAGGTACAACCGCTTCATAAATTCGCGGACAGACAACTTAGGCTATTATTATATAGGATGTGATCGTTACATCGGTTAATGGAATCAGTTTCCGAACCTCATTTTAACTGACAAAGAAATATTTACAATATATTCAGAAGGAACCCATTATTTTCTTTCCCTTCGCTGTTGTTTGAATTTCCGAGAATTCTCCTCTTCAGCCTAAGGAAACGGGGAATGAATAAAGGAATGGGAAATTACAGGATCCTGGAATTTTTTAGAAATACGCACACCCTGCTGGTGGTCAGTGGTTGTCAGATAAGCAGAAGGCAACACATTATTATCGGAACTGAGAAAAAGCGTATGCACATTTTATGGCTTGCTCGCTCACATGCAGCTTGTCGATATGGAAGCCAGAAAGCGAAATGATTTAACATTAAAACCAAAGACAAAAATTTTAAACCTTCAAATTAGTACAAATAAAAAAGTTTTTGTATAGTGGACTCCGCTTAATGTGATCGTGGTTAATGTTATCAATCGCTTATTGTTATCGAAATAACTTGGTCCCGATTTTCTCTATTCATTTGTATGATAAAATTATCGCTTTATGTGATCGTTACATCAATTAATGGGATTAGTTTTCGAGCCTCATTTTAACTGGCAAAGGAATATTCCCAATATATTCAGAAGGAACCCATAATTTTCTTTCTCTTCGCTGTTGTTTGAATTTCAGAGAATTCTCCTCATCCACCTAGGGAAATAGAGAATGAACAAAGGAGTAGGGTATACACAATCCTGGAATTTTTCAGAAATACGCACACCCTGCTGGTGGTCAATGGTTGTCAGATAAGCAGAAGGCAACACATTATTATCGGAACTGAGAAGAAGCGTATTCACATTTAATGCCTTGCTCGCTTACATGCAGCTTGTCGATATGGAATCCAGAAGACGAAATGATTTAATGCTAAAACAAAAGATCGAAATTTTAAATCGATATGACAGGTTGATTATGGTTACGAACAATTTACCAATGAGCTTCTTAGAAAAAATTGTAGACAGTCATCAATGGGCAGTAATTTTTTTTAATTATGTGTACAATTCGTATGTTTTAAAAAATAATATACAGTACATAAATAGTTCGTGTTCATTATTTAGTTCGTGTAAATTAAAGGGGGGGGGGGTAAATTTATCTAATTATGATATTATATAAATGTACATCTTCGTTTTCCTGTATATACCGTTATTTTTGTACCCACAAACAAACCATGTTGTTACATGTTGTTACCCGTACTAGTACGTGTCCCGCTACTATCAATCGTCAGAAAAAGGACTAGTACGTGTACCTCGCTGAAGTATCAATCGTCTGAAAACGACTACAATGTGTTAAGTGAAATTCTGCTGACATACTGTATCTTGTTTATTTGTATGATGCAATGGGTGCTATCATTGTTATTTCGAATTTATAATACATTTATTTTCTTGTGTCCTAAAGACAAATATTTCTTTTAATTGAAATCTGTTATCCTCAAGTATGTTATCAGAACCATATCTTTCCAAACCCTTCGGCCGGTATGCCTCAATGCACTTCTTAAGTTTCGAGGCTAATGTTAAGTCCATATGCTAATGTGAAGTTAGAGTAAATGCATATTTCCTAATGACTGATAACGTTTTCCGATTTTACGACTTCGCGTAGCATATCGTGTAGCATAACCTGCTATCCGATTTACCTACAACGTTAAATCCTTTCCGACTCCGCAAGGAGTGATAGTGCATGCGCGATATATCGCTCTGATTTATGAACATAGTCTATCCCGATATTATGAGCGGAAGAAAAAGAGCGTATGCGTGATACAACATTCCGATATATGAACATCGTCTTTCATATTTCCCGATATTGTGAGTGGGGGACAAAGAACGCATGCGCGATGTAAGCGATCACCGATTTATCTACACCATGAAATCATTCTTCCGACTGCTGGCTAGTGCAGAGGAAGCTTGTAGACAGACGAAGTAGTATAGACGGACTTAATAACTAAACTTAAAATTTCATTACTTGGCCAAAATGCAGAACATGTATTTTTGTTTCAAAATAAAAATTTTATTAAACGATTTTCTTCCAAATTATTACTTTAAGTGTGCATAACATAAAATTTAAATGTCTAATTTCTATATATTTATTGCTCCAGCATAACACTTCATGGTGAATAATTTTAAATTATATTGTCACGAAGATTCGAATGAACACACCGTTTAACTTAACAGAACAAGAATTTATTGAAGCTAAGTAGCAACTCGCAACCTTACAAGATCGAGAAATTGCCTACAACTAGTGGGTATCAGCTTTTATACCCGAACAGAATATTCGAGAAATAACTAATTTACATATTAAAGAAAGATCTAGAATGCTTAAGAACATAAGGAAACAATAAATAACATTTTTAAATTAAAAACCCGTACTTTGGATTAACTACCACGGAAAGCATCGAACCCAATTCTTCAGGACTGGATCGCGTGCTTTGACCATCCGGCCACTGAGCTCGCTTGAGAGACTTCTTTATGCGGCAATATTATAGAACATTAATTTCTATCGGAATAATTTAGAAAAAAATTTGTTAAATTGTTTTTACATTAGGCATATTGTGTACTGATATAATGTAATATAGCTTAAAACAATCCTAAATATTAAAATGTAATTTCTTAAATCGATATATCATTAAATCGTTAAAATATAAGAGTCTCACAAACACTTTTATGTTAAACAAGCCTGTTATAACAAACATATTCTAATTTATGAAAAATGGCATTATCGCAAATATTGTTTGAATAAAAAGATTATGATAAACTGTTACGTTGTTATTGTAACCTATTGGGCTGTTTGTCACTACACTAGTATTTCTTTAACAAAAAAATCAGTCATGTCTCAATCATTAATTCTGAATAAGAATGAAGTAAATTTAAGGTAAGTTTATTTAATTATGAACTAACACGCATATTTTAATAATAATCGATTTTGCAAATCTAAAGAGCAGCCGTTGAACACGAGTGACATAGAATTTCGTCTATTAAAACTGTGACATTTCGGATTTAACTTTCAAATAATTCTTAAATGAATGCATAAACTATTCTGGTTGTAAAAAAAGTTCTGATGTAGTGCATGTTACACCCCGTTCTTACTAAATGAAACTAAAGCAACAGAGTAATAGAATCAAGTCACGAGAACCAAGTTTTTTATTTACATATCATGAATGGTAAGGAAAAGAAATTAAGCAATCAAGCACAAGTATTTATTTGTTAGGAAATACTTTCAGTTTGGCTCGAATATTAAAGAGGGAAAGTGTTTGGTTTAAGGGGATTTCGAAGGGAAATTCTTCGTAAAAATGTTCTGTTATGTTTAGAATAAAATTTCCTCCTAAATCTTTAATTTGACATTAATTAAAAAATCATAAATAGAATTACATTTCTTACACGAATATTTAAAGAGAATAGAGATAAAAAAGAAAGAAAGAAAATAGTGAAATATAATAACATAAAATAAATTTTTAAAAAAGTAAAAATCACGTGATCTAAAATGTTAAATATTTAATTTCGGAAAACGATCTGTTACTCATGGCAGGGAAATAGATCGTAATAAGTAAAAAAAGAAATTAAAAATAAGAAATACGCCAAATAATAATGGAAAAATAAATAAATAAATACACTATTCCTAGTATAAAAACATCAGAATTTATATGATTCTTTAAAGAATATTTTACACACTATTACGAATTAAGTTACTTTAAAGATTTTAATTACTTTGCATCGTAATTAAAAGGAAAATATATTAAATGACACCAAATTTAGATTAAAAACAGAGCTTTATTTCTTTAACCAGATCTTAATCAGAGTTTAGCTTCCGAACAAATAGAACTACATTTCTTGCACGAATATTTAAAGAGAATAGAGATAAAAAAGAAAGAAAAAATAGTGAAATATAATAACATAAAATAAATTTTAAAAAAGTAAAAATCACGTGATCTAAAATGTTAAATATTTAATTTCGGAAAACGATCTGTTACTCATGATAGATAGATAAATAGATCGTAATAAGTAAAAAAAAGTAAAAAAAGAAATTAAAAATAATAAATACGCCAAATAATAACAGAAAAATAAATAAATAAATACACTATTCTTAATATGAAAACATCCGAATTTTTTTTATTTTAAAGAATATTTTGCACACTATTAACGAATTAAGTTACTTTAAAGATTTTAATGATTTTGGATCGTTACTAAAAGGAAAATATATTAAATGGCCCCAAAATTAGATTAAAATCAGAGTTTTATTTCTTTAACCAGATCTTAACCAGAGTTTAACCTCCCAACTTCTTGACTTGCCAAAAACTTTCCTATAGTTGATCTGAATCTCCCAGAAAACGTTTTTTATGATTAATCCAGCTATTTACGATTGCAGGACAAATATAAATATATAAAAAAGCTTTTACATGTATGGATGGTAGATAATTGAGGATTAACATCTTAAGGAGCGGTCTCACCAAAGTTGTGCGAACGATGGCCGAATGGTTAGGGTGCTGGCCTTCGGAACCGGAGTTCGTGGGTTTGAATCCCCGTATGGCATGGATGTTCGTAGCCGTTTGGAATCGGCTTTAAGCAGTAGGTCCCGGTCTCATTAGCTCTCGTGTTGCAAAAAGTAGACCTTAGCACTCCAAACCAAACCAAACCAAACACCAAATTTGTTTAACGGCTAACCACGATTAACCCATGGCGTCAACCAATGGTGGGGCGTAATCTCCATTTAAACAGAGATTAATCGCGGTTATCGGTTAAACGACTCTGGTGAGACTGGCCCAGAAAAAAAGCTCTTCTTCCGATATTTCGGAACATAATTTGAAATTAACAATCACAAAAAATACATGTTGTTTATTTAGCGCTGTCAATAAAATAAACCTCGGGTAACAGCAAATAGATTTTTTTAAAAAAGAATGTTGCTTATAAAATCAATTTTTTATTGCCATCTGATTCTTTAATCAGAAAACGAATATCAGTTAGTTAATAAAATTCAGAAATCAATATGAAATTTTAATCTAAAAGAATAATGCAGATATTATTATATTAATTCGAACAACGAAAAACTCCAAGCAATAAGATACCTCCATGTAAACTCGAATTTATTATTTATAACTTACTAGTAACTGATATGCAAATAACTTATGATAAAAGATAGTACATTGATAACAAAACTCTAATGATATATAATTAACAGCAACCACTGATTATATCTTACATGTTAAAGATTGTATCGTGGTATGACACACTATTGATGTAATGTCTTTATTCATTGAAAGAAAATAGTACAACTTCGATATTCACAAAGATTTTAATAACCCTAATTTTGAATTCTGCCTATAAAAAATACAGTTATTATAACTAATAACTATATTTTAAGAATGTCCCAGTTCATCGTTTATCATTCATCAGGTAAGAAAATTAATATATTCTATTTTTAATCTCTGTACATATCCAGAACAATTAATCAGGAATGGTTTAATACAATGATATAATCTTTAAACATCTACAAAGTAAAATTTTCTGAATTTTGTATGTAAAGTAAAACTCTCTGTATAAAATCTCTGTATCTTGGTTTAGAATTTATATGCATGCAACAAAATTTATATCAATAAAGTTTTAAGACAGAATTTTAGGTTGAAGGCCTGACTTTGAAACGTTGTTTGTTATAGTATACAAGGTGTATCTGAACTAAGGGACCAAACCTTAAGGGGTGCTCTGTGCCCTCTCCCCCCCCCCAAACTGGATTTCCCTCTTCCTATGTTAACACATTGTGTGCGGGTACATTTCGCAGCGGAATTGTACCGGGAGCGGGCGTTTTGCGCATAAATTTGGTTATTCAGTTAAATCTCAATAGATCGAAAATTATTTAATTTTTAACCACCTTTTCGTATTTTATATTAAATTATATATACAAATATATAAATAGAAATATATAAATAACAACCATAAGATTTTTGTAAACAAAAAATGTATTTTATAGTGGATAAATTTATAATAGTATCGTAAATATGAAAAATCAAATACAAATAGTAATATATATAGTTTTAATTTTTCCCGCTCTACGGTTCCGTATCGACTGATGTAAAAACTAGTTTTTATTTGTCTAAATTTTTGCAGAATCTATGTAGTAGACAAGAACAATCGGCTTCGTTTTCCTGTATATACCGTTATTTTTGTACCCACAAACAAACCATGTTGTTACACTAACCCGTACTAGTACGTGACCAGCTCTCAAGTATCAATCGTCAGAAAACGTACTAGTACGCGTTCCGCGCTCAAGTATCAATCGTCGGAAAACGCACTAGTACATGTCTCGCATAAAATGTGTAAACGCATAAGAGACATAAAATCCCCCCTCGCATTTGAAAACTGAACATCCAACTGAATTAAATCTGTTTTCTATAAGTAGTTTCATGCTAAACTGAAACAGAAAAGTACTAGTGACCATCAAAAGAGGTAATCGATAAGCAATATACATGTAATGATGATAAGTATATGGGTGACGTTAAATTAGAAAATATTGATAAGCTGCTTATAGTAACAAAATGACTGAAGATATATCGAACCGAAATAAATTATAAATGATTTTTTTTCGGTTCAGTTCCGGTTTTCGTTCCGACCAAAATAACGTTTTTCACCGGTTTTCGATTCAGTTTCAGTTTGAAACCCTGGTTTTAATTACTTGATTATTTTTTTTTCAATTCTACTTCACTATATATGTGTAACAATAAAGTTGATAATTTAACAAAATGCCTTATAACTTCCCTTAAAAGATTTACATTAGAATTACAGAATAGATAATCACATTCATTAAGCATATCTGTAACAATTCGTTTATCACCATTATAAATACAAAATATTTATTAAAGTAGAAACCGTGCTCAGTGAAAAGTAAAAAAAAGTGCATATTTAACAAATATCAAGGACTCAGTGCAGTGATATGTAACTCAGATAATTGTTCTCTAAAGCATTCATCTCTCAAGCAAATACAAAAGGTAAACCAACCTTGAATATTTCTTGTGATTTATTACTCGACTAAAAATAATGGCGTCACCGATTCTTGAATTTAAAAAAAGCGCCTTGACACTTATGCATCATTTGGGCTTCGTTTTCGGGTATAATCCATTATGTGACCTGGTATTTAGGGTTTTTAATAGAGTAATTAATGTTCTGTTAATCTTTTAAGTGCTGGTCTGACGTGAAGTGTTACAAAAGATTCAGAGAGGTGGAACAAAAATAACAAATACTTTTCAGAAATATTTTCTGTGCTGACTGATTGCAGTGGAGGAAACGGGAAATCAACAGTGGACTGGCAATTTTTCCTGAATACCCCCTCTATTAATTGCGAAATTTTTTAGATTTGTTTTTGTGTATTAAGCTTTTTAATTTTCTTTATGTTAAATTAATCTCCAAATAAACAAAAAGAGAAGATCTTTGTTGAATCATCAAATTAAATGAACGTGAAACATACTTTTGTATATAATTCATATAATTTGACTATATCAGTCACCACAGATCATTATAGCTGTATGAGAACGTAGTTGAAATTACAAAGGTCAGACGATTCTAGTCACCAAAACATCTGATGGTAGGGATTTTAATAGAGTAATTAATGTTCTGTTAATCTTTTAAGTGCTGGTCTGAATTGAAGTGTTACAAAAGATTCAGAGAGGTGGAACAAAAATAACAAATACTTTTCAGAAATATTTTCAGTGTTGACTGATTGCAGTGGAGAAAACCGGAAATCAACAGTGGATTGGAAATATTTCCTGAATACCTCCTCTATTCCTTGCGAAATTTTTTAGATTTGTTTTTGTGTATTAAGATTTCTAGTTTTCTTTATGTTAAATTAATCTCCAAATAAACAAAAAGAGAAGATCTTTGTTGAATCATCATATTAAATGAATGTGAAACTTATTGTTGTATATAATTCATATAATTTGACTATATCAGTCACCACAGATCATTATAGCTGTATGAGAACGTAGTTGAAATTACAAATGTCAGACGATTCTAGTCACCAAAACATCTGATGGTAGAGGTTTTAATAGAGTAATTAATGTTCTGTTAATCTTTTAAGTGCTAGTCTGACGTGAAGTGTTACAAAAGATTCAGAGAGGTGGAACAAAAATAACAAATACTTTTCAGAAATATTTTCAGTGCTGACTGATTGCAGTGGAGGAAACGGGAAATCAACAGTGGATTGGCAATTTTTCCTGAATACACCCTCTATTCCTCGCGAAATTTTTTAGATTTGTTTTTGTGTATTAAGATTTCTAGTTTTCTTTATGTTAAATTAATCTCCAAATAAACAAAAAAGAGAAGATCTTTGTTGAATCATCATATTAAATGAATATGAAACTTATTTTTGTATATAATTAATATAATTTCACTATATCAGTCACCACAGATCATTATAGCTGTATAAGAACGTAGTTGAAATTACAAAGGTCAGACGATTCTAGTCACCAAAACATCTGATGGTAGGGATTTTAATAGAGTAATTAATGTTCTGTTAATCTTTTAAGTGCTGGTCTGAATTGAAGTGTTACAAAAGATTCAGAGAGGTGGAACAAAAATAACAAATACTTTTCAGAAATATTTTCAGTGTTGACTGATTGCAGTGGAGAAAACCGGAAATCAACAGTGGATTGGAAATTTTTCCTGAATACCTCCTCTAATCCTTGCGAAATTTTTTAGATTTGTTTTTGTGTATTAAGATTTCTAGTTTTCTTTATGTTAAATTAATCTCCAAATAAACAAAAAAGAGAAGATCTTTGTTGAATCATCAAATTAAATGAACGTGAAACATACTTTTGTATATAATTCATATAATTTGACTATATCAGTCACCACAGATCATTATAGCTGTATGAGAACGTAGTTGAAATTACAAATGTCAGACGATTCTAGTCACCAAAACATCTGATGGTAGGGATTTTAATAGAGTAATTAATGTTCTGTTAATCTTTTAAGTGCTGGTCTGAAGTGAAGTGTTACAAAAGATTCAGAGAGGTGGTACAAAAATAACAAATACTTTTCAGAAATATTTTCAGTGTTGACTGATTGCAGTGGAGAAAACCGGAAATCAACAGTGGATTGGAAATTTTTCCTGAATACCTCCTCTAATCCTTGCGAAATTTTTTAGATTTCTTTTTATGTATTAAGATTTCTAATTTTCTTTATGTTAAATTAATCTACAAATAAACAAAAAAAGGAAGATCTTTGTTGAATCATCAAATTATATAATAATAGCCTAATTGTCTGTCCGCGAATTTTATAATTGTCTGGAATGGATACAGGCACCATATGAATTTTTCATGAGTAAAGGTTAGCAAATTGAAAACGAGTTCGAAATCCACCCATCTCCCCTTTTCGAGCGTTTAATGCTATTGTTTCAATCCTTATCCTTCCTCCTATTTATACGAAATTCATTTTGATAGGATGGCAAAGGCAGAGTAATATTTAAATTTCTGGACTGTTTCTACTTAAACCTTCATATACTCTAATTAGTTCGCTCGCAACGTGCAGGCGTTGTACGTTTGGTAGAAAGCCCGCTTGATCATCGTACTTCTCGGGTTGATTGTTCTATCCCCGAAACAGCCAATTTTTTAATGTCTCATAAATTTAATATTTTCTTCTTTTTCTTTTTAATTCTTATTCCGAACGTTGTTTTATTATTTTTAAAATAAATGCTTACTATTTTTCTACTTTTTATGATTTTTATGATTTTTATTTTATTAAATTCACGTGCTGTTGTACGGATATCCTTGGCCACATAAATATTTCCTGCTTTGTATTTTTGAACTTTCTTCTCGTAATGTAATAATAGCCTAAGATATCTGTTCGTCTGTCCTCGAGTTTATGAAGCAGGTGGACCTGGAATGGATAGAGTATCCATATTGGATTTTTGTTGAGTTACGGTTAGCAAAATTCAAAGCGAATAAAGTTTATCTTTTCCTAAACTATAGATCCGATTCTGAAGCAAATTGGTATGAATAAGCTTCTTATCACAGCGAAAAATACAATCTTTTTTAAAACGTTCGAAATACACTCCGTCCCCTTTTCGAGCGTTTAATGCCATTATATCAAGCCCCATTTTAAGAGCAAGCGATTAAATTTATCAATTTATCACATAATAAATAGGTATAAATAACAATTTTTTTCTAGCATTATGACTTCATACTTTTAACCATCTCATTTAATCATTTCTTATTTTAAATTATTTAAATGTCGTCTGCATTTTTCCAACGTTTTATCACTAAATTTGGATATTACATAAATAATTTTCTTTTTTATTTGACTTAAATAATAATTAAGTACATATGTGATAATTTTAATCGATTTTTGTTGAAAGGTAATTTCAGAAAAAAAAATTACCTGCCTTATAGTTCTTAACAATTTGAAAATTAAAAATTTTACTGATGTTTATGACGTATATGCTAATATTATGAATGTGAAATTATTTTTGTATAATTCATATAATTTGACTATTCATAACATAGACCATATAGCTGTATGAAAATTGTTGATTACAAATGTTAGACGATTCTAGTCATCAAAACATCTGATGGTAAATCATACAAAAAAGAACCTCTAAAAAATGAGAAACTGTCTTTTGTATTTGAAAAAAACATTAGTATTTTAATAATAGATACTTTCGGTAATTTGGTGATTTGAATGGTTAAATGGTTGCCAGTGACAAGTGGAAAATGATTTTAAAAAAACAAAATGTACATTTCAAGACAACAATTTAGTATTTCAAAACAATTTTCAACTTTTCATAAATATTTCTAGGATAGTTAATATTATACTCAAATATATAAATTAAGTAAAAAATACACTAAAGTATGGATAATATGCTTTTTTAAAGCATAAAACACACTTTTGAATAACAGTTACTTTTAATAGCATGTGGCATCCACTCGATTGTAAAATCAGTATATTTACATTAGATAAATCAGTAAATAGGGACATTTTTCGAAGACAAAACCTTACATTGTTTGAAATTCAAATTTTGACAGTGAGATTTTTCAAAATTTGAAATTTTTAAATTAAATATTTTTTAAAAGTATGCAAAAAAGGTATTAAAAAAAAATTTTTTTTTACAGAAATTCAGTCTATTTAGATGTAATTTATTCTTTCCTTTAATTTTTTCAAGGAATTCTTTTTAATTGTCGATGATTTTTTATTTCAATGTATTTTACAATGTGTTCCTGTTTTCAAAATGATTTTAGTATTTTGTAAATTTCTCGGTAATGATGTTCGGTAAATGTGGTTTGAGATTCATCCAAATCAAAAATCCCGATTTTTTAAAGGAGAGCTCCATGTTGTAAGAAGAGGAGTTGAAAAACACAAAAATGAAAAGGGAACTCGGGTACATTAATCGAGGGCCACAAATAATCCTTCAAAGAGCATATGGCTGGAGAGCCGCAGGTTGGCCACACCTGGAATAGAATATTAAACCTTTTTAAAAATCATTTAAGATTTTTTATGACTTTTAAATGTGATTTCGCTTCTTTCATTCTTCCCTGCCAATATTTTCTGAATCCGTTTTTGTATAAATTTAAGATTTCTAGATTTCTTTATGTTAAGTTCATCTCCAGATGACCAGAAAAAATGAATATCTCTGTTAAAACACATTAAAGAGGCGTGAAACTTTTACGTATTATATATTTCATAAGAGTTGTCTATTTCAGTCATCAGCAGACATGATAGTCCTTCAATAAGATGTCGTTAAAATTGAATGATAACGTCATTGAAATTGCTGGTGTTTTCTAGTCACCAAAACATCTGGCGATAAGAGAATAGAAAAAAAAATCTCAAAAAATAAAAAGAAAAGAAACTACCCATTATTTATAAAAAAATATCACTTAGTATCTGGTAGGGGGAATGCAAAAAGGGAAGTCACTGCAGTGCGGAAAATTTTTCAGTTGGCAATAACGGTGATTAGAGTGCAATGGATAATGGTCACCAATGACAAGTGGAAAATGCTTCCTGTTGTCACAAATCAAATGGAAATGGAAAGAAAGTATATCAGCATTTAAAGACAATAGCTATTCTAAATGACTTTCAAACAAATATCACACCCATAATGCGAGTTCAAATACAATTAGATTATAATTTTTTAATTGTAAGGATAACATTAATTTTTTTTATCTACAAAACGTAATTTTTGCTTAACATGCTACCTTTTCAGACATGAAAATTTCATTAATATAGCTTTTTTTTCTTTATTCTTTTTTTTTAAATCTCATCCTAAATTAAAAAGTTCTGCTTCTTTTTTAATGATATTGAATGACAAATTTTTTAACGATGTTCTAACTTTTAAAAAAATTATTTATCTCAGTAATTTCTAATAAGCAGTAATTTCAGTAATAAGCAGAATATTTTTTAAAACAATGTAAAACTACGAACCAAATGAAAAAAATTCTGTAACTCGAATGATGATTTTTGATAGAAGATATCTCGTTTCATTCCTTAATCTTAAAACTAAGGTATCTGATATTTTGGAATTTTAAAATACTAAAAAAAAAACAATTAAGAATTGGAAAAACTAAAAAATATAGTTTACCGAGTTAGGAAATATAAAATATCTCTCGTAGTAATATAACTAAGATTCATAGATTTAAAAAAACAACAACTTTTATTTGATGTAAAAAGTTAGTAACTAACTTGCAAATTTCAAAAGTTATTTTTCAGATAAGTGAATTTATATATTTTCACTGCGTGTGTATATATATATATATATATATATATATATATATATATATATAAAGAATTATAGCTATATAATAAACCCAAATAATTTTTATAAAATTAGACCATTATTAATGACGTAGGGAAAAATTTAAGCAAAGCAGGATTCTTTATCATTTACTGAATAAAAAATAAATAAGCTGTTATATGAACAAAGTTCAAGTCTTGGAATATATGAACAAACTTTAAAGTTCAAAGGTACTGTGTCCTTTAACAATTTTCAAGAATAGAGAACTTTATCTTTCTAAAATGGAGACTTTATATTAAGTATTTTCTGATAAAACTTATTTTCAGTATGTACTTTGTATTACTAATTTCACACGTTATTGGATTACAAGAACTTATAAGGTCTGAATTTTTCTGCTATCCTGTCAAGTCGGAATTCTAAAGGCGCTGCCTTTTGAGAGATGGGAATTCAGCTACTCATAGATGAAAATTAATTTAAAGCAGAAGTCTCAGACTAAATGTCTTTTGAAAAGCATAAAACTAATTATAAATTCAGATATCAAACCAAAAATCAAATTGCTTCATTCTTTAAACATTATGCTTATATTTTTAACACTTCGCTAAACGTATTTTTACGTTTTTTGCAGTCTGTATGGAGCGCATTCAAAAAATACGTATTTAATAAATTTGTGGTGTTTTACCACCACAAATCTACTAAATACGTATAAATATATCATTATATGCGTGTTGTTTGCTCTGCTATGCAACGCTTTGAATTTTTTCTTTCCACAAATTATGATTGTCGAGTTACTCGGTGTTTTGTTGCATTATTTTATCTTCAATAATTCCTAGCTGAAGACTACAAAGTCATGTTTTGTCAATTTGAAACCTGGTTTTTTTTTTTATTTTGAATACAAAATATAATAAATAGTTCTATTTGTACTTGGCATGAAAAAATACTTTTCAATACAGTGTAAAATTTTAAAAATCGTTTGTTTTTGTGATTTCGTAAAATTTTTTTTTGTTAAATAATCATGCATAGTAATATATCAATTGTTAAATATATCAGTTGTTAATTTATCATTGAAATAATCATGCAGTTCGTTCCATAAAAACAATGTAGTTTTCGATTCTGACTAAATTTTTTGAATAACTAAACTTTCGCATTCACGAAAAACGTCCGCTGCTTCATTCTGTGAAGTATACATGCTTAATGTTAAGAAGTATTAATTCTTTTTTTATTGTAATAAAAAAAATAGCCATCAAATAAGTCTTTCCTTTGAAGTTGTAATATGTTATTACTTTATAGATTTACATCAAAATGTAAGCTTAAATTACAATAAAATATAAATGAAACCAGTGAACGCTTACCTTCTTAAGTGTTAAAAAACATAAACACCTTTACAAAGTCCAAAAACTTGTACTCACCTGAAAAATAAATAATAATTTTAGGATATTTCATATTTAAGGATATGCATACAATAAAATATAATAAAATAAAATCAGCAACTAGTTAAATCATTGAATCTGGTAGTAAAATTTTAAAATAATATTTTCTAAAATAAATAACAGTATTTGATTTCTAAAATTTCTAATAATTACTTTAAATGCTACCAAAACGTAAATAGGAATTTCTCATAAAATACCAGAAAACTCGTTTTGCAATTAGAAAGTAACTCAAAAGTAATTCATTACACTATTGTGTGAGACATAAAGAAAACTAGTTGTGTAGAGTAATTATACAGTAAGATATATACGTCTAATAAATGAAATCTCAGTCAGTTTCACGCTGTTTCAATTAGACTGCAAACAGAAAACACAGAAACTTAATTAAGATATAAAACCTTAATATCGTGAAATATAAAGATAGATATTAAATTTTAATATACATTCTTGAGGTATTTTTAAGGGTTCTTAAAACTTTTAAACCTTTATTTTTTCAATTTTTCAAAATATATATGTAAGGAAAAGTAAACTAGATAGGGAAACTAATGTAGGCTTTTCGTATAAAACCCCAAATACATTTGTTTACTCTTTAGATAGAGGTCTACATAGCAAACAAAAAGTACACCTTCTTTGAAAATCATTTAAAAAAAATAAAATAAAATAAGGTACAAAATGACGATATCTTGAAATCAGAAGCTATATAGATCTTAAAATATAATCTACATCAGTTTTTGTGGTATATATATATATATATATATATATATATATATATATATATATATATATATATATATATATATATAAACAATGTAAAATAAGAATTAATTTTACAGATACAATTTTTTAAAATTTGTATCTGAAGTGATAGGTATATTTAATATTTAGAATTTCAATTTTTAAAGGCTATATAAACGCATACCAAGTTGTACCATAGAAAGTAATTTGCAATTAATTGTTAATTTTAAAGTACAGCAGAACCTCGATTAAACAAAACTCTGTTAACCGAAGTCGGTTTTTTCTTTACTTTTTTTTTTCACTTTCTACTATCATCCAAAATTTCTTCTTTACAAACTTGTATTTTCAAAGTTTTCTTTTTTCCCACATTCTTTTCATATGCAAGCCTTCCTTTGCAAACTACGAGTGCAGATAAATAATTTGGAATTCCCTTTTTTAGAATGAATACCTTCTCGAAAGAACAATTCTCGGTATGATTGTACTCCTTTCCACTTTCAGACAGCCCTGTTCTAAACAAAAACAAACCCTATTTCGAAATTTGGAAGGTCATACTGCCGAGTCCTAGAACAATAGAATGTTATTGCACCAATGACGATACTACATATGAAACAAGATGATTATTGATGAATTCTTAATTATCCGAAAATTTCGATTATCGAAAGTTCGATTATTGGTTCGGTCCCAATTAGTTCGGATAATAAGGTCGGACTGTAGATTATAATATTTACTGGAGGAATTGTTTAGTATTGGTTAATATAAAATAAGATAGAACTTTTATTGTAAAAAACAAATTTTCGCTGAAGTAAAAATTCAATAAAAAGGAAACAGTGATAACATATTGTATTAAAATAGCCTAACAAAACATCTTGAAAAGGCTGAGATGTAATAAGGAATAAATTGAAAATAAACAGCATAACAAAAAGTCAGAAAACTAGTGATTAAAAAAAAGTTTCCTATACAATAAACCAGAATTTCTAAGCATTATGGAATGTTTATTCTTTAAATTTCGTATCATAGAAAGTTTCTAATAAAACACATTCATAGTAATAAAAAAAATTTGATAATATATATAATAAATTTCTTCTTTCTTCTAAAGTAAAAATAACATATATAGTGTTTCGCTTACTCTCAAACAATAGAAGTAATTTAAAAAAAAAACTTTTTATAATAGTTTACCTAGTAGAAAAAATATTTTAAATTTTCCTTATTTTACTACACGCGCTTAAGGATTTGTGAAATCACCTTATTTAAAATAAATTTTAAAACTTTAATCTATTTCCTCCTAAACAGATATTTTTAAAAATGTTTGTATTTCCTTTTTCTTTTTAAAATAGATTTAAGTTGATCGACCGCTTTCCCTGGCTCCCGGATTTCTCTTTTAAGGGGTCTTAAAAAAAAAAAAAAAAAAAAAAAAAAACCCCTCTTTTCATAACTTGAAAACTGCCAGTTCTACAAGCATAATTTTTTCACAGATTTAGATCAAAATATTATCTTAAAGCACATATCTCATTCTTTTTTGAAATATAAAATAAATTTTTACACTTTGTAATTAACAAAAATGATATCAAGGCACATGATTACTAAAAATATAATTAAGTTTAAGACAAACTTATTGTTTTAAAACATACTACAATATCTGAAAATAAGTCAGAACCTAAATTTGTTACATATTTAAGATACATATATATTTTTAAAAGTTATTTGAAAAAAAGGGAATGTTTTTTCCTTAAAAATTAAAAATCTATCATTGAAAAAGAAACATATTTTGGGAAATATACAAGATAGTTTAGGTTCAATCGGATGAAAATTATACTGTATACAACCTGTGAAAATTTTGTGAAAACGTAATAAAATATTTTTGTGATAACGTGCGTTACATTAAAAAAACAAGAACAAATTGAGAAAAATCAAGTTAAAGCTTTGCAAGTTTAAATGTGTTTACAGTAAACCGCTGACATGTTAAAAACGTGAAAAAAAGAGATAGTTCTGAAAATTTTAATACCAATCCACGAAATTTTTTTAGTGGATCGTTTTAAAATGTTCAGAACTGAATTAATTTTCACATGTATTTCATAGCCCCTCTCAATATTGACATTTTTTATGTGGATTGTTTTAAAATGTTCAGAACTGAATTCTTTTTCACATATATTTCTTAACGCCTTTCAATATTGGAAATGTTTTACGAATTGTTTTAAAATGTTTAGAACTGAATTACTTTTCACATATATTTCATAACGCCTCTCAATATTGGAAATGTTTTACGCGGATTGTTTTAAAATGTTCAGAACTGAATTTCTCTCCACATATATTTCATAGCCTCTCTCAATATTGAAAATCTTTTATGCGGATTGTTTTAAAATTTTTCAGAACTAAATTCCTTTTCACATATATTTCACAACACCTCTCAATATTGGAAATTTTTTCCGCGAATTATTTTAAAATGTTTAGAACTGAATTCCTTTTCACATATCTTTCACAACACCTCTCAATATTGGAAATTTTTTATGCGAATTATTTTAAAATGTTTCGAACTGAATTCCTTTTCACATATATTTCATAACGCCTCTCAATATTGAAAATTTTTTACACGGATTGTTTTAAAATGTTCAGAACTGAATTCTTTTTCACATATATTTCTTAACTCCTCTCAATATTAGAAATGTTTTATGCGGATTGTTTTAAAATGTTCAGAACTGAATTTCTTTTCACATATATTTCTTAACGCCTCTCAAAATTACAAATTTTTTATGCGGATTGTTTTAAAATGTTCAGAACTGAATTCCTTTTCACATATATTTCATAGCCTCTCTCAATATTGACATTTTTTATGCAGATTTTTTTAAAAATGTTCAGCACTGAATTCCTTTTCACATATATTTTATAACGCCTCTAAATATTGGAAATGTTTTACGCGAATTGTTATAAAATGTTCAGCACTGACTTCCTTTTCACATATATTTTTTTCTAAAAAAAAATCCATTTTTTGTCGATTTAACAGTCGTATGACCCCTTAAATGAGCCACGAGTATTGAACTAAATGCTCAAGCATATTTATTGATAATTAATATTAATGCAGGATTACGCGTATCTTACGTAAAGAGGTCAAAAGCAATTGATTGCAGTAACCTATTTAAAATTACTCCTGTGTAAAGTCCCTTATCCCAGAGACATATAATTTACATTGTATCATATGAAAGTGATGCAAGTGATGCATACAGTTCCTTTCAAATCCTATTCGATGACAACATCGGCAGACTTACAAGATAAAAAAAAAATCTGTGTGGGGCCACACCAGGTATGTACCACATTAATGCATTTCAGCACGATTCTGGGAACCACACAATGTGACATTTTTCTAAAAACCTGTTATTAGGATTCTGTGTGTAACGGAGCCTCACACTTATAAACGGTGATCCACCAGACCAAAAAAGTGACATTTGATTTTCGTTCCAAAGAGAATTACACTTCTCTCCTCTGTCAAGGACTTGGAGACGTTGTGAAAGAAAGGAAATGGATTCGTGTAAGAATAAGATTGTCACATAAAGTTCCTTGAGACATTCTTTTAAACTCTATTCGAATTTATGCCCGTGTTATCCGAGATTTTTTTTTTATCAATGGGGATGTAGACTAGAATTGCATTTTTCGAGGAATGTTAAACTGTCTGCACCTCCCTGGTCCATGTTGCGGAATATTTTTATTTTTACTTCAGGTGGCATCGTGTTTTCCCTACTTTTCAGATGTTTAGCTGATAAAATAACATGAACCAAAATAATTACCAATGAAGAATTCTGTAACGAATGCATTGCCGTATTCAGAAATTACATCCGGAGGGGGACCAAGGGAAATGCATTGTTTTTTTGTGAATGATACTTCAGCAAAGCTACAGGTTATCTTATGTATGTATACCCCTAATGAGTATCATATACAATGGGGTTTTAAAATATCAAAATGATTATATCAAATTGATATAATGAACAAATTTAAAGCCTTGAGTGAGTAATGACGTAACTACACAATCAATTTAAAAGCAACATAAACATTGAAAACTATACATGGTATTTAATTCTAATTATTAAAACAGAAGTACATCCAACAAAAAAAATAATTTTGAAATAAAATGAACATGTCTAAATCTTTTATCTGTATATTATAAAACATGCTAGCCTTGAAAATTTGCAAAAAGTTTTCAGAATTTCTTCCGATTGTGTATCAAAATTGTGATGCATAGCGAAAAGTACTATCAATTTGTTCTTACTGGTCGAATACAATTTGCAAAGTCTGTTTAATTCAACGTCACTAAACACACTATTCTAAGCACACTGTTGTCTATACACAGTTACGTAGATGGCACGCCCACACACATGGTCTATTTTCTTTCCACGAAACAGTCTTTTTAGAATTTCGGAGGGGGACTAGTCCATTAAATTCCCCCTTGACAACGGCCTTGAATGAATGTCTTATAAATGTCTTTACTGAAAGGACAACGAAAAATTATTAACGTGTAACTAGAATAAGTAGCTAGAATTTGAGTGAGTTTTATAAATAAACATAAAAACATGAGCCTAATAAATAATTGATAAAAAATGGTTTGTCGCATATGTGCTTTGACCAATAAATGAATACCAACATTTTTCCCACAATACAATTTCGACCCTCGAAAGAAAACAACTTTCTCTAAGGCCAAACATTGGCCGATTGGTTAGGGTGCTGGCCTTCGGTACCGGAGTTTGTGAGTTCGAATCCCACAGTGGCATGGATGTTCGTAGCCGTTCGAAATCAACTTTAAGCTGTAGGTCCGATCTAATTAGCCCCCGTGGTGCAAAAAAGTAGACCGTAGAACTCCAAACCAAACCAAACCTAAGACATTGAGATATTTATAATAAAACAGTTCACTCCACAATACTAACTGTAAATCAAAATGGTGAAAGACAAAAAGATAAGAAGATACCCATGATGTCAATTTAAATAAATTAATAAAATCATATTCGTGTCATATTCGTACATGCATGGGATTTACCTGATTACCTGGGGAAGAAAATGAAAGCATACCAGCTGAAAAAATGATGCTGAGAAATTTTAATGTAGCAAAATTAGTCGAATATTAAATAAAAAACGAAAACAGAATTCTGTCTTTTCAGTCTCACAAAACGATAAGGTAAACTACATTTCTATTTTTCAACTAATTATACTGATTGTAAATCTAAATACCATTAAAATTTGTATGTCTTTCTTTTGTGTAAATATGTCCTATTGTATAATAATTTTGAACTTTCTATCAATTTTACAAAAACTTGCATCAAAATTTGTATAAAATCGATTATTTGGGTTATTCGCTTACTCAGGACAAGGCATTTCCTGACAATCTCGGTTAATCGGAGTCTTCTGTATCTACATTATCTGATCTCGGTTAATCATAATCTTTTGTATCTACATTATCTGATCTCGGTTAATCGGAGTCTTTTGAATCTACATTATCTGCATACTAAGATGATTTTGATGGATGGTCATAAAAAAGCTATGGGTAACAGGTAAGAATCCATCCTATTTTAAACTGAAATTTTAACTCATTTTGCGATTGTATATATAACTGTCAGAACAAGCTTAGTAAAAATAAAACGCTTATGAAAACTCCTACAATTTTTTTATAAACGAATGGCTAAAGGTTAAATATATGTCTGACATATAGCTGAACACTGAAGGATAAATATGTATTAACCCACGTTCTACGCTACTCATATTCCTAGAATCGCAATTCGTTCTCTAGAAATAACACAAAACATTTTAAATATTTTCAATCATAACACAAGAGATCTTTAAAGGACTGAGGATCTATTTTCTTCTCCCGCACCTGATAAAAATTACACACTGTTAAAAGAAAACTGAGTGATGTGAACTTTGATCTGACCTGAAAATGGATGATTCACTTGTTAAAACCACAGAATGAATTTTAACGGCCCACCTATGCTACCGGATCTATAAAGCGTTCCGGGTGTAAGACAAACATTGTAACTACACAACCTGCATGCTACCTACTTTTTTAATCAGATCCTACGCCAAGAAATTCTTTTCTTCCCTTGCTTACTTTGAAGAAGGCAACATTCAGAAGCATTGTGTTTATTTAGCTGTCGCGGCAGTCACCTCGCGAAACCCGTTTGATAAAAATGGACTTAGCACAAAAGAGACGAATCCCGAGTTCTTTGACATTTTGTCGTGAGTTGTAAAACGACATGTTATAGCCCAATTAGAATACCGGAAATTTTAATATTGGGTGATCATAGTGAGCGGTAATTTGGAGTCAATGACTTCACTTTCGATTTATAACAAAGTGAAATACGAGAAATGTATGAGGAAACCTGCCACTTCATTACTTTAAAATAGTTGTCGCCAAATTTAAAAAACTTCTGAGCAACCATACTGCTTTTAGATTCTACTGTCAACTACCAAAAGAAACCATAAAAGAAATGAGAATTCTTTTTCAAATTTTATATTCATTTATTGACAATAAACTTCAACTTCGATTCTAAAATGTGAAGTACCAGAAATGTATGAGAAAAACCACCAATTCATTACTTTAAACTAGTGGTCGCCAAACTTAACTTCTGAGCAACCATACCTATTTTAGATTCTACTATCAACTACCAAAAGAAACCAGAAAAGAAATGAGAATTCTTTTTCAAATTTTATATTCATTTATTGACAATAAACTTCAACATGTATTCTAAAATAGTGAAAACCAGAAATGTATGAGAAAACCCATCACTTCATTACTTTAAATTAGTGGTCGCCAAACTTCTGAGTAACCATACCGCTTTCAGATTCTACTATCAACTACCAGAAGAAACCAGAACAGAAATGAGAATTCTTTTTTAAATTTTATATTCATTGGCAATAAACTTCAACTTCAATTCTAAAAAAGTGAAATACCAGAAATGTATGAGAAAACCCACCACTTCATTACTTTAAACTAGTAGTCGCCAAACTTAAGAAATTTCTGAGCAACCATACCGCTTTTAGATTCTACTATCAACTACCAGAAGAAACCAGAACAGAAATGAGAATTCTTTTTCAAGTTTTATATTCATTTATTGACAATAAACTTCAACTTCGATTCTAAAAAAGTGAAATACCGGAAATGTATGGGGAAACCCCCACTCCATTACTTTAAACTAGTGGTCGCCAAACTTCTGAGCAACCATACCGCTTTTAGATTCTACTATCAACTACCAGAAGAAACCAGAACAGAAATGAGAATTCTTTTTCAAGTTTTATATTCATTTATTGACAATAAACTTCAACTTCGATTCTAAAAAAGTGAAATACCGGAAATGTATGGGGAAACCCATCACTCCATTACTTTAAACTAGTGGTCGCCAAACTTCTGAGCAGCCATATCGATTTTAGATTCTACTATCAACTACCAAATGAAACCAGAAAAGAAACGAGGATTTTTTTCAAATTTTATATTCATTTATTAACAATAAATTTGAACTTCGATTCTAAAAAGTGAAATACCAGAAATGTATGAGAAAACTCATCACTTCCTTACTTTAAATCTGTGGTCACCAAACATGTGCATCTTCTGAGCATTTGTACTGTTTTTAGATCCTACTGTGGGTTCCCCCCCAAAAAAAAAAAAACAGTACAGAAATAAAAATGTTTTTCAAATCTTACATTTGATTACTAATAATACATATGTAATAAATATAAAATTAGTTTTAATAAAACTATATGTAAGAAAAAGAAATTGAATAATACAATTAAAAGTTTAGGTAGTAAAAATAATATTGTTAAATCCTGAGAAACTTCATTTTAGTTCGACATACTAGCGTCATCTCAAATTAGCTTCAATACTTAAAAAATATCGTACGTTAGCTTCAATAGTTAAAAAGTATAATAGTTAAAAAATACATTTTCATAGAAGGTTCTTAAAAACTGCCAAGAGCCTCTTAAACAGCTGTAAATGGTATAATATAAGAAAAAAAACTCACTGAAAAACTTTATGCTCTCCTACCCGCTCATAAACAATTTACATATATAACCAATTATTCTTTTTAAACATAATTGTATCTTTGTTATATTTTAAACATAGAAAAGTAAGTATCTATATTAAATCTATAAGAGTCCAAGAAAAAGTACAACTGGGCGGCAGTTAGAATTTCCTGTATTAGAGGAATACGTAATAATTTTAAACCGAAAAAATGTCAACCAAAATGAATATTTATTCATTTACCTGGGATCTGAATCTCAAATACTGATTAGATGAAAAATACTTTTATTTCATAGAGTTTATAATAATCAGTCGTGTGTGTTGGCTAAAAGAATCAATTATTAAATTTATTTTTAATTAAAAATATCTTATATTAATCATTTAATACTACAAAATCGTTGTACAATCATTCATTATATTGAAAAAAAAAAGTACGTGTAATTTTATGTAATTAGATTCTCCAAAATAACATATTCTCCCCTCCCCGTGATGCAACATTGGTAAAAGGAAATCTTCAATACTTTACCATAATTTCTTAATAACATGTCATATTTTAACAAAAATAATGGTAAATCTTAAATACTCGTTAGATGAAAAATACCTTTATTTCACAGAGTTCATATTAATCAGTCGTGTATGTTGGCTAAAAGAATCTATTATTAAATTTATTTTCAATTAAAAATACCTTATATTAATCATTTAATACTACAAAATCGTCGTACAATCATTCGTTATATGCCAAAAAAAAGTATGTGTAATTTTTTGTAACTAGTTTCTCTAAAATAACATATTTTCCCCTTAATGCAACATTGGCAACATCAATACCTTACCATAATTTCTTAATAATATGTCATACTTTAGCAAAAATAATGGTGAATCTTAAATACTGGTTAGATGAAAAATACCTTTATTTCATAGAGTTCATAATAATCAGTCGTATGTATTGGCTAAAAGAATTTAATATTAAATTTTTTAAATTAAAAATATCTTATATTAATCATTTAATACGACAAAATCGTCTTACAATCATTCGTTGTATGCCAAAAGAAAGGTATATATAATTTTATGTAACTAGTTTCTCCAAAATAACATATTTTCCCCGTCTTCAGTACCTTACTATAATTTCTTAATAACATGTCATATTTTAGCAAAAATAATGGTGAACACTAAATGCAATTGCCACAACAATCCTTTTAAATTACTGCGATTGCTTGAAATGACAAACGTGAAATACCAATCCGACGGGAACAATGTACTATACCATTCAGTTAGCTTTTACCCAATCAACGACCTGACATCTTTTTCTCAATCATAAACCGTATCATTTAAATATTTCTGTAATCATTCTCAGAAAAGAGAAGCATTTATTGGAAAATTCCCTGCCGTTCATCGCTGATTAGAACATAAAGTATTCCACAAACTTGAGTTCGGAGGTCTGTTCCTTGCCATTGAAAAGCATCACAACTTATATTTACTTCTGCCATGGAATGCTAAGAATGTCGTAATAGGTTGTGTGTCTATCTGATAGAAGAATCGTAAATTCTCCCTTATTGAAATCCACTGAATTGTATGACACACGGTGACAATGCTCTTTTCAAACACACGGTTTGTGTGCGTTTGTAAGCATAAAAAGAAAGCAAAGTAAAACTACTTTCACTGTTACACGAGCTTTTACTTTAGAGATAAGGCAGGTAAATGTCTTATTTGACTAGAGTATTTTGGCGGTCAATGTCTCCAATAAAGAACTCAGTTGATACGACCAAAAATGTTTAAAAAAGAACAATATTCTGTGACAAAATTCCGTAGATAGGAACAATATGCGTAATAAAACATTGACGATAATTTTATGCACTGTAATTTCTGGTAGATAAACCGCCATGGTGTATGCGCAGACCTGCCAACTTTTGAATATTGAAAATAGTAGCACTTGACAACTTTTGAAATCAAAAATAGTAGCACACTAATTTGTGAGGTAGGTTGGATAGCTAGTTTTTACACCATAAATCCTGGGCAATCACACGTGTGCCATAACACAATGCACTTAAAAGAAACCCTAGTCAGTGGATTCTGACAACTATGATCAACAGAAGTTGATCCGATGAGTAACAATATATATATATATATATATATATATATATATATATATATATATATATATATATATATAATATATATATATAATATATATATATAATATATATAATTTATAATAAATATATATAATAAATATAATAACGATAATAAATAAAATGATAATGAAATATTGATATCGATATGAACTGATTTCACTACTAAAACTGCTGTTTGGTAAGTATTTAATATTTTAAAATATTTCCAGATAATTCAAAATCCTGCATTCAGGCTTATCGGATTTTCATAAAAAGAGACAAATTTTCTTCATCAACTTCAATGATTTCAGTGTTGGTAATGCATTCCTTACTTGTACTGACCTAAATAAACAAACAAAAGGTTTCGACTTACTGAAACTCATTGCCGGCAATTGAAAATCCGTAAATCTTCTGCGTTATCTCTTTAATCTTTCGAAGACACGATCGCTCAGATCAAAATATGTATTATGATTATTATCTAAACTAGTCGAGACCTGAAATCTACGTCAGATCAGTATCTGTATGCATAAGGTGAGAGAAAATGAGATTTCATAAAAGGTGACGGCCAAAATTTATCATTTGACTCTGTTCCTCATAAATCGATTCATTTTTCAAATTCAAACTGTCCTAGTTAGCAAAAATAAAATAGCCGATGGGGGTCAAATGTAAATTGGAAACAGTGCTCGGAGAGGTAGATTTATTTTTGGCCTTCGGTTCTGGCTAAACATTCATTTGCATACATGTTCCGAAATATATGTATTTTTTCGCGTCTCTCATATTTTCTACAAAAATAGATATTGATTTGTGAGAGTGAATAAGACAAACTATCCCATCACTTCATCGAGGTTCAATGATCTGACGCAACAGGCAGAAATGCAGAAAAGTTTGGTTTGGATTGCACAGCGATCTTGGTTGTTTCAAAAGAGGAAAACGGAATAAAAAATGAGTATTTGTGAAGCTATAATAAATAATTTATGTTAGAGAAATAATGTTATTACAAAATATAAATATTTTTACGTCATGCAAAAATGCAAAAAGTTACAAAAATATACAAAACTTTAGAGAACTGCAAAATATTTGAATTGGTTTTGTAAGTAAGTGTTGTTGTCTCAAAGAGGAAAACGGAATAAGAAATAGGTATTTTATAAAGTTGTAATAATAAATCTTTAATAGTGAACTAATGTTTCGTAACAAATATAAATAATATTTTGTACAAATTTCGTGCTGTATGCAGACTTAAAAGTGTAAAGAAAAATGTTTTACTGCTTACATTTATAAAATTAATATTGGACCAGGCGATACTAAATTAATTCAACATTGAAATTTCACATGAAAATTGTTTAAAATAAGCTAAAACAATAACACAATTTTAGCTTATTTTTATTAGAAAGAATTCTTATCTGTTAGTTAACTGATTTTATCTTTATCTAATTATTTATTTTTATCTAATTTTATCCTTAGAGGGGTTGGAGGAGTGGAGTTTTCATAAAGAAAACGTTCACTTGCATATTTAAAACAAGTAGCATAAATCTAAGGTAGAAAACTAGTAGAATAAAAATAAACTGTGTAGACTATAAGTAATGGCATGGTATCATACGATGGTATTATTTTTACTATGAGTACACGAGCTAATACAGAAATGGTAGTACTATTACAAGGAACTGAAAACAGTTTAGATAGAAGAGAGTTAAAACTGCGACTTCTGTGAAAATCTTTCTTTTGAGTAAAGGTTATGTTGCGAGTTGAACGGAGAGTAACTAAAATAACAATGTGGTATAAAAACGACAGCTGTGGTAGAGACAGAAGTTAGGAAGTTGGTGATGGTTACGAAATGAAGAGTGACAATAGTTATTATGATACATATTTGAACCAAGAGATAGCAAAGAGTACAAGACTATGCATGTCAATTAATAAAAATAAGCTGTGAAAAGTACAAATAATGTCGTGCAATGAAAATAGCCATACCACGAGTAAACAGTTCAAAACAGATATGGTTGCATTACAAAGAACTGATAGCGGTTTACTTGGAAGAGATTTGGTACCGCGACTTCGGGGAGAATCGCACTGAGAAATAAATATAAGTTTAGCCATGGATTGTAGGCGGTGGAATGGGAGGTAACTAAAATAATAATGTGGTATTGGAACGACAGTTGTGGTAAAGTCAGAAGTTGGTGATAGTTAACGAGTTGAAGGGCGAGAATAGTTATTACGATACATATTTGAAAGAAAGTATAGAAAAGAGTACAAGACTATGCATGTCGATTAATAAAAATAAGCTGTGTAAAGTATAAATAAAGGCGTACGATGAAAATAGCCATACTACGAGTAAACAGTTCAATACAGATAAGGTTGCATTACAAAGAGCTGATAGCGGTTTACTTGGAAGAGATTTGGTACCGGGACTTGGGTGAAAATCGCACTGACAAATAAATATAAGTATAACCATGGATTATGAGCTGTGGAATGGGAGGTAACTAAAATAATAATGTGGTATTGGAACGACAGTTGTGGTAAAGTGTTAGTGATGATTAACGAGATGAAGGGTGAGAATAGTTATTACGATACATATTTGAAAGAAAGTAGAGAAAAGAGTGCAAGACTATGACGTCAGTTAATAAAAATAAGCTGTGTAAAGGATAAATAATGTCGTACGAGGAAAATAGCCATACTACGAGTAAACAGTTGAATTCAGATAAGGTTGCATTACAAAGAGCTGGCAGCGGTTTACTTGGAGATTTGGTACCTGGACTTGGGTGAAAATCGCACTGACAAATAAATATAAGTTTAGACATGGATTGTAGGCAGTGGAATGAAACGTAACTCCCTGGTAACGGGTAGTTAATGGGAGTGTAAAGTATAAATAACGTCATAATGCCATACGGTAGAAATGGCCACACTACGAGTAAACAGTTCAAAAAGAGAAACGGTTGGATTAAAAAGAGCTGATAGCGGTTTACGTGGAAGAGGTTTGGTACCGGGACTTGGGGGAAAGTCTCACTGCTATATAAATGTAAGTTTAGCCATGGATTGTAGGCGGTGGAATGGGAGGTAACTAAGATAATAATGTGGTATTGGGACGACAGTTGTGGTAAATACAGAAGTTGTGTTTGCGTTTCTCGTGGTTTACCAGACGACGGGTGAAAACTGTTATTATATTTTATGCTGAAGTGGGCGTTGCAGAAATAGAAATTATACTCGGTTAGGTATGAGACAGGAAATGGGATGTTGGTGACTAGTTACGTTGAATTATTAATGGTTTGGTAATCCTTATGCACACTAAAAGACTATATAAATGTCTTATTGTAAGAAAGTTAATTTATTAACAACTTCAAAGAAAAGAATAGGAGAACAATGTTGGTTCATTCCATTGATGGCTAGGTCACTGATGATTCAACGGAAATGAAACTTTTTCTTTCTTTTCTACTTTGTGGTTTACTGTCGTGTAAGATTTTTCCTGATATGGTTTAACACTGTGGAGAACGAGGATCATAGTTTAGATAAAAATTTAAAATGCAGCAGACATCATTACAACAGTTAAGATAAATTATGCACACAAAATTTCTTTAAAAACTTTTTAAAAGCTTTTTTTACTCCCCTCTCTGTCCCAAGTTATTCTAAAATTGCTATTAGTTAACTGTGAAGTAAGCAATATTTAGCCTTCATGTGGTAGGTATTCAGAAGGATAATTCAGTTACAATGCAAAAAAATAAAATAAAATACAAGAGTACGAAAGTTGTGAACACATGTTTAGTATTTTATTCAAAAGGCAAAACTGCATATTTATTTTGTAAATTGGGTAAAGAATATGATAATGCATATCTTAAAGTATGTTTAAACATATAATGTATACTAAATATTTACTTTTGAATAGTAGATTTTGTAAAGTAGAAATGTCTTATAAAGAGATAAACTACCAGTAGTATAATTACCATATATATTAATATAACGATAATGTATCTATGACGTCAAACGTGTCTACGACTAATTTAAACATATATATTTTTAAAATGAGTTTTTGTATATGAATAGCAATAATTATCAGTATGTACTCCGGCTGAGTCAGCTATTTTCTAGTTTATTATAAATTTATTAGTTTTCATAAACTCAAATAACTATTATTATCATCACTATTATTTATCAGTATATATAAATATTATAAGTAAATATAAGTATGTATAGGTATTATATATTAGTATACAATCCGGTTATGCTACTTTGTAGCTATTCTGTGAAACCGATGTTATGTGAACATGTGAAAGTTCCTTTAGAAAAAATCATCATAATTCTCAATTAGATGACAAAGATGAAATACAAAGACATAAAATTTCCCCTTTATAATTTATCTCAAGTCCTCAATTCATATTGTAGTTATTAGAATATAAATATTTTAAATTGATGAATTTGTATAAACTAGGTTTTTATCAGTATTATTTATCAGTATATATAAGTAGTATAAGTAAATATAAATATACATAAGTATTATTTATCATTTATGTTATCCGAATGTGTTTCTTTGTAGCTATTCTGTTAAACATATGTTCTGTTAAAGTGTGAAAGTTTCTTTAGAAGAAATCGGCATGTTTCTCTATTAGGAGACAAATATAAAAGATGAAGGCATAAAATTTCACCTCATAATTTATCTTAAGCTCTCAAATTCATATTGTAGCTCTTCGAATATAAATATTTTAAATTTATGAGTTTTTTATGAATTCTAATAACTACCATTATCAGTATTATTTAATCAGTATATATAAGTATAAAAGTGTTATTTATCAGTGTGTTATCTGGATGTGTTACTTTGTAGTTATTCTGTAAAACCGATGTTCTGTTAAGTTCCTTTAAAAAAAATCGACAGAATTCTCTATTAGAAGACAAATATAAAATAGGAAGACATAAAATTTCATCTTCTAATTTATCTTACAAGTAAATATAAGTATAAAATGTGTTTTTTATCAGTATGTTATCCGGATGTGTGACTGTGTAGCTATTCTGTAAAACCGATGTTCTGTTAACGTGTGAAAGTTCCTTTCGAAAAAATCGACAGGATTCTTTATTAGGAGACCAAAATAAAATATAAAGACATAAAATTTCACCTAATAATTTATCTTAAGCCCTCAAATTCATATTGTAACTCTTCGAATATAAATGTTTTAAATTTATGAGATTTTTTTATGAACTCTAATAACTATAATTATCACTGCTATTTAATCAGTATATATAAGTATTATAAGTAAATGTAAGCATAAAAAGTGTTATTTATCAGTATGTTTTCCGGATGTGTTACTTTTTAGCTATTTTGTGAAAGCGATGTTCTGTTAACGTGTGAAAGTTCCTTTAAAAAAATCGACAGGATTTTCTACTAGGAGACAAAAATGAAATATAAAGACATAACATTTCACCTCATAATTTACCTTAAGCCCTTGAATTCATAATGTAGCTATGCAAATATAAATATTTTAACTGAGTTTTTTTAAAAACTCTAATAAATATTATTATCAGTAATATTTATCAGTATATACAAGTATTATAAGTAAATGCAAGCATAAAAAGTGTTATTTATCTGTATGTTATCGTATGTGTTACTTAGTAGCTATTCTGTGAAAGCGATGGTATGTTAACATGCGAAAGTTCCTTTAAACAAATCGACAAGATTCTCTATCAGAACACCTAAAAATAAAATATAAAGTTTAATCAGTATAAGTATTATAAGTAAATATAAGTATAAAATGTGTTTTTTATCAGTATGTTATCCGGATGTGTGACTGCGTAGCTATTCAGTAAAACCGATGTTCTGTTAACGTGTGAAAGTTCCTTTAGAAAAAATCGACAGGATTCTTTATTAGGAGACCAAAATAAAATATAAAGACATAAAATCTCACCTAATAATTTATCTTAAGCCCTCAAATTCATATTGTAGCTCTTCGAATATAAATATTTTAAATTTATGACTTTTTTATGAACTCTAATAACTATCATTATTACTATTATTTAATCAGTATGTATAAGTATTATAAGTAAATGCAAGCATAAAAAGTGTTATTTATCTGTATGTTATCGTATGTGTTACTTAGTAGCTATTCTGTGAAAGCGATGGTATGTTAACATGCGAAAGTTCCTTTAAACAAATCGACAAGATTCTCTATCAGAACACCTAAAAATAAAATATAAAGACATAAAATTTCACCTCATAATTTATCTTAGGCCCTCAAACATAATTTAACGCGTTTCGAAAATTGAACGTCTTATCCGGTTCGATCATCAAACAAAGAAACAAAATACGAATAGGATGAAAATATTTTCCAACTCTAGTAGTGATGGATAACAAGCATCCGTCATTTCCCCTCCATACTGCTGCACAAATTTCGTGCCCAATTGATCAATTTTTCGGTCTTAGAAATGAGCCAACCCGTAATTACGGGTCTATATCTCGTTGTAAACGGGGTCGATGCGTAGTTTACGGCGTGAGTGGGATTTCAGAGTGAAATTTCACGCTGAACAGGTGGTCGCATCACTCGCGTTATTTGCCATGCATGGGCAATGACGTTTATACACATTCCCTTTCTGGAGCTGGCGATGGAAAAAGTGCTGGTAAAAGGGGAACCGCGTAATCGGGCTTAGTGCTGCCATCTGTTAGGGCGTAATATAGTTAAATTAACGTGACTTTTTATATGAAAAATAATTTTAATCATTAGAAGGTGTTCTGATCCTGTAAGGAAGGATCCTTTGCATAGACAAATAAGGCAAATGTCTAAGGCCCATTTTTTTTTTGAGAATTCAGATAAACTGCTATTTTGAAAGGATTTGTAAATAAGATTTAATTTATTAAGAGTTAGAATAAAAAGATTATGATAGTTTGTTATAAAAATTAGATTTAAGTTTATTTTTCTATTGGGCAACTGTATATAATTAAAAACTAACACTATATTTAAGTGGAGACATTGGTACTGAAAAATTGGTCACGGAATTGTACCTATTTAAATTAATTTATAAAAGGAAAAAATTAACATTATCATCCAACATGCTGAAATTTATAAAGAGCCCCAAAATGTTATAAACATTCCCAAATATAAAAATACTGTTGCGAATGTATTAAACTATATAAAATAAATCCCCGGTAATTAAAAAAAAATATTTAGGACCCCAAATGATTTAATCCGGACCTACTACTATGTGCCGAATTAAAACACTTGGAACCTTAAATATTTAAGATTTTGGTGCCCAAATATATTTGTAATTAAAATTATAGACAATACTAAATTATGAAACAAAATTTTATTAAATTAAAATTTTGTTTAAATTTTATTTATTTCGAAATTAAACAACTTAAAATAAGAGAGAAAATATCATTTATTTGCTTCTATATTTTTAATTGTAAAACCTTTGAACATCTTCTCAAGACTAAATTTATATAAAGCATCTACTTTTATACCTTATAGAGATAAAACATAACCCATATTTATGTTAAGTGAGGAGAAAAAAATTTAAAGACAATGTCTATATTTGGAAAAGAACTCTCAATATTGTCTTTTATAATAATCACAGGCCAGAATTAAACCATTTTGGGAATCTAGACATTTTTTCTTGCCGGGTCCCCACCTTCTCATACAAAAGATAGAATGCAAACTATAAAACAAATCATGAATTTTCATGAGTTTTATGCAGTTTTAATAATCATATCAACCAAAGAGTTTTTAAAGTATACTGTAGATATTTAATAAAATATATAAAGTTTAAAGTATACTGTATAAACTAAAAAAGACTTTATCTAATATTATAATAAATAATCTCGGCAGCGAAACACATTTCACTTCTTTATTTGACTCACTTTCAAAAAAGTTTGCCGTAGACAATAATAAATTTTGCATTAAAAAATTTCTGTTGCACCTCCTTACCTTAATGCGCTAAGTATACGCCTATTTAGTTTATCTGTTAATTCAACCTAAGATCGTGTTCTGATATAACGGATTTCTTTGCATATTTTTTAGTTATCTTTTATATTTCAATATATAGAAAATAAAAACGGATAAATATCATTGATTGTCATCAATCAATCGTTCTAAATTAATGTTAGAAAAACACTCGATTACTTGATAAGTATACTTTTAATATATTTTATATATTACTCCCAGCACTTGCTTTTCCAAAAAAAATCAAATGGGTTTACAAATTTAGTGATATTTTTATATATTTAGATTTCATACTTAAACCAGCCTCTGATATTCCCAAAACTTTTGATTGATTTTTATAAATAACAATTTAATGTTTGTTTTAGTTCTTCGAATTATTTAATTTTTTGTATTTTTAAAATATATTTTTGTGTTAGTTTTTTTTGTGTTATGTATAAATTTTTACTGTTAATTTTCGATTAAATTTACTAATTTTAGTCTTTTTATTAACTTTTATCTTTTGTTTTCAATTAATAAATGTTATGTTTATATTATATTTTTATACTTTAACACCAGCCCATGTTTTTCATGAAAAAGTGTAGATGAGTCTATAAGTTCAGTAATATTTTTATGTATTTGGATTTACAACTTTAGATTTACACGATTAACAACTTTTAATCTCGTAAAATTTTTATTGTATTTGGAAATTTTTGCTGTCAATTTTCGACTAAAATTACTGGATTTATTATTTCTACTAATTTTTTACTTTTTTTTAAAGTAATGTATAAGCATGTTTTAATATATTTTATATGTTAAGTACATCCCGTATTTTGTAAGAAAAACTACAGATGACTTTATAAGTTCAGTAATATTTTTAGATATTTAGGTTTAGTATAAAAAACCAATTTGGGATGCTCTTTAAAATTTTTGGTTGACTTTGTTTGGATAACTGGAAGCAATAAAATATCATCTCTAAGCTCATTAGGCAGTTATTTAAAGTAAAAAACATTGTTAATGAAATACACGAGTGATCTTATCTTTATGACATATTACCAAAAAAAAAGTAACAGTTGCTGGCAACAAAAAAATAGTGTTACCAGTAAATAATCCTAATAATAAAATGCAACGAGAACTGGGTAAAAATAAAATATTGCAAGAGTAAAACGTTTTTCAGAAATTTTTAATGAATGCAGTAATGAATATACAACTGAGACTTTTGTTTTTAAACCAAAGCTACTTTAGATCATAGAAAAAAGTTCTCACAGAACAACGCTGCTTTATTAGATAAAAATATAACACATGCAGATATGCTCTTATTAGTAAACAACAGATGTCAGAAGGTTACTAAGAAGCCAAAGCAATAATTCTCTCCTAATAAGATATATATTTATATAAATTATATATGTTTATATAGAATATATTTATTATATAGAGTGTAGTTTTATAGTTAAAACGTTCTGAAGTTATATGATATTTAATATGTTAATAGATATATGCTTTGCTGTTATATATATATATTTATATATATATATATATATATATATATATATATATATATATATATATATATATATATATATATATATAGTATATATATATATATATATATATATATATATATATATATATATATATATATATATATATATATATATATGTATATATATATATATATATATATATATATATATATATATATATATATATATTATATATATATATATATATATATATATATGTATATATATATATGTATATATATATATATATATATATATATATATATATATATATATATATATATATATATATATATATATATATATATATATATATATATATATATATATATATATATATATATATATATATATATATATATATATATATATATATATATATATATATATATATATATATATATATAGAGAGAGAGAGAGAGAGAGAGAGAGAGAGAGATAGTCAGGCATAAGAAAGTCATAGGCCCGATGATTTCTTGATAATGTCTTTATTCATATATATTGCACAGTTTAGCAGTCAACCGTTAAACATGGCGGCGCTTGGATAGCGTCCACACTCTATCCAAATAACCACATTCAGTGAGGGTTCATGCAGCAACCCTTTCTTAAGATACTCTCTCTCTCAATCCTTACGGCTTATCTCAATCCTTTATCTCCAAGGGCTTTTTAAATGAGTTATTAAAGATTTATGCACCTGCATTAAAAGAGTGCACTGTATTTTTTCTTCTAAAACCCCTGAATTATTAATTTTACGTTTTCAAACCTGACACACATACACACACGTATATATATATATATATATATATATATATATATATATATATATATATATATATATATATATATATATATATATATATATATTCACAACTATTAAATTTACAAAATCACGAGAAAGTTGTCAGAAAAAAATAACATTAAGTTAGAATGACATTAATAAACTATGAAATAAGCTTGCCAATACAAAATCTGTATTTTGTCAAACAAGAACACAGTGATTAATTAAAACATTACACAATGCTAACCAGTACAAAATCTGTATTTTGTAAAACCACAACAATAATCAGTTATGGTTTTTAAACGTTGTCTCATCCAAACAAATAGCCTTTTATATATAAGCACTTATTCACAACTACTAGATTTACAAAATCATAACTAAGTTGTCAGAAAAAATAACATTAAGTTATGGTAGTATTGACAGATAATTAAAGTTTTACATGACACAATTATTGCCAGTACAAAATCGGTATTTTGGGAAATCGGTATTTTTCCTCCCCAAAAACATCGATTTTAAAAGTTATTTATTCAAAACAAATAGATTTTGAATGTGTTTCTGAGATATTATTTGACAAAGTAAATCCAAATTCCTGTGATTATGTTTTTGGAGAAAAGTAATGGCTCATATTTATGCAATTGGTAACATGTGTTGGTGAATGGATAGGTCAAAGAATAAACAGGATCGCTTGACAGAGAAGACAGTTTAAATGTTCTGGGTAATGTGGGGTCACTCGTTATCTTGTTTTAAATATGCGGTAGGATCGGCCTGAAGGGAGAGTCTGATAATATTCATCGTTATTTGTAAATGCAGATTCTAGTGCTGGGATGACAAGTACGATTTTATCAAAGTACTAAAATCAGAAGTGATTGAAATCTAAATTATGAGAGCTAGTATCTTACGTTTGTATTGTGGTATTTGTTTAACTCTTTATAAAGAAATAATAAAGAGATAGAATACAATACTTTTTATGAAAACATCACAAAAATAATAGCTTTATAAATTATGTTTTATGTTATCTATTACTGTATAATCAACTGGGTAATGAGGCACTACGAGAGAATCACACGCAAGAGCTTTATATACTTAGATTAATGAAAAAAAACCACGAGTTTTTTCATTTCATTTTCGATTTGAAATTAATTTATTATTGTTTTAAAAAGTACGGCTTGAGCAACCTTCTTTTTTATGGTTTTGTTTTTTTTACTTTTGTATAAAAGTAAGCATACATTTCAATGAGCTGAATGAGTAAAAGATGTTAATACTTCCCAAACATAATTATTTAAGTTTTTATGAAGAAACTTATCTTTGTCTGGACACAATAAACGTTTGACTAGTTTTATTGCTAGTTCGGCAACGCTGCTTTAAAAAGCAAAATGTTTTGAAAATCCACTATCGCTTTATAGGGTGAAAAACCTGTAACTAGAGTAAAACTTTTTTTTTATTAAGATTTGGAAAAGGGAAACAAATATGACGGTTGTAGTGAAAAAAAAAAAACCGTTCTTTTACACACTAACGGTACTATCACTTACTCCTTAGCTGTGGTGAGCTCGTAATGTTTATGACAATATTTTCTTGGCGGATAAACAGTTTAAATCGACTTGTAAGTTCTATTTTTTCTAATGGCTTGGTACGATGGGCGTAATAAGAAGGCTAAAAATACACCTTCATGAAGTATCCATTTCCTCACTAATAGTCCTTTCTCTGAATTATATCACGAATTCAAAGCACATGTGTGCCTAAAATACACGGTTAAGGACTGTAATAAAAGAAGAAAGAAAATAAAGATATCTAATTTATTTTCCTCTTACAGAAAGTTTTTTATGTATGAAATGTATGAAAATGCATAATAATAGGTCAAAGACGTCACATTTTGAATGAAATACAGTCGACTCCGCTTAATGTGATCAATTTGTTACACCGTGATTTTGATAACAATAACCTATTGATAACAACAAACAATATGCAAAATTAGATAAATTTACCCCCCCCCTTTTTAATTCTCCCTTACTAAATTTACAAACAAAATAAAAAAGCACACCTTATATTTATGTACTGTATATTACCTTTAAAACATAAGATTTGTATACTTAATTAAAAAAATTGATCAATTGTTGACTGTCTACAATTTTTTCTAAGACGATCCTTGATAAATTGTTCGTAATCGTAATCGTAATCAACCTGTCATAACGATTTAAAATTTCGATATTTTGTTTAATGTTAAATCATTTCGCTTTCTGGCTCTATATCGGCAAGCTGCATGTAAGCGAGCAAGGCATAAAATATGCATACGCTCCTTCTCAGTTCCGATAATAATGTGTTGCCTTCTGCTTATCTGACGACCATTGAATACCAGCAGGGTGTGCTCATTTCTGAAAAATTCCAGGAACATGTAAGACCCAACTCCTTTGTTCATTATCGATTTCCCTAGGTTGAAGAGGAGAATGCTCGGAAATTCAAACAACAGCGAAGGGAAAGAAAAGTATGGGTTCCCTCTGAATAAATTGGGAATATTCATTTGCCAGCTAAAAAGAGGTTCGAAAACTAATAACTGATTGATAACAACAAACGATATGCAAAATTAGATAAATTTACCCCCCCCCCCATTTAATTCACACGTACTAAATTTCAAAACAATGTATGTATATATATGTATATAGATATATATGTATATATATATGTATATATATATATGTATATATATATGTATATATATATATATGTATATATATATATGTATATATATATATGTATATGTATATGTATATATATGTATATATATATATATTATATATATATATATATATATATATATATATATATATATATATATATATATATATATATATATATATATATATATATATATACAGAGAGAGAGAGGGAGATAATCAGGCATAAGAAAGTCATAGGCCCGATGATTTCTTGATAATGTCTTTATTCATATATATTGCACAGTTTAGCAGTCAACCGTTAAACATCCAAATTGAAAAAACACACTTTATATTTATGTACTGTATATTATCCTTTAAAACATAAAAATTGTATACATAATTAAAAAAATGATGAATTGATGACTGTCTACAATTTTTCTAAGAAGCTCATTGATAAATTGTTCGTAATCATAATCAACCTGTCATATCGATTTAAAATTTCGATCTTTTGTTTTAATGTTAAATCATTTCGCTTTCTGGCTTCTATATGGACAAGCTGCATGTAAGCGAGCAATGCATAAAATGTGAATACGCTCCTTCTCACCATATACGCCTCAAATTTTGGCTTACAAACTAAAACAGATACGTTTCTTCAATTTAATATATAAAAAATAGTTTGTAATATAACCCTTTCAAAAGTATCATTTTGTAAAACAGTTTCTAATATAAGTCTTTCAAAAGTATTATTTTGTACCAAGTTAATTTCATTTTATGCATTTAGTGTATGTGTGTATGTTATCATATGAAATATGTTTCTTGAAATGACCAAACTAAAATAATTTATAATTAGAATATTATTTAAAAACTATTATTTTTCAGATTTTTACAAGTTATTTTACAATTAATCGGGTATTTTTTTTTGCAATTTATTTTATACAGTTGTCTGAACTGTCAGAAAAGTTTTGAAAGATTCTGTGTCCCCTTAAATGATTTCTAACTAATGAGAGTCATAGAATTGTTGTTTCTTTACAGAAACGCTATCTTAATTTCTGGATGATTAAAACCTCTTTTATTAGTTTTTAATCTGAAAGTTTCTAAATTATAAAATGCCATATACACCTCAAGTTTTGGTTTACAACCTAAAACAGATACATTTCTTCAGTTTAATATAAAAAAACGGTTTCTAATATAAGCCTTTCAAAAGTATCATTTTGTAAAACAGTTTCTAATATAAGCCTTTCAAAAGTATCATTTTATATTAAGTTAATTTCATTTTATGCATTTAGTGTATATTTGTATGTTATCATATAAAATGTTTCTTGAAATGACCAAACTAAAATAATTTATAGCTAGAATGTTATTTAAAAACTTGTAAAAATCTGAAAGATTTTTGCAACTTCTTTTAGAACTAACCAGTTTTTTTACAGTTTATTTTGTACAGTTTTCACAAGTAGACCATTTTATTTTATGGTGAAGGGCAAAGAAACTGTCAGAAAAGTCATCAAAGATTCTATATCCCTTTAAAATTATTTCAAACTAATGAGAGTTACAGAATTGTAGTTGTTTCTTTTCAGAAACCTTAGTTGAATGAAGGGTAAAGAGAGTGTCAGAAAAATCTTCAAAGATTCTATATCCCCTTAAAATTATTTCTAACTAATGACAGATACAGAATTGTAGTTGTTTCTTTTCAGAAACCTTAGCTGAATGAAGGGCAAAGAGACTGTCAGAAAAATCTCCAAAGATTCTATATCCCCTTAAAATTATTTCTAACTAATGAGATTTACAGAATTGTAGTTGTTTCTTTTCAGAAACCTTAGCTGAATGAAGGGCAAATTGACTGTCAGAAAAATCTTCAAAGATTCTATATCCCTTTAAAATTATTTCTAACTAATGAGATTTACAGAATTGTAGTTGTTTCTTTTCAGAAACCTTACCTTAATGAAGGGCAAAGAGGCTGTCAGAAATATCGGCAAAGATTCTATATCCCCTTAAATTATTTCTAACTAATGAAGATTTACAGAATTGTAGTTGTTTCTTTTCATAAACCTTAGCTGAATGAAGGGACTGTCAGAAAAAACGTCAAAGGTTCTATATATCCTTAAAATTATTTCTAACTAATGAGATTTACAGAATTGCAGTTGTTTCTTTTCAGAAACCTTAGCTGAATGAAAGGCAAAGAGACTGTCAGAAAAATCTTCAAAGATTCTATATCCCCTTAAAATTATTTCTAACTAAAGAGATTTACAGAATTATAGTTGTTTCTTTTCAGAAACCTTACCTGAATTTCTGGAGCCCCATTTTCCATTCCCTCCAACTCCTCTTGGATCATCTTAGTGATATTAGCAGAATTATCAATATCAAGAGGACCAAAAACAGCTGATAACGGAGGTCTTTTTCTCTGTTTTAACTGACGCAACGACCTTGGAGTCGGGGGCGTGTATGGAGAGAAACATTGTAGGCTTCTCACGCTGGATTCGAACATATGTTCCACTATTTTGAGACCACGCAGAGACATTTTTGTTTCCTTTTAATATGCCGTGGCACGAAGCGATAAAGATATTGAACTTGATAACTTGCAGTTGACACTTGTCCACTATTATTTAGATTTCAAGAATGGTGAAATCTCGGCGACTTTTTCATGTATATGGACAATTGGGAAAATGATGTGACAAGTACTCGTTTTTTCATTTCCAAAGAATTTTAGTCACACTTATTAAGAAAACACACACTATCGAATACGATATAGATGTAAAACCACAAAATATTTTCTTATCAAACTTTAGATAATCGCTATATAATATAATTGTTGTAGAATTATCAGGTTAAAATACACTATTTTAAAATATTTTGTAATTTGGAGAGAGATTAAATCCATTAGTTTTAAACCAAAATAAGAGTTCTTTAAACAATCTTATAAGGAAAACCAGTTGAATGAAATACTGAAGTATTCGCTGTTGAGGTTTCTATTAAAATTCTTGGTCTGTAGAAATATTGGTTTATCTACACATAGAAATTTCCACCAACCAATGAAAGGTATCCGTTTTAAATTATCGGTATTACTCACACATTACACTGTAATTCCCAAATCTTCCAATCACAATTGTTTCTGTTCAGTCAAATCACACTCTATTCCAGATCAGATTACTGTATCAGACATTCGAGAGGCACAATCACGCAGAAAACACATCTTTGAGAAATAACAATCAAAAAGAGATGAGACCGATTTCAAAATAACCTTCTCGAAATACCAATCTCCAAAGTAAACGGTCATAGAGCAGATGAAGTGCTTCGGCGACTGGAAACCTAGGTCATCTTGACTAGGAAGAGGCTAATCATGAAAGCATGGACGGACTTGTTATTAAACGACCCTGCCGCAAGCGTTAAGTCCTCGACGAGTTTTCTGTGCAGAGACGAGTTCAGCACCGAAAGTTGCTAACCCGGTATAACGTACGAAAACAGTAAAAACCAACAACAAAAAAGAGGGACAGGCAACATGTGTAGCTGCTGATGCTAGGATGGAAATGTTATGATAAAAAAATCGACTGAGTTTACAGGAAGCGAGTACGAAAAGAATGTTATTGCCCTGTGGGGCAATCCGTGGAGAAGATTAAAAAAACATAATAAGAAAATCTACTGCATACACACACTTCTCCCCATTGGTATGTGGAGATTTTGTGATGGTAATTACTGCCGGTTTTATAGTCTCGAAAGCGAAACCCAGAAAAGAGGCTTTGCTTTTTAAATACTAAAATCCTTTTCCACACCTTTTCGGTTTTTTTGTGCTCCTTGGGGTATTTACTCCACGGCCAAAAGTGATAATGATGCCACACACACAAAAGAGAAACATTTATATCTTGATTAATGCAGGGAAAGAAAATGTCGAATCTAAGGTTGCGTTCGCTTATCACACATATCTCGCACTATTATCAAGTCTTTCATTCTTTTGAATATGCATGTTTAGTTTTTCTTGCTTTGAGCCTCAATCGACAAAAAGCTTCGATGATGTATCTATTTAAATGGGAGCAGTCAGACGCGGAAACGATGGTTTAATTGTTAGTTATGCCAACTTTCAATGGGCAGTTGTGCAGGTTATTCAACCTAAAAAAAAAACGCTGTCAGGGTGCGGTTATCATAAAATATTTTAACGTTCTTATCATTACTACATTTACCTAAAACTAAACGTGGGATTTGGCATTTAATAGCTGGGAACATGAAAAGTAATCATGAATTCCTACACAAGTACTTGCTATTTGTATCATTTTTTCAAATGCCAATAATTGCATACAAATATAACCATTAAAAATGAAAATATAATTTAAAAGAGGAATTGAAAAACGTCTTAAAATAAGAAATAAATAAAGACGTAGAAAAATTTCAGTCTACGAAAATAACTTAACAATGACTTTGAAGCAGTAAAAGCAAAATCATGTAGTAAAAAGTGAAACTGAAAGTACTTCTTTAAATATCAAAACAAATGATCAGAAATTACTGAGAGTATTTGTAACGTAAAACAAACTTCCCAAAATAATATAAGTAGAATAAATAATAATTTTCACAAAACAATGACTTTCAGTCGTTGACGTAAACACACAAGCTAAATAGTTTAAATAACACGTTTCAATTCAAAAAATTTTCTTTAAAATCAACTTAGTAGACAATGAGTTTTCTTGATAGCATTTTAATCAAATCCGTTTATCTTTATATGCACTTAAAACTTGAATTTCTTTGTTTTAAAATTATCAATCTATATAGTCAACATTGTAGTGATCAGTAATGTAAATACCAGAATTAGTATCTGTGCTACAGATTGAAAACGATGATTTGTACTATAACTGAATATTTTAATATTTCAATTTTACAAATTGGTTATTGCAGTAAATATTATAACAGTCGAAGGATGTACCAGTGGTCACAAAGAACAAAGTCACTTTTGAGACATCATTGATTTAAGCAAATACCAGAATTAATATCTATGATACGGATCACTAATCGATGATTAGTAATATAACTGGATATTTCAATTTTACGACTTGGTTATTATGGTAATAAATATTATAACAGTCAAAGGATATACTAGTAGTCACAAGAAACAAAATCACTCTTGAGACATCATCGATTTAAGTAAATTCCAGAATTAATATCTATGATACAGATCAATAACCATCACTAGTTTATAACTGAATATTTCAGTTTTACAAATTGGTAATTGTAGTAATAAATATTCTGACAGTCAAAGGATATACTAGTTGTCACACGGAACAAAATCACTCTTGAGACATCATTGATTTTAAGTAAATACCAGAATTAATATCTGTGCTGTGGATTAATAACAATGACTAGTAATATAACTGAATATTTCAATTTTCTAAATTGGTTATTGCAATCAATGTAACAGTCGAAGGATATACTAGTGGTTACGCGGTACACAGTCACTTTTGAGACATCATTGATTTAAGTAAATACCAGAATTATTATCTATGCGACGGATCAATAACCATCACTAGTTTATAGTTGAATATTTGAGTTTTACAAATTGGTAATTGCAGTAATAAATATTATGACAGTCAAAGGATATACTAGTTGTCACACGGAACAAAATCACTCTTGAGACATCATTGATTTAAGTAAATACCAGAATTAGTATCTTTGGTGCGGATCAATAACCATCACTAGCATTATAACTAAATATTTCAATTTTCTAAATTGATTATTGCAATCAATGTAACAGTCGTAGGATATACTAGTGGTCGCACGGAACACAGTCACTCTTGAGACATCATTGATTTAAGTAAATACCAGAATTATTATCTATGCTACGGATCAATAACCATCACTAGTATTATAACTGAATACTTCAATTTTGCAAATTGGTAATTGTAGTAATAAATACTATGACAGTCAAAGGATATACTAGTGGTCACACGGAACAAAATCACTCTTAAGACATCATTAATTTAAGTAAATACCAGAAATAATATCTATGCTACGGATCAATAACCATCACTAGTATTATAACTAAATATTTCAATTTTCTAAATTGGTTATTGGAATAAATGTAACAGTCGGCTGAGGATCAATAACGATGACTAATAATACAACTGAATATTTCAATTTTCTAAATTGGTTATTGCAATAAATATAACAATCGAAGGATATACTAGTGGTCACACGGAACACAGTCACTCTTGAGACATCAACAAACGAAAGTAATCCACATCAAGGCACAAGCTATACCATTCTTTGGAATGAAATGGTTATCCAGATGCAAAACCGCTTACAACGCCTCTGAAATTCAGAACCGACCTTTCAGGACCTCATCCAGTTAATCATCGCGTGTTGCGACAGGATTGGAACTGATATTTTTCGGTTGACTGTTCTATGGGGTCACTCAAACGTCATAAGACTTTTATTCCGAGGCATTCCTATTCAGCAATGGGCGGGAAAGTATAAAAGAACATCACCTAAACCGCTTTGTGTTGTGATATTTGAATATTACCTGTTGCCTTTTTAATTGGGTGGTTCTGGCACACAGCAGGAAATGGCCGGAAAGAACTCTTTTTTATCAAAGCATCCGGGAAATACCACCCCTACCGTGCGTCATGTAAGCCAACATAGTGAGAAAAGCTTGTCAACAGGGTTTGGAAATGAACATTATTCGACTGCTAGGTGATAAGTTTATTAATCAGAAACGAGGGGAAATATTTCTGATATTTTTCTCTTATTTATTTATGAATCATAAGGGTGTAGGCCCCTAAAATAAAATTCGTTGCTTTTGATGGATACACATATGATTCAACATCCTTGATACAGTTCAAGGGATTTCTGACTTTAATATTTAGATCTATTACGGAATTCCCCAGAAGCATGTCATCTTTCTTAGAATAGCAATGTCCTTAGATAACAGTAAGCTTTCAAAAATAAAATTTTGAATCGGAGTTTCTTACAAACTAATGAAGCATTTTCCCTTGCATGCAGCATACCTAACGTGACCATTTATTTTTTGACTCAAAACAGGACATTGGTTTATTTAGTTCAAATCATAGATAGTCAATGAAAAAACAACATTTTTTAAAGTTATTTATTCAGAAAAAGTTAGTTGGCTTAAAAGTTACGAATCACAAAATATAGGTACCCAAAATATTTAGTTATATTTATATTTACCAGAAGAACAAATTTATTTTAATATAGCTGGTGACGATTTAAACTAAGAATGAAACTCTTGGAAAGTTTTTTTATATTCACCTTAATTAACAACATCGTCTTTAGAACTGAAATTTGTAACTGGGTTTTCTCAGATGTTTCCACAATTTGTTCATAATAGAAAATACTCTTTCTACTGTAGCATTTGTAGCAGGCAAACTTAAAATATATTCAGTTATAATAGAAAAGTTTTTATGATGAAGATTGTTGGCGCGAAACTATTTGAATACTTCCGTGGAAACATTTAAATTATTCGATTCCGTTATTTTTTTTTTGCAATGTAATGTAATTAGAAATTAATGAAAATTCGTCAAAAACTTCAGTATATTTATTACAGTCAATATATTCCTTTTCAATTAATACATCCAGAGATTTTTCGCTCTGTTACTGAAAACGGGACAATTTTGCGTCTCACAGTCCATTTCGAGGACACCTGGACTCGTAATTCTAAAAAGGGACAGTCCCATTCAAAACTGGACGTTTGGTCACTTTAAGCATACCCAATAACTTCCTCATTATAAGTCTTAAATTGCCCATAGACTTTTACTTATTTCCGTTTTAGCTTTCTGTAAAGGCTTGTTAATGGGGTACAAAATAAGTTAACATTCCACCATCTCAGAGCATATTGATTTTAAATAGCTATATGAAAATTTTTTTTTTTTTTTTACTAGACAATTTAAAAATACTTGTTATAATGAGCTACGAAGCACTAAAATTTTTATAGATAATATAGCACAGTAATTAACTAAACAAACCGTTTAAGAATAAAGCGTCACTATAAAAAGCCATAAAATGATAAAAATTTAAAAACTTTTCGTTATTTTAGGCAGAAATGGAATAATAGAAGCCTTAGTCAAATAATGTCATAATATCATAAGAAATCCAGCAACCTAGTGACCCAATAAGGGCATTTCACCTTACTTGGTTTAAAGAAGAATCTTTTACAGAAGAAGAAAGCTACGGCAACTCAAAAAGCTACTAACATATCAGGTACTCAGGTATTATGTAATCACTTGTTAATTGCAAAGCATTTCTCACAATTTTTAGACTATTTCTCAGAAAAGAGGTCTAACATTTGCCTTTCTCCAAACATAATGCTAAAGGGTTCCAGGCATTTCCTTTTATTTCTTTCAGTTCTAATAATCATGAGTATAAAAATCTATAAAAGATTAAGTTTTAGACTTTTCTCGAAAAACTAAAGAGAAAAATATCTAGACATACTAACATATCAGGAACTCATGGATTATGTAATCACTTGTAAATTGTAAACCATTTGTCTAAATTTTTAGACTTTTTCTCAGAGAGGAGGCCTTACATTTGACTTTCTCCAAACATAGTACTAAAAAGTTCCAGGCATTTCCTTTTATTTCTTTCAGTTCTAATAATGAGTATAAAAACTATAAAAGATTTACACTTTTCTCAAAAAACTAAAGAGATGAATATCTAGACATACTAACATATCTACTAACATATCAAGAACACATGGATTATGTAATCACTTGTTAATTTCAAAGCATTTCTCACAATGTTTAGACTCTTTCTCAGAGAGGAGGTTTTACATTTGCCTTTCTCCAAACATAGTACTAAAAAGTTCCAGGCATTTCCTTTTATTTCTTTCAGTTCTGATAATCATGAGTATAAAAAACTATAAAAGATTAAGTTTTACACTTTTCTCGAAAAACTAAAGAGATGAATATCTAGACATACTAACATATCTACTAACATATCAGGAACTCATGGACTATATAATCACTTGTTAATTGCAAAGCATTTCTCACAATTTTTAGACTTTTTCTCAGAGAGGAGGCCTTACATTTGACTTTCTCCAAACATAGTACTAAAAAGTTCCAGATGTTTCCTCTTATTTCTTTCAGTTCTGGTAATGAGTATAAAAACCTATAAAAGATTCAGTTTTACACTTTTCTCGAAAAACTAAAAAGATGAATATCTAGAATTGGCTTTTAAATTTTTCTGAACATCATAGAAATATCCTACTTCCCATAATTGTTCACCCTCAATATCAATAAATCCACTTTGAACTTTATCTATTCCGAAAGGTTCCGTTCATCCGGCTTCGCTTTTAAGACCTACTTTGGACTGAACTAATTCTATCATTTCAAGGTACATCCTTTCTTTATCTGTGTGATATATAAAGCATTCTCATGCATAAAACTGATTTCAGCTCAGTCAAACACCTTTATTTTTTCCTTTTGTAGCTTTCAAGTCCACGATTTCTTTTTCGTTTTATCTCAATGCATTAACAATTTTATTTAAAGTGGTATTTCCCGACAGATGAATGAGAATTAAAAGCTGAGGAGTATTTTTGGCAATGAGAATTGTAAATGCATTGATAGCAATTCCTTTACAGCAATGAAGGGTCACAGTTTAAAATCATTCAATTTATGGTAATTCTTACGTGACTTGCACAATGGCTTGATAAAGTTACAATAAATTAGTTCGCATATATAGATATTATTGTAATATAAATTGAGTGCTCTTAGATATAAGATGTTGTAAATGCAATTCAAGAACAATTTATTCATAAATATTTTCCTGATCTTTATTAAAGCTTAGTTTCCCCCAATTTAATAACAATGTTATTAAGCTTAATCCTCACAAAGGCAATTTCTTTAAAGATATCATTATAGTTTCACTAAGTTTTTGCACGAATTTCTGATACAAATCTTATAAAGAAAGTGATTTTAGAGTTACTACAGGCCAGAAAAACTACTGCCATACTCTATAAAAGATTGCATATTTCTCATACATGTATCAATAATATAGTGACAAGTAAATACGTATATATTATTTTAAAAGTAATCTTAGAATATTAAACAGGTAATCAAGAATATAGTAAGATGGGAATTTAATTCTCATACGCATGAAAGTGTATTTTTCACTGAACATGAGGATATTATATTGTATCATATTTCAGAAGACAAAAAATAAATTTGTAAATCAACTAATTTTTCTAAGAAACAAGCTCCATTAAAAACCAAAGTATATATTGAAAGATAATTATACAAAACTGATTATACACGATTCAGCAAAATAAGAGTAAAATCTTTCTTTTCTATATATTGATACAAAGGTTTTATCTTGACTAAATCATATAAAATATTAAAATAAAAAATAATAAAATAAAGTTAAAATAAATAATAATAATAATAATAATAATAATAATAATAATAAAAACATTTAAATAAACCAGAATTATGAACAAAAATTTAATAAATAATAATAATAATAATAATAATAATAATAATAATAATAATAATAATAATAATAATGATAATAATAATAAAAATAATACTAATAGTAATAATAATAAGAAGAATAACAATAACAATAACAACATTTAAATAAACCATTTATCAATATAACAAAAATTTAATAAATAATAATAATAATAATAATAATAATAATATTAATGACATTTAAATAAACCATTTATCAATATAACAAAAATTCAATTGTTAATTTAAAAAAGAACTATAACTTGTTTTTGATAACGTATGTTTATAAGAATATATTACATATGTTAGACGCTGTAAAAAATTGTAATACATATAGTCCAAAATTCCAAAAGTTAATATCATATATTAGATTTTCATGAAAGTTTTAAACTCTTGTTGAAGAGACTAAGGAATAATATTTACTCGTGTGGCAGAATGACTTATGGTATTAGTATAAACAACAGAGATTGCATGAGAATAAAGATTATATAGTGATACATATCTTTGTAAAGAAATAAAAACAGTACAAATAATTATCTAAGGTTCAATAAATATATGTGCTATTTTGCAATTGATATTATTTTTGTAAATTATATATTGTTAAATTTAATCCAGCTTCAGCTTTTACAAAAGCTTAAACATGCTGCTATACAACCATGTTATTATATATATATATATATATATATATATATATGTATATATATATATGTATATATATATATGTATATATATACATATACATATATATATATATATATATATATATATATATATATATATATATATATATATATATATATATATATATATATATATATATATATATATATATATATATAATATATATATATATATATATATATATATATATATATATATATATATATATATATATATATATATATATATATATATATATGTATATATATATATATATATATATATATATATATATATATATATATTTATATATATATATATATATATATATATATATATATATATATATATATATATATATATATATATATATATATATATATTATATATATATATATATATTTATATATATATATATATATATATATATATATATATATATATATATATATATATATATATATATATATATTACATATATATATACATATATATATATATATATATATATATATATATATATATATATATATATATATATATATATATATATATATATATATATATATATATATATATATATATATATATATATATATAATAAAATGGTTGTATTGTACAATGTTTTAAAATAAAATATAAATTGGACCGTTTTTATGAAAAAGTAAGGAAAAATTATTTTTAAAAACTTAAGCCAGCACGCGTACAGTCATCACAATCATAATTAGATAAATTAAGATTCCCACATCGCCTGGAGATTCGTTCTCGGGATTCCTCGTACTGAAGCCCGCTGAGCTGACCACTGCGCCACAGATACATTGGCTGTGGAGAGTTTCAAGCGGCATTATAATAAACTCAATTTGGATTTTTAATAAAAAAAAACATTCTGAATTTTTCATAAAAATCATTTTTTATCGGATCCATCAAATTCTGAATCTAAACCATTCTCAAATGAATTACATACACAAAATTTCATCAAAATCAGTCCAGCCGTTTAGGAGGAGTTCTATTGTAAACACACGGAAGAAGAATTTTACATATAAAGTTATATAAACCGAATTAATGGAGTTCAACTGAACACTTTGATAATCTCGGTTATTTTTTCAAAGTACGAATTTGAAAACAAGAAGTTCTTTGTTCTAATTTACTGTTACTGTTAAATTTATTCCTAAACTTTACACCTGGTCACTTTATACCTAATTGAACAATATGTTGTTTTATTTTTGTTTCTAAATTTTAGCTGAGGAAGAAAAAAAAAGAGACCTATTTTGACCAAGCGTAGAGAATCTGAATGGATCCTAACAGGAAATAAATTTTATTTCCCGCTCATAAAACTGATTTCTGGTTTGTCGGAAGCTTTATCACACGTTCCTTTTCCTCAGAAACCGAAAATTTATCGGGCTCTCTGTTATCTGCTATACAATTCATTACTTCCTGGTTACTTTTCGTGGATTGTGGAGTTTTTGTGGAAAATGCATACACGTGATGTAATTCAAACGGTATTTGACATTTGAGGTTACATTCAGATACTGAACTATGGCATAACAATTACCTTTTTGTACAGTTCCTAATCTAGCCATTGAACGTGACTCATCCTGTTCTGTTTTCAATGTTAATGGGACAAAGGGATTTAATACTCGATTTTTGAAACATTTAGTTTTTAAATGCATTCCCTATATAATAATAGCCTAAGTTATCTCTCCGTCTGTCATAGAATTTATGAAGCGGTTGGACCTGGAATGGATAGAGTCATACATATTAGATTCTTGATGAGTTAGGTTTAGCAGAATTCAAAGTGAGTTCAAACACGTTCGAAATCCACCCCTTCCCCTCTTCTCGATCGTTTAATGTCATTATTTCAAACACTATTTACCGGTTAAGAGCAGGCAATGATTAAATTCATCAATTTATCACATTTTAAGCTGTTGAAAATACCAATTTTTCTAGCATTATGACTTCATTTCTTTAACCAACTCCTTTAATCATTTCTTATTTTAAATTATTTAAATATTGTCTGCATTATTTTCATATGTTTTATTTCTGAATTTATATATTGCGTAAATAATTTTCTTTCATATTTGTCTTAAATAATAGATTAGGTAAATTTGCGATAATTTTAAATTTAATCATCGATTATTTTTTGTTGCAATGAAAATTTTATCACCGGTATTAACAACAAATTCTTTTCATAAAAGTCTAGGAATCTATTTCACGGTCTTATAAATATCTAGCGTTTAAGTTATATATCTTTGAAATTTTAGGAGTTCGTTTTTTATACATAACCACACGGTTTGCAATCGATTCGTTAAATTTTGGACATCCTTCATATATACCGCCAAATAATCACTGTCAATATTAAAACCTCTGCTGTTCATCCTATCAAAAATATGAAAAATTAAATTAGAGTTGGCAACTAATATGCGGTCAGTAAAGATAAACAAATTATTGAGCTTGTACCAGATAATTCTCAGCCAAAAATCAAATAATTTTTTACCTGCCTCATAGGGTACTTTACAATTCTAAAAAATTAAAAACTTTAATGATCCCGTCATATGACGGGTTATATGCCAGTTCTTTGTATTAGCACGCAGTATGCCATTACAAAAAATATAGAATATACAAAAAGAATGACCCGATTTTGAATTGTAATGATTCTAATGGAAACATACAAATTCTTCATTTTGTATTAAAAATCACATACCTAGACTTTTTTGTCTAGACACTTATTTTAATCTAAATGACGCGCTTGAGGTCTTCAATTCTGGAAACAGAGTGCTAGGTGTTTAAATTTTTAGATGTTTTATTTGATGTCTAAACTGAAATTTTGAATTTAATTATTCCATCTAGCTGAGAGATATGAAATTAAATTTTTGAACGCTTAAAAATATTTAAATTTTAAAATTGAAATTAAAAAAATAAACCACTGTTTATATGTAAAGTAACGCCTGCCCATGTAGACAAACATTTAAAGGAAAATATTCATTATTAAAAAATTAAATTTTAAATTAGTGATTTACAATATATTTGTTGGGGTGTTTTTAAAAAAATAGAGATGGGTTAATTTTGTATAGAAGTGTGTGTATGAAGAAGTGGGCCACATTATAGGATCATATATGCTAAAGAAAGCTAAAGATTCTTCTTACTCAAGTAATACTTCTCGGCAGTCCATGGTAGCTAAAATTGCATGAAACACTTCAGTCTTAGTTTTTAGAGAGCTGAGAAGTACTCAATTAAATTTTTAAACGTTAAAATTATTTTAATTTTTAAAATTTAAATTTAAATAAATTACTGTTCATATGTAAATTAAAGCCTGCCATATAAACAAACATTTAAAGGAAACTATTCATTATTAAGAAATTAAAATTTTAAAATATAAAAAATTTTTTAAATGATAGACAGTTTAAATTAGGGATTCATAATGAATCAATTGCGATGTTTTTTTTTAAGAAATAGGGAGGAGTTAATTTTGTATACAAGTATGTGTATCGGTGAGTGGGACATACTGAAGGCTCAGATTAGTATGGGCATTTGTGAGTGGGCCACATTATAGTATAATATATGCTAAAGATAGCTAAAGACCCTTCTTACTCAGGTAATGCATCTTCGTAGTCTATGGTATCTAAAACAGCATGAAGAGCTTAGAATCTAGAGAGCTGAGAGGTATGAAATTAAGTTTTTAAGCATCTAAAAATATTTAACTTTTAAAATTGAAATTGAAAAATATAAACTATTGTTCATATGCAAAGTAATGCCCGCCCCTATAAGCATACATTTGAGGGAAAATATTCATTATTAAAAATTAAAATTTTAAAGTATAGACAAACAATAGACCCTTTAAATTAGGGATTCATAATGCATCAGTTGAGATGCTTTTTAAGAAATAGGGAGTGATTAATTTTGTATAGAAGTGTGTGTATGGGTGCGTGGGTCACACTGTAGGCTCAGATTAGTATGTATATTGGTAAGTGGGCCGAACGCTGGCCGATTGGTTAGGGCGCTGATCGTCGGTACCGGAGTTCGTGGGTTCGAATCCCACTATGGCATGGATGTTCGTAGCCGTTCGGAATCGGCTTTAAGCAGTAGGTCCCGGTCTCATTAGCCCTCGTGTGCAAAACAGTAGACCGTAGCGCTCCAAACCAAACCAAACCATTGGTAAGTGGACCCCATTATAAGATCAGATATGCGAAAGAAAATTAAAGACCCTTCTTACTAAAGTAATGCATCTCCGTAGTCTATGGTATCTAAAACAGCATGAAGCACTTAGAATCTAGAGAGCTCAGAGGAAATAGGGAGTGATTAATTTTTTATAGAAGTATGTATATGAGGGAGTAGGCCTCATTACAGGATCATATACGCTAAAGAAAGCTAAAAATACATCTTGTTCAAGTAATACTTCCCCGCAGTCTATGGTAGCTAAAATTGCATGAAACTCTTGGAGTCTTAGATTCTAAAGAGCTGAGAGGTACGCAATTAAATTTTAAACGCATATAAATATTCGAATTTAAAAATTGAAATAAAAAAATCTACTGTTTATGTGTAAAGTAATGCCTACCAGTATAAACCCTTTGAAATAGTGATTCATAATGCATCAGTTGCAATGTTTTTTTTTTTTTTTTAAATAAATAGGGAGGAAATAATTTTGGATATGAGTGTGTGCTTGGTTGAGTGGACCATACTGAAGGCTCAGATTGGTATGTACATTGGTGAGTGGGCCACATTATAGGATCACATATGCTAGGGGTGGCCAACATGCGGCTCTTTTAAGGATTATTTATGGCTCTCGATAAATGTACCCAAGTTCCCCTTTCATTTTTGTGTTATTATATTTTAAAAAATTATTACAATTGATGGATCTCCGGCAATGCTAGGTAAAAAAATCGGCCTTTTTGGGCTTTTATGATATGATTCTCAAATTCCAAGATTCATACCGGTTCACTGTATAATTCACCGAGAACATCTCTTACAAAATACTGAAAATATCCTGATGTTATGAAAACAGTGTAACGCGTTGTAAATTACATTCGCACCCATGTAAAAAATAATCGACAATTCAAAAATTTCCTTGAAAAATTAAAGGACGAAGAACTTCCAAATGACAATTTTAAACAATATATCCTATAAAATAACAATTCATAATGCATCAGTTGCGATGTTTTTTAATAAAGAGGGAGGGGTTAATTTTGTATAAAAGTGAGTGTATGGGTGAGTAGGGCACGCTGAAAGCTCAGATTAGTATGCTCATGGTGAGTGGGCCACATTATAGGATTATATATGCTAAAGAAAGATTAAGACCCTTATTACTCAAGTGGTGCTTCTCCGTAGTCTGTGGTACCTAAAATTGCATGAAGCACTTGGAGTCTTAGATTCTAGAGAGCTGAGAGGTACGCAATTAAATTTTTAAACGCTTAAAAATATTTAATTTTTAATATTGAAATTTTAAAAAAAATTTAAAAATCTTAAACTATTGCTCATATGTAAAGTAATACCTGCCCGTATAAACATACATTTGAAGGAAAATATTGATTTATTAAGGAAAAAAATGTTAAAGTATAGAAGAATTTTAAACAATATATCCTATAAAATAACAATTCATAATGCATCAGTTGCGATGTTTTTTAATAAAGAGGGAGGGGTTAATTTTGTATAAAAGTGAGTGTATGGGTGAGTAGGGCACGCTGAAAGCTCAGATTAGTATGCTCATGGTGAGTGGGCCACATTATAGGATTATATATGCTAAAGAAAGATTAAGACCCTTATTACTCAAGTGGTGCTTCTCCGTAGTCTGTGGTACCTAAAATTGCATGAAGCACTTGGAGTCTTAGATTCTAGAGAGCTGAGAGGTACGCAATTAAATTTTTAAACGCTTAAAAATATTTAATTTTTAATATTGAAATTTAAAAAAAAAATTTAAAAATCTTAAACTATTGCTCATATGTAAAGTAATACCTGCCCGTATAAACATACATTTGAAGGAAAATATTGATTTATTAAGGAAAAAAATGTTAAAGTATAGAAGAATTTTAAACAATATATCCTATAAAATAACAATTCATAATGCATCAGTTGCGATGTTTTTTAATAAAGAGGGAGGGGTTAATTTTGTATAAAAGTGAGTGTATGGGTGAGTAGGGCACGCTGAAAGCTCAGATTAGTATGCTCATGGTGAGTGGGCCACATTATAGGATTATATATGCTAAAGAAAGCTTAAGACCCTTATTACTCAAGTGGTGCTTCTCCGTAGTCTGTGGTACCTAAAATTGCATGAAGCACTTGGAGTCTTAGATTCTAGAGAGCTGAGAGGTACGCAATTAAATTTTTAAACACTTAAAAATATTTAATTTTTAATATTGAAATTTAAAAAAAAATTAAAAATCTTAAACTAATGCTCATATGTAAAGTAATACCTGCCCGTATAAACATACATTTGAAGGAAAATATTGATTTATTAAGAAAAAAAGTTTTAAAGCGCAGAAGAATTTTAAACAATATATCCCATAAAATAACGCTTCATAATGCGTCAGTTGCGATGTTTTTTAATAAAGAGGGAGGGGTTAATTTTGTATAAAAGTGAGTGTATGGGTGAGTAGGGCACGCTGAAAGCTCAGATTAGTATGCGTATTGGTGAGTGGACCACATTATAGGATCATATATGTTACAGAAAGCTAAAGATCCTTCTTACTCAAGTGGTGTTTCTCCGTAGTTTGTGGTAGCTTAAATTGCATGAAGCACTTGGAGTCTTATATTCAAGAGAGCTGAGATATGTGCAACTAAATTTTTAAACCTTTATAAATATTTAATTTTTAAAATTGAAATTAAAAAAAAAGTAAACTACTGTTCGTGTTTAAAGAAATGACTGCCCGTGTAAACAAACATTTAAATGAAAATATTCATTATTAAGAAATTAAAATTTAAAAGTATAAAATAATTTTAAACAATACTTAATGTGATCGCGATTAATGTTATCAATTGCTTATTGTTATCGAAATCACTTGGTTCCCTATTTTCTCTATTCATTTGTATGTCAAAATTATCGTTTTATGTGATCATTACATCCGTTAATGTTATCAGTTTTCGAACCTCATTTTAACTGGCAAAGGAATATTCACAACCTATTCAGAAGGAACCCATCCTTTCTTTTCCTTCACTGTTGTTTGAATTTTTGGAAATACTCCCTCGTCCAACTAGGGAAATAGGGAATGAACAAAGGAGTGGGATATTACACGTTCCTGAAATTTTACAGAAATACGCACACCCTGCTGGTAATCAGTGGTTGTCACATAAGCAGAATGTAACACAATCTTATCAGAACTGAGAAGGAGCGTATTCACATTTTACCAGGGCTTCGAACCGTAATTTGTTTTGTTCCGGTTTTCGTTCCGGTTCAACTAAAAAATTAATATCGGTCCAGTTCCGGTTTTCGCTCCGCCAAAAATAACGGTTTTCGGTTCAGTTCCGGTTTTCGCTCCGCCAAAAATAACTGTTTTCGTTTCAGTTCCAAATGAATAATTTCATTTTATGTATATTCATATTTGTACTAAAAATACAATTCTATCATAAACAAAAAATGTAATTCTTTCAAAATTTAGAAGATTTTATTCTTTTTTTAATTGGTACACTATGTGGATTGATACAAACAGCAGGTACGATAAGAGCGGCGAGCATTGGCATTGTTATCCATTATCAAAATCGCATTTGACAACTAGGTTCATGATTACCCACATTCGTCGTTTGAATCTAACATCGTGCACTTGGCCTTGCAATAATTATGTAAAAAATATATTATTTATTTAACATATGAAAATTGCCTCTAATTATTAATATATCTTCTAACGTGGTTTCACTGAGATTACTTCTGTTGTCTCGGAGAATAAATGTCAACACTAACTTGTGTAGCTGGAGCTGCCAAAACCACCATTGCAATCTTATACAAGTGCGGATATGTAATTATAAAGTTGACGTTAAATTGGAAAATATTGATAAGTTGGTAACAGTAACAAAATGACTGAAAGATATATCGAACCGAAATAAACCGATATTTTTTTCGGTTCAGTTCCGGTTTTCGTTCCGACCAAAATATCGGTTTTTTCCGGTTTTCGGTTCAGTTCCGGTTCGAAGCCCTGCATTTTACACCTTGCTCGCTTACATGCAGCTTGTGGATATGGAAGGAAGAAAGCGAAATGATTTAAAGTTAAACAAAAGATCGAAATTTTAAATTGTTATGACAGGTTGATTATGATTACGAACAATCTATCAATGTGTTAGTAGAAAAAATTGTAGACAGTCAACAATTGATCAATTTTTTTAATTTTACATACAATTCTTATGTTTTAAGGGATAATACACATAAATGCCGGATAATATATAGTGTGTTTTTTCCTTTTGTTTTGAAATTTAGTACGTGAGAATTAAAGAGGGGGGGGGTAAATTTATCTAATTTTGCATATCGTTTAATGTTATCAAAATCACGGTGTCCCAAACTGATCACATTAAGCGGAGCCTACCATATATACTATAAAATAACGATTCATAATGCATCAGTTGCGATCTTTTTTAATAAATAGGGAGGGGTTAAATTTGTAAAAGTGTGTGTATGGGTGAGTGTGCCACATATATCATCAGATTTACTAAAAATCCTTACATCCTTCTTATATTTTTTGTATTCGAGAGTCTAGACAAGTGATGCATATCCGCCGCCTATGGTATCTAAATCTGCATTTCGCGCTTGGGGTCTTGGATAGGGGAGGGCCGGGCGTCAGGAACCGAAATTCGCCGTGCGTAGCATTGTGAACGTCCTACCCCGGGGCGGCTAAGGTGGGCGGGAGTCCGTCCGCAAGGCCGATGACCTGATTGCTGGGTGACCTCAGCTGATGTAAGCTGATGAGCTTTTACTACTCTCAGCCCGGGCTATCCTAACAGCCAGCCGCTAGTTCCTCCCATACGCTCTACTATGCGGTGCTCGAAACGGAGTGAGGCCAAAACGAAAGTTCATTCGAACGGTAGTAATTTGGCTTATCAGATAATAGAATATTTTCGACAACAATTTTTCAGGATCTTTTCACGATATTTATGATAGAAGAGAATGAAATTATGTTTCTAATTTCACAAGGTAGGAATTCGTATTAATTTAAGAAAGAATGTTTTTAAATGGATTTCTAATGATTCAGGAACAGTAGTAATTTTGCTTACCATATAATAGAATGTTCTTGCAGCTGAAATAACAATTTTTTAAACCGTTTCCACTATATTTATGATAGAAGCGGATGAACTCCTAACTATACGAGGTTAGAATTTCTATTAATTTACTATTTGGTGGATTTTAAATTTAACCTATAATGATTCAATTTATGAAAACAATAATTACTTTACCAGTTCTTGTTTAATTGCAACACGCTTCGCATTTTGGATAAACTTATTGTAGATGAAAAATACCCCAATGTTTGGATCATTTAGGATATTTATTTCATGTGTATTATTATGCCAATTTTCATATGTGTACTATAATCGGTCTCAAATTGTATTGAAGGTAAAACGGGAAAATTTTATTCGAACAGTAATAATTTGGCTTATCAGATAATAGAATATTTTTTACAACAATTTTTTAGGATCTTTTCCTAATATTTATGATAGAAGAGAATGAAATTATGTACCTAATGATTCAGGAACTGTAGTAATTTTGCTTAATATTCTTGAAGCTAAAATAACAGTTTTTTAAAAACAGTTTTCAATATATTTATGATAGAAGAGGATGAACTTCTAATTATTCAATGTTGGAATTTCTATTAATTTTCTATTTGGTGGATTTTAAATTTAACTTATAATGATTCAAATTATGGACACAATAATTATTTTCACAGTTTCTGTTTATTTACAACACGTTTCGCATTTTGGAAAAACTTATTAAAGGTGAAAACCACAAAACTACCCCAATGTTTGGATCATTTAGGATATTTATTTCATATGTATTACTATGCCGATTTTGATATGTGTACTATAGTTGGTCTCAAATTGCATTGAAGGTAAAACGAACAATTTTATTCGAACGGTAGTAATTTGGCTTATCAGATAATAGAATATTTTCGACAACAATTTTTTAGGATCTTTTCACGATATTTATGATAGAAGAGAATGAAATTATGTTTCTAATTATACAAGGTAGGAATTCGTATTAATTTACGAATGATTGTTTTTAAATGGAATTCCTAAGGATTCAGGAACAGTAGTAATTTTTCTTACCATACAATAGAATATTCTTGCAGCTGAAATAACAATTTTTTAAAACCGTTTTCACTATATTTAGCGGATAGACGTGGATGAACTTCTAATTATAAGAGATTAGAATTTTTATCTATTTACTATTTGGTGGATTTTAAATTTAATTTATAAATAGTAAACAATAATTACTTTTACAGTTCCTGTTTATTTACAACACGTTTCGCATTTGGATAAATTTATTATAGGTGAAAAATACCCCAAAGTTTGGATCACTTAGAATATATATTTCATATGTATTACTATGTCGATTTTCATATCTATATATAGCATGGGCTAATTATATTGAAGATAAATTGAAGAAATTTCAGTAGAAATAATTTGGCTTATTAAAAAATAGGATATTTTGATAACATTTTCTAAAACTGTTTTCCCAATATTAATGATAAAAGGTAATAAAATTATGTACCTAATTATACAATGTAGGATTCGTATTAATTTGCGAATGATTGTTTTCAAATGGAATTCCTAATAACTCAGGAAAAGTAGTAATTTTGCTTACCGTATAATAGAATATTCTTGCAGCTGAAATAACAAATTTTTAAACCGTTTTCATTATATTATGATGGAAACAGATGAACTTCTAATTATACAAGCTTGGAATTTCTATCAATTTACTATTTGGTGGATTTTTAAATTTAACTTTTAGTGATTCAATTTATGGAAACAATTACTTTCACAGTTCCTTTTCATTTACAATACGTTTCGCATTTGGAAAAACTTATTATAGGTGAAAAACTTCCCCAATGTTTGGATTATTTAGGATATTTATTTTATATGTATTATTATGCCGATTTTCATATGTATACTGTAGCCAATCTCAAATTATATTGAAGATAAATTGAAGAAATTTCAGTAGAAATAATTTGGCTTATTAAAAAATAGGATATTTTGATAACATTTTCTAAAACTGTTTTCCCAATATTAATGATAAAAGGTAATAAAATTATGTACCTAATTATACAATGTAGGATTCGTATTAATTTGCGAATGATTGTTTTTAAATGGAATTTCTAATGATTCAGGAACAGTAGTAATTTTGCTTACCATATAATAGAATATATTTGCAGCTGAAATAACAATTTTTTAAACCGTTTCCACTATATTTATGATAGAAGCGGATGAACTCCTAATTATACGAGGTTAGAATTTCTATTAATTTACTATTTGGTGGATTTTAAATTTAACCTATAATGATTCAATTTATGGAAAGAATAATTGCTTTCACAGTTCCTGTTTATTTACAACACGTTTCACATTTTGGATAAAACTAATATAGGAGAAAACAACCACAAAGTTTGGATTATTTAGGATATATTTTTCATATGTATTATTATGCCAATTTCCATATGTGTACTATAGTCGGTCTCAAATTGTATTGAAGGTAAAACGAGTTAAATTTTATCTGAACGGTATTAATTTGGCTTATCAGATAATAGAATATTTTGCACAACAATTTTTTAGGATATTTTCACGACATTTATGATAGAAGAGAATGAAATTATGTTTCTAATTATACAAGGTAGGAATTTGTATTAATTTACGAAGGAAAGTTTTCAAATGGAATTCCTAATAACTCAGTAATTTTGCTTACCATATAATAGAATAATCTTGAAGCTGAAATAACATTTTTTTAAAACGTTTCCACTATATTTATGATAGAAGCAGATGAACTCCAATTTATACGAGGTTAGAATTTCTATTAATTTACTAATTGGTGGATTTTAAATTTAACCTATAATGATTCAATTTATGGGAAGAATAATTACTTTCACAGTTCCTGTTTATTTACAACACGTTTCGCATTTTGGATAAACTTATTATAGGTGAAAACTACCCCAAAGTTTGGATTATTTAGGATATTTATTTCATATGTATTACTATGCCGATTTTGATATGTGTACTATAGTTGGTCTCAAATTGCATTGAAGGTAAAACGAGCAATTTTATTCGAACGGTAGTAATTTGGCTTATCAGATAAAAGAACATTTTGGACAACAATTTTTTAGAATCTTTTCCCAATATTTATGATAGAAGAGAACGAAATTATGTTTCTAATTATACAAGGTAGGAATTCGTATTAATTTACGAAAGATTGTTTTTCAGGATTGTTTAAATCAGGAACAGTAGTAATTTTGCTTACCATATAATAGAATGTTCTTGCAGCTGAAATAATAATTTTTTTTAAACCGTTTTCACTATATTTATGTTAAAAATGGATGAACTCCTAATTAGACAAGGTTGGAATTTCTATTAATTTTCTATTTGGTGGATTTTAAATTTAACCTATAATGATTCAATTTGTGGAAACAATTATTTTCATAGTACCTGTTTATTTACAACACGTTTCACATTTTGGATAAACTTATTATAGGTGAAAACTACCCAAAAGTTTGGATCATTTAGGATATTTATTTCATATCTATTATTTTGCCAATTTTCATATGTGTACAATAGCTGGTTTCAAATTGTATTGAAGGTAAATGAAGAAATTTTATTCGAACGGTAGTAATTTGGCTTATCAGATAATAGAATAATTTGGACAACAATTTTTTAGGATCTTTTCATAATATTTATGATAGAAGAGAATGAAATTATGTTTCTAATTATACAAGGTAGGAATTCGTATTAATTTATGAACGAATATTTTCAAATGGAATTCCTAATAATTCAGTAATTTTGCTTACCATATAATAGAATATTCTTGAAGCTGAAATAACAGTTTTTTAAAACCGTTTTCAATATATTTATGATAGAAGATGATGAACTTCTAATTATACAATGTTGGAATTTCTATTAATTTACTACTTGGTGGATTTTAAATTTAACTTATAATGATTCAAATTATGGAAACAATAATTACTTTCACAGTTCTTGTTTATTTACAACACGTTTCGCATTTTGGAAAAACTTATTAAAGGTGAAAACCACAAAACTACCCCAATGTTTGGATCATTTAGGATATTTATTTCATATGTATTACTATGCCGATTTTGATATGTGTACTATAGTTGGTCTCAAATTGCATTGAAGGTAAAACGAACAATTTTATTCGAACGGTAGTAATTTGGCTTATCAGATAATAGAATATTTTGGACAACAATATTTTAGGATCTTTTCACGATATTTATGATAGAAGAGAATGAAATTATGTTTCTAATTATACAAGGTAGGAATTCGTATTAATTTAAGAAAGAATGTTTTTAAATGGATTTCTAATGATTCAGGAACAGTAGTAATTTTGCTTACCATATAATAGAATGTTCTTCAGCTGAAATAACAATTTTTTAAAACCGTTTTCACTATATTTATAATAGAAGCGGATGAACTCCTAATTATACAAGGCTAGAATTTCGATTAATTTACTATTTGGTGAATTTTAAATTTAACCTATAATGATTCAATTTATGAAAACAATAATTACTTTACCAGTTCTTGTTTATTTGCAACACGTTTCGCATTTTGGATAATAAACTTATTATAGGTGAAAAATACCCCAATGTTTGGATCATTTAGGATATTTATTTCATATGTATTATTATGCCAATTTTCATATGTGTACTATAATCGGTCTCAAATTGTATTGAAGGTAAAAGGAGGAAATTTTATTCGATCGGTAGTAATTTGGCTTATCAGATAATAGAATATTTTAGACAACAATTTTTTAGAATCTTTTCACGATATGTATGATAGAAGAGAATGAAATTATGTTTCTAATTATACAATGTAGGAATTCGTATTAATTTACGAAAGACTGTTTTTAAATTTAATTCCTAATGATTCAGGAACAGTAGTAATTTTGCTTACCATATAATAGAATGTTCTTGCAGCTAAAATAACAATTTTTTAAATCGTTTTCACTATATTTATGATAAAAGCGGATGAACTTCTAATTATTCAATGTTGGAATTTCTATTAATTTTCTATTTGGTGGATTTTAAATTTAACTTATAATGATTCAAATTATGGACACAATAATTATTTTCACAGTTTCTGTTTATTTACAACACGTTTCGCATTTTGGATAATAAACTTATTATAGGTGAAAAATACCCCAATGTTTGGATCATTTAGGATATTTATTTCATATGTATTATTATGCCAATTTTCATATGTGTACTATAATCGGTCTCAAATTGTATTGAAGGTAAAAGGAGGAAATTTTATTCGATCGGTAGTAATTTGGCTTATCAGATAATAGAATATTTTCGACAACAATTTTTTTAGATTCTTTTCCCAATATTTATGATAGAAGAGAACGAAATTATGTTTCTAATTATACAAGGTAGGAATTCGTATTAATTTACGAAAGAATGTTTTTAAATGGAATTCCTATTAACTCAGGAACAGTAGTAATTTTGTATACCATATAATAGAATATTGTTCAGCTGAAATAAGAATTTTTTAAACCGTTACAAATTGATACAAGAGTGATAACATTACAAGAATGATATTAAGATGCAATAAGATTTGAGTTAAGTTAAATTAAGAAAATGAAATAAAATGATTAAGTTAAAGTTAGAAATTAAGTTCAGCTTAAAATTGATGATGAGATAATACGAAAATATTTATGGAAAACTGTATTAGTAATGTATGCTCTGATAATATTTCCGATGTTGGGCTTTCAGTTTGGGAACTTCCACCACAAACGGAAATATAAAAGACTACGAATGTAGTAGAGCGTTAAGCTGGAACAATATGAATAATACCTCCCGAAAGATTTTTCTTTCGTAAAAGAGGTAACGAGCATTAGATTAAACAAACTTCAAAAGAACAAATGCATAAAATAATACGGTCTAATCTCTATCTAGTGTAATCCAAGATATTACATCCACGAAGCTTGTGCACTTTTAATGCAATCAAAAACAGTGTTTTAATACCTTTGTTTCAACAAAACAGTACAGCAGATATATTTTGGAAGTTTATCAGTGGCCAACACAAAAGACTCTTCGGGCCACATTAAGAACGTATTTTGTTCTGGCTGACTGCACTGTATGTGTGTGTGTGTGTGTGTGTGTGTGTGTGTGTGTGTGTGTGTGTGTGTGTGTCAGGTCTAAAAAAGGGGTAGTTGGAAGTTACGTGAGTTTAAAACGATTTTAAAAAAGGAACTATTTTATAATAAAAAAAATGAAATAAATGAAAAAGACCCAAGCTCGCGTAAGCTTTTGGGATCATCCGGCCAGGCAGAAGCATTTTTGAGCTATTTGATGAGTTTGCAAACAGATAAGTTTCAATCAGCGCGATTTGTCAACAACACTCTACGCGTGTCTTGATAAAACAGTGAAAATGGCGCAAGTTTTATTTTAACGATGGTTTAATAAACTTCTAATTATCAAGAAGACTGTTGTCCATTCGCCTTAACTCTGCACTACGACTTGTCATATATATATATATATATATATATATATATATATATATATATATATATATATATATATATGTAATATATCAAAATTTAACTTTAATATTTTCTTAAAAAACTCCTCTCTCCCATTCTAATTCCTTAAAATCTTTTCCTCAGCCTCTAAGTGTCTTAATCAAAGGAGTGTCTTCGACTTAAAATTCTTTCCAAAGATTTCTATCCTACAACTGTAAATTTTCTGTCTATTCGACACGTTTCCCGGCTGTCGCCGACAATGGGTCCGAGTTTTTCCTGATTTTGCACTATAATTTGCTGAGTAAATGGGAAAATTATTTCTGTGCATCTCTGTTCGAGCAGAGTGATTTTTGTGTCTTTCCTTTGCCGTTGTGTAGTAAAGATGTCCGTTTTAGCAGCTCTGAAATAAAGTTTTAACTAGACTTGTGCCGTCCTCTTCAATGTCGGCCGACTGCATTTTTATTACTGCTAGCTGTTTAGCTTTCTCCTTGCCCAGCAGTTTTATAATTTAAGGATTACACACCTACGTTCTACGCTACTCATATTCCTACAATCGCAATTCGTTCTCTAGAAATAACACAACACATTTTCAATATTTTCAATCATAACATAAGGAGAACTTTAAAGGACTGAGGATCTATTTTCTTCTCCCGAATAGCACTCCACCTAACCAGCAGGACTGATTTAGAAGAAATTTTGTGTATGCAATTAAGTTGATTCGAGAATGGTTTAGATTCACAGTTTGATCCGAAAGAAAATGTTTATTTTAATTAAAAAACCAGAATTACTCGCTTATTGAGATTATTATAATACCGCTTGAAACCTTCACTGCCAACGTGTCTGTGTCACAGTGGTCAGCCGTACACTACGAGGAGTCCCAGGATCGAATCTGTTTTGTTGATACATTTTTATATATATCATTTGCATTACATTTTCCTCAAGATTTATATGACTAAAAATTGTTTTTCTATCATATAACTTATTTGAGTGATAAAATGAATAAAAAAATAATAGATTCAACTGAGAATATGTACCAGAAAATGCATAAAACACTCTTCCTCAGGGAAATGGATTATGATCATGATTATGAATCATGATTTATATATCTAAAAATTGTTTTTCTATCACATAACTTATTTGAGTGATAAAATGAAAAAAAAATATTATAATAAATAGATTTAACTGAGAATATGTACCAGACAATGCATAAACCTGATAAAAATTACACACTGTTAAAAGAAAACTGAGTGATGTGAACTTTGATCTGACCTGAAAATGGATGATTCACTTGTTAAAACCACAGAATGAATTTTAACGGCCCCACCTATGCTACCGGATCTATAAAGCGTTCCGGGTGTAAGACAAACATTGTAACTACACAACCTGCATGCTACCTACTTTTTTAATCAGATCCTACGCCAAGAAATTCTTTTCTTCCCTTGTGATCATGATTATGAATCATGATTTATATGCCTGAAACTTAGCACAAAAGAGACGAATCCCGAGTTCTTTGACATTTTGTCGTGAGTTGTAAAACGACATGTTATAGCCCAATTAGAATACCGGAAATTTTAATATTGGGTGATCATAGTGAGCGGTAATTTGGAGTCAATGACTTCACTTTCGATTTATAAGTGATAAAATGAATAAAAAATATCAAAGTGAAATACGAGAAATGTATGAGGAAATCCACCACTTCATTACTTTAAACTAGTAGTCGCCAAACTTAAGAAACTTCTGAGTAACCATACCGCTTTTAGATTCTACTATCAACTACCAAAAGAAACCAGAACAGAAATGATAATTCTTTTTCAAATTTTATATTAATTTATTGACAATAAACTTCAGTTTCGATTCTAAAATAGTGAAATACCAGAAATGTATAAGGAAACCCACCACATCATTTCTTTAAACTAGTGGTCGCCAAACTTAAGAAACTTCTGAGCAACCATGCCGCTTTTAGATTCTATTATCAATTACCAAAAGAAACCAGAACCGAAATGAGAATTCTTTTTCAAATTTTATATTCATTTATTGACAATAACTTCAACTTCGATTCTAAAAAAGTGAAATACCACTCTTCCTGAGGGAAATGGATTATGATCATGATTATGAATCATGATATATATATCTAAAAATTGTTTTTGTATCATATAAAATGTATGAGAAAACCCACCACTTCATTACTTTAAATCTAGTGGTCGCCAAACTTATTCTGAGAGCAACCATACCGCTTTCAGATTCTACTATCAACTATCAAAAGAAACCAGAACAGAAATGAGAATTCTTTTTTAAAATTTTAAATTCATTGACAATAAACTTCATCTTCATTCTAAAAAGTGAAATACCAAAATAGATTTAACTGAGAATATGTACCAGACAATGCTTAAAAGACTCTTCCTCAGGGAAATGGAATATGATCATGATTATGAATCATGATTTATATGCCTGAAAGTTGTTTTTCTATCATATAAATTATTTGAGTGATAAAATGAATAAAAAATATTGGATTCACGGAGAATATGTACTAGAAAATGCACAAACCACTCTTCCTCAGGAAAAGGATTATGATCATGATTATGAATCATAAATTATGTGTCTAAAATTTGTTTTTTTGTCATATATCATATAATTTTATCAGTCAAACTTATTTGAGTGATAAAATGAATATAAAATATTAGATTCAACCGAGAATATGTACCAGAAAATGCATAATACACTTATCGGTGAAATATATAAATCAAAATTAAAAAATGCGAAAAAGTATCAGATAGGAATAAATGGTACATTATCTTTACAAAATGACATCATCTTGAATACCTAGCATGCCTTCTCCGAACTTTCAGTTATTATTTAATTCGTTTCCGAGAAGAAAAAAAATCGTCCCCTAGAGAAATACATAAATTAAATAAGATAGCAATAAACTGTATATCAACTTCACAAAATGACGTCATCCTGAATACCTAGCATGTCTTCTCTGAACTTTCCGTTATTTTTTCATTTGTTACTTTGAAGAAAAAAGTAATAAAAATTACCACAAAACAGTTATTTTGTCCCAACAAAAAGTAAAACTAACAATAGAGCTAAATGCCGAGATTAGCAAACTAAAAGCACTTAGCGTTACTCTAAAAAGATTTCAGTGAAAGCTTTATCAGAATTAATCGTACAAAGCATTCCTTGGAACAAATAGAATTTTTATTTACTTCATTTTTTTGTTTAAAGCTTCTGCATCAATCATTTTATTCCGTTGCACAGTTAAAGCTTTCTCAAGGTCATGTTAACTCGGATAAAAGAAAAAAAAATGGCATTAACTCCGCCAGAGGTAACATGTCGTAAAATTATATTAGAACTATTTCTTTCTCTTATTATTTTCATTCTACTTTCTACCTCTCATGAACTATTTTATTTCCTTGGCCTTGCACTTTCGTTGAATATCTTTTTTCGTTTCAATGTATGAGAAAACCCACCACATCATACTTTAAACCTGTGGTCGCCAACAAGAAACTTCATATAACATATTTTTTCAGATTCTACTATCTAGTACCAAAAAAATCAGAACAGAAATGAGAATTCTTTTTCAAATTTTATATTCATTGGAAATAAACTTCAACTTCGATTCTAAAAAGTGAACTTCCAGAAATGTATGAGAAAACTCATCACTTCCTTTCTTTAAACCTGTGGTCGCCAAACTTGTGCATCTTCTAAGCTTTTGTACCCTTTTCAAATCCTACTGTAGATTACCAAAATAGCCAAATATCCTACTGTAAATCACCAAAATAGTGAAATACGAGAAATGTATAAAGAAACCCACCACTTCATTGCTTTAAACTAGTGGTCGCCAAACTTAAGACACTTCTGAGCAACCATTCCCTTTTAAGATTCTGCTATCAACTACCAAAAGAAATCAGAACAGAAATGAGTATTCTCTTTCAAATTTTATATTCATTGGCACTAAATGCATCTTCGATTCTAAAAAAGTGAAATACCAGAAATGTATGAGAAAACCCACCACTTCATTACTTTAAACTAGTAGTCGCCAAACTTAAGAAATTTCTGAGCAACCATACCGCTTTTAGATATAGAGTACTGATTGCACTATATACAATGTATATAGTTATACCCGAAATACCCGAAGAATAACTCCGAGATACCCTAAAGTGTTTTTAATCGTTAAAAGGAACTTTTTCATTATATAGGGGGCAATCAGCACTATACAAAAGGGGAGAAGAAGGGGCACAAATAGATGTTACAACAGTCCTAAATGCATAATTTGAACATTCTATGTCCATTGGTTTTTGAGTTATGCGAGATGCGTACAGAACTATGCTTAGCCGTCAAGGGTACTGTGGTGGAGGTCTGCCGGGCGGAGGGTTTACCCACCATTATACCTGGAGGACCATGGGGCTCAGTTCAGTGCATGAATGACTAGTTAGACATCACTTCGAAAATAATCGAAATGCATGTAGGGAAGTTTCAAAGTACAAATTTTCCGAACGATGGCCGATTGGTTAGGGTGCTGGCCTTCGGATCCGGAGTTCGTGGGTTTGAATCCCACTGTGGCATGGATGTTCGTAGCCACTCGGAATCGGCTTTAAGCAGTAGGTCCCGGTCTCATTAGCTCTCGTGTTGCAAAAAGTAGACCGTAGCACTCCAAACAAAACCAACCCAATGTACAAATTTGTTGAAGGAACTCTCAGACTACAGAAAATATATTCAAGCATAATCGAAATGGATATTTCTGCTGAAATTTGGACTCTGCAACATTATCACAATACTTAATTTACTTCGCTTAAGGAAGTAATAAACATGAGTATTTTTAATGCAGGGAATTTAATGAAAATCACGCGTGGAGAAATAGCCGTTTAATGTTTATTTTTTAAAGATAAAGCTCTTAATAAAAAAGAAATCATATGCACAAATAAGTTTTGAAATAATGGTGATACAGATTTTGTATGTGTAGAAAGGTTTAAAAAGGTAATTTTAGTCAGTGATTTCGATATTTTGACCATATTGTACCATGTATCTTTAACAATAGGGCGGATATTTCCTTTTATTCCAAGGACAGCTTATTTAGCTGAATAATTCAACAGAATTTTTAAAGTCAAACACTTATATACATTAAATTTTATTTTTATTTCTCTAGAGACTGAAAAATAAAATAAAACAACTAATCATTGTAACTTGATGACCAAAAGAATTCAAATTAGGTGAAATTTTGGAAAATATGTTTATAAAGCTTTAAGAGGGAAATGTGTTTACAATTTATCCTTCAAATCTCTTTGCCAGTTGAAGAAAGTAATTTTCTTTTATCCTTTTTCATTCAAGAAAATCTCGGAAAGAAAATCATAAGTTCAAAAACTTTTCTTTTCCTCACCACACCCAATTACTCCAACTTTCACTTTAAAAAAGAGGCACACTAGCAGATGTCAACGAAAATAGTTTTACAGGTCATTGCCTCTTAGTTTCGTAAAGAAGTATAGAAGAGCAGAAAAATATTTATATTTTTTGTTATCAGATGGTAAGTATTTCTAAACATTTTACAATATCGGTCTTTAAAAAATTTCTTTGTAGGAAGTAAAGGGATTATTGTAATCTCGAAAGATTTCAGTATTCAGATTTCAAGGAATATACTTTTATTTTGACATTTAGCCATAGAATGTTGAAATTTTGTGGTTAAGATTGTTTTAACATTTAGTTGTAGTTTCTGATCCCACTTGGACAAACCAAGCACGAATTGAGCCATATGCTACTCGTATTAAGACAAAAAGGGGCGCGTTTCGTTTAATGTGCACCGCTAGGGTGACAGGACTTTTGCTCAAGTGAGTCCTCGTAATTTTATACTAGAACGGCGAGCCTGGTCATTTTGACCCTTTTTAGTGTTGCTGTCGTTTCTGATGCCACTTGGTCAAACCAAGCACGATTTGAGCCATACGCTACTTCTATTAAGGCAAAAGGGTGCGCCTTTCGTTTAATGAGCACCGCTAGGGTGACAATACTTTTGCTCAAGTGAGTCCTCGTAATTTTATACTACAACGGCAAGCATGGTCATTTTGACCCTTTTTAGTGTTGCTGTCGTTTCTGATGCCACTTGGTCAAACCAAGCACGAATGAGCCATACGCTTTTCATATTAAGGCAAAGGGTGAACCTTTCGTTTTAAGGAGCACCGCTAGGGTGAAAGCACGACTAATCTTCAAGTGGGTCTCATTTAGAAAAACAGGGACCAAGCAGAAGATATATTCTTGGCCTTCCGCTCCTAGAGGTATTGTTTGAGAACTTGGAGGACATTGTGACTACGAACATATTTTACGTGTCCCAGTCACCTCTAATGAACTCTTTGGACCCTAGGCTGGCTCGAGCTTCAAACCTTTCAGTTACGAGATCTTTGCCTTGGTGGACTGAGCTACCGCGGCTCGCATTTAGTTGTTCACCCTCCTTTTGATTGCGATATCTAGTGCTTCAACAAAACTAGATGTACTGAACCTTTGGTTATAGCGAACTTTTCACTGTGTCAGCAGACGATTGACTGTAACGGAGTTCGACTCTAATCTGAAGCATATTCCATATTTTTCAATGTAATTCTTTTCAATATGTTGAGAATTACTTGGAGAAAAATATTCATTTATTCCATAAGCAACAAAGTTTTGAAGATGTAACAGTCCTGAGACCTCTTCAATACTGCCACTATGTTATTATGCTTCTTCTTTATTAACTCGACAACCCATTGTGAGCCAAGGCCTTCTTCAGAATCCCTTTCCATACTGCTCTTCATTTTGTTAGGTTATTTCAGTTGGTCACTCCTACTGTTTTAAAATCTTTATCAGTACAGTCAGGATACTTTATTCCTGGCCTGCCTCTAATTCGTGTAATGATAGGAATGGGATTAAAGACACAGTTAAAGATAAGGAGTCCATTCGGCAGATATTTCTGTTCACTGCACCTAGAATCTTTCTCAAAACTTTTCACTCGATGGTAGTTGTCGAATGATGGCCGAATGGTTTGCGTGTTGGCATTTGGCATCGACATTCATAGGTGAGAATTCCACTGCTGACATGAATGTTCGTAAGCATTTGGAATTCAATTTTAAGCGTTAGACTTCAATTTTATAACTCTTTAGTAGCAAAGAGGTAGAATGTATCGCTCCCGACCAACGAATCAACTACTCTAAGATAACTAGTCGATTATCAAGTGATTTTGTCATTACCCAAGTGTCTGAACTATTATGGAGCACAGATCCAATATTAGCATAAAGTATGTTCTTATTTTTATTGATTTTTTATGGTAGAAAGTTCTTTAATTTATCAAGACAATTATGCAGTAATAACAGTAATAATACATCGTTTAATCTCGATATCTAATTTCTTCTGACATTTCACATTTGAACCGAGGTAAATTGAAGCCATCAACAAATTTTAATTTGGGGAAATATATTTCTAAGAATTCTATATTTTTTATACATGAAAGATTTTTGATCCATAATTGTTACTTGATTATTTACAATTATTGTTAGTTTCAAGGTTGCTCATTGGGAAAGTATTGTTGCATAGAATCACTGAGAGAGTCGATGGCATTTAAACATTTCTCGAGGAACACTTGGAGGGTAGTTTTAGAACCCTAGGGTTCCACGGAACACATTTTAAGAAAGCCTACTTTTAAACTATAAACTACTTTTTAACTATAAAAGCTGTATAAAAACAGCTTTTATAGTTCAGCTAACAGTGTAAACCCAAAAGTTCCTTTGCCTAACAATGACCGATTAGTAGAACGTTGCTCTTCGGTCCCAGAGTCAATGTGTTCGAATCCTGTTGTTTGTATAGATGTTTGTAGGTATTCGGATTCGGCTTTAAGCAGTAGCTCCTGGTGTCATTAGCCCTTGTGAGCAAAACAGTAGACCGTAGAGCTCCAAACCAAACCAAAGCAAACCAACGCTCATTTAATAAATATAATGCTGTTGCTACGGACAGAAAAACAACTGTAAAAGAGTCATGTTGAAATCACACAAATGTTAAAATGTTAGCTTTTAATTAACTATAAATGCATATTTCAAGCATGTAAAAAAGTATTATTTCATACATGAAGTTTAGGAAAATTTAATTTTTCTTCTGAAATGTCTGTTTTTAATTTGCGAAAATTCATTACTTTTAATAATGCTTATTGACCTATTTTAGAAATTATCGAAAGCACATACAGATTCAAGCGTTCATTTTGTCCTATCAAATTTTTTTTTCCGAAGTAACATATCCTGGCTTTATTCTTGGAGTTACACGAGCAAAGCGAAACACAATTTCCCCCAGTATTTAAATTCGTAGGTATTTCACACGCTGTGAATGAACTGTGCACTATGGGAACGTTTCCTTTTCTATCTCAGCTGAGCGAATAATTTATTAATCGACCGTGAGTAATTATATTTACTCTGGGAGTATGAGGATAATTCCAATTTTCTCATAACTTCTTGTATTTTCGTGGTGTGGGGAATCTAGTTTAGAATAATTACTGGTGTTAGTTTTTTTTTAATATGAAAACAATCTTTCCTTATATTAAATTTGTTTATAATTTGGGTACATGGAGTACGATAAAAACTGAGTTCATGTTATAGGTATTACGTTATATACATGTAATAAGACGGACTTCACGATGGGTTGTTGCAGTCATCGTCCATGAAAATGACACCGTTTTAAAGACTTTTATTAACAGAACGTTGGGAGATGGTCCCCACTTCATTATAGCGATAGAACAAACTGAGGGGCCATTTAGTATAAGTAAGAGGTTCTTAACACCTGGGTTCACATCTCAGTCGAAATCTGTGGGAGAATCTCTAGAAAAATCTGCCTTCGATGGAGTGCATCTCCTTTTTGTTTGGAAATTTCCTAAATTGTTAGCTAGGGCAATGTATAACTATAACTGAGTGACTCCTTCTTTGAGGGCGTAAACTGCAGAACTAGTGGTCAATTTAGGTTAGAGGTTAGAAAGGGAAAAGCAAAAGGACGCGGTTTGGTTTTGTTTGGAGTGCTACGGTCTACTTTTTGCAACACGAGGTCTAATGAGACCAGGACCTACAGCTTAGAGCCAATTCCGAACGGCTACGAACACCCACGCCATAGTGGGTTTCGAACACACGATCTCCTGTACCGATGGCCAGCACCCTAACCAATCGGCCGTCGTTCGGCCAAAAGGACGCGGGATTTTTGCCCTTGGTTTAAGATTTGAAAACCCCTGAGAATTTTCTCGGGTATCCTAGGGGTTTTATATAGATTGCCTACATTAGTTTCTCGATCCAGTTTACTTTTTCTTACATACATGGGGGACCATATTAAATGACATACGCAGAAAGACGTACTCGACATTTGTCCTTTAGGAACTTAATTATAAATATCTAAACAAAATAATACATCATAATAAAATTTTATAGCTAATTTTATAAAAAAATCCTTCTTCCTTGGGTCTCCCCTCATAACTGGTTTTCTTGCTTCTTCACACAGGGATGATTGGCTAGTTTCATTATGTGATCGCTCTCTTGTATTTCCATAATCTCCACATACATAAATGAATGTAATTAATCAAAAATTATTGTTCCTTAAAAGATCTCTCGATTTACGTTCTAGTTTTGCTTAATCTTAACTTTTCCAGCTACCCAAAATAAGGATATGTACCATTCGTTCCACACTTCCTCAAATTGTAGATTGAATTAAATTTTGGTTGGTATGCATTATCCTATTTTTCCCTTCTCTGGCCCAGTTATCCATTTTTTTTTCAGAAAAAATGAAGATCTTCACAATTTTAATACTTTTGTTTGTATTTTCAGCAGTAATGCTTTAACAAACTGCAAAATAAATATTGATCTAAAACTCTTTTTCATGAGAAGTCAACCATGGAATTTTCTTCTCCTTGGGACGGACTTTTTACAGTTTAAAGACATGCACGTTTGTCTCTTGTCTGTGTAGGAAGCATACGTCAGTCCTCCATCGTTATATTTAAAATAAAGGATTTTTACTAAGTTTTTCCTGGGCTTCAGTTCTGAGTGAGAGCTTTTCTCGCCAAGATGACTGCAGTTAAGTTGCATTCCCAAGCAAGCCCTGGCAATTAAAAATCTGGCGTATGTCTTCCCTGTGATCGGAGAAGACTTAACGGTTGCATAAGCACAAACATATATACATAAACATGTAAAAGAAAAGTAGACTAAATTGGTAAACTAATGTAGAGATTTTGTATAAAATCCCGAAGAAGGCCCCTTAAGGAATATACTATCAGAAAACTTCCGTAATATGATAGTTCTAGCATGAAAAAGTAAATTTATGGTCAAAAATCCTGATTGCGGCCTTGAAAATTCTAAGGAGTTTTCAAATCTAAAGTCAAGGATAAAAATCCACGTCTCTTTGTTTTCACTTTTTAACCCCGAATAGAAAAGGAATACTGGAGCTACAGTTCACGCCCTCGGGTGAGGCGTCTAATCAGTTAAAACTTTATGATACCCTAGACGCAAATTTTGGAAATTCTGGACAAAATAAAGGCATATTTTTACTTAGATGTTTCCTTAGCTTTTTGCTTGGATTTTTCATGTTAGTTGGTGTCTCAGTTTGTCCATTCCCTATACTGAAGTGGAAACCTCTCCACCCGATTATCTTGTAATAGAGATCTTTCGTGTCTAACACGGTGTCTTGTTTCTGGCCATGACAGAAAACCCCACATATACAGTGTATTATGACATATATCTATATATCAATATGTTTTCGCTTATAGACTACTATTTTGCTACACTAAGCTTAATGAAAAATGGACCTATTGCAGTTATGAACATTGATTCTATGAGCTAGATTCAAACCCATGGAAGCCGGTATTGGAATGATAAACGAATGAGTCTTCCATCGTAGTGGTTCATTTTACAACCTATCTTGAACTATTAATTCAAAAAATAATGATAGTAGAAGGCACATCCAGCAAACTTTCAGAATCCATTATTTTTTTTCCCAATTAGACACTCAAAATGCCTTGTTAGCAGTAAATTGATAAGCGGCTTTCTTATCTAAAAGACATCACATAATATTCACATCAGAAAATTAATTTTATGAGCAATTATTTGCTTCAGGTTATTGAACATAGCTTAATAGAAACACGCAACTTTGACTAACAGCCGTCTATTTAGATTGGTTAGCAAATCAGAAAAATCCTGGCAAAAGTAAAAAAATATTACCATTAAATATTTGCATATTTTTGTATGATTTACGCCCTCTGTATAGTTACCCATGTAAATATATTCATTTACTTTACCTTAATCCTTATAAAAAAAGGAGTGAAGACAGTAATGTTATCTCTTTTACAAATTTATCAGCGTTAGGCTCACAAAGCTATCTTGCAAATCTATACATTAGCTGTCAGGATGTAGGGTTTCACGCTTTGTTGATCATGGATATTTTATTTAGGATCGCGTGTCCGCCATCGGTGGGAAAAAATTAGTACCTTGGATTCCATTGCATATATTCTTTCAGGTTTTTTTGACAGCAGTGGAAAAAAACAGAGCTGCTAGTATGTCTGTGGTGAATTTCAATTACATGCTGAAGCCGGTATGTAAAAACAGATTAGTTGATATTTAAATGCATCTTAACCTCTTTGATACTTGACTTCTTTTTAATCGCCATTGAGGAATGTAATAAAGTAAATGTGTTTTTAAGTAAAATAACATAACCCGCATTTATTTCTTATGCTGCTTAAAGGTCTAAGAGTTATATGTGACATTAAGCTTGTTTAAAATTGTTCAAAATATAAATATCATGTATATATATGTAAGTATTGTATTGTCTTCAGGGTTCCCCAATTTCTGATAGTGGATAGGGAACGAGAAACTTAGGGCCGATCTCACCAAAGTCGTTTAACAGCTAACCAAGATTAATCTCTTTTGAAACGGAAGATTGAGTTCCACTATTGGTTGGCGCCATGGGTTAATTGCGGTTAGCGGTTAAATGAATTTGGTGAGACTAGCCCTTAGAGATTAGGAACATAGCTATGGTAACAACAACACATTTAATGCTCAATATAAAATTGTCATGAAAGATTTCAAAATAACACATCTCCATTCTACCATACGTGTGCAAATGTCTAAGAAGGGATTCATGGTGAGCCTAAAAACATATCGTAAATCAGGTCTCTGTAAAATTAAGATCTTGTACTATGCATAGAAGTAGGAACTCAGGTGAGTCAAAAATTAGATAGTGGTCAGGTCTTCCTAAATCAAAATCATGTACTATATGTTCAGAATGGACTAGTCGGCAAGATAAAGATGAGATCTTTTCAAAAAGAAAAGAAATCAAGCTCACACTTGTGACATTTTTGTTTTTCCTTCCAAATCTTCCTTTTTTCTCGATTTGTCCGAAACTTCCCGTTGTCGGTCGTCAGTCGGTCGTTTTTACCTAGTTGGTAAGTTCATCGCGGGATGTCGCCCTGGCTAATCCAGGATTTGTTACTAACCAGCGTTGCCCAGTATGAGTCTCCCCGTTGTACCTATCCTCAATCATTCAAGTCAAGACAGGACCATAATGATTTGATTGTCCTGTAGTGTAATATTCTCCGAAAAGCAGATGCCTCTGTTGTCCTACAGGATCATGTGTCTTTCATACGTTGAAAGGATATAGTCACGATGTCACAATACATACATAGATGATAACACATACATGATGATGGCAATACATATACACACACATGAATATATTTAAACACAGAGATATGTATATAACTAGATTCAGCTACGGATGCAGATAGCTAAACTGGGACGACAAATTCTCGAACATATTTTGTGGAATCTAAGTTAACAGGTAATCTACTCATATATATATATATATATATATATATATATATATATATATATATATATATATATATATATATTATATATATATATATATATATATTATATATATATTTATATATATATATATATGTATATATATGTATATATATATATGTATATATATATATATATATGTATATATATATATATATGTATATATATGTATATATATATATATATATATATATATATATATATATATATATATATTCATATATGTACATATATACATATATATACACATGTACATATATACATATATACATTATATATATATATATATATATATATATGTATGTATATATATATATATATATATATATATATATATATATATAGTTATATACACACATATATGCGTGTATATAAGTATGTGTGTATATATACTTTTGTTTAGAAATTCCAATTTGTGTTCGCCATTAACCTTCCCCATTCTTACCTAATTAATGTAAAAGAGGTTTAAACAAAAGTTGTTGAAACGAAATTTTAAAGCTAAATAATAATAATAATAATTAAACTTTTGGCTTTCAAAACATCAAATAACTCTTTAAATCATTGTTTTGCACATCAAAGCATAGCTTGTTTTATAGGAAACAATACAAATTAACTAATTTGAATTTTTTGTCTAAGGAAGACCATGTGATTTCCTTTCGCTTCGGAGATTTTGCACGCTTCTGTAGCATGTGAACAAAGATAATAGTGCGATAAAAGAGGGCTATTTCGTGAACCTGATAGAGATCTCACGTGTGCTTGAATAAATTACTCAAGTCACTGTTTGACTACTTAAATGGCGTTGAGAGAAAAATAAAAATTAAGTCGATGGACTTGAAACATTGTGGAAAATATTTATTCCAGTAGTACGTGTGAAGTCAAAGTTCAGTAATCTCATTTGAAAAGTTCTTTTTATAATTTGAAGAATATAGTTAATTCTTTCTAAAAACAGTATCAACTCTTTAATGTCCGTGTCATTTTTGCAGATTATACATTGAAATCGTAAATGTAAGTTAAAGTGGACTACAAAGAGTAAATTAAAATATGAATTTTAAACAACTTTGAGTGTTACTATCCATTTTAGTTAGTGACAGCTGTCAAGATACGATGCCACTTATATATATACATGTGTGTGTTTAATAATGAATGATATGAAATATATTTAATATCTGACGTAAAGTCAGTACTATAAAGTGAAAATTTCTAATAGATAATTTGATATTTCTATTTGTCATGAATTCAGACTATGTAGTACGTTTGTATAAAGTCAAAGTTCAGTATTCTCCTTTGAAGAGTTTTTTTTTTTAATTTAGAGAACATAGTTATTTTCTCATGAAAACTGTGTTAAACCATTAATTTTCGTGTCATTTTTGCCGATTATAAATTGATGAATATCGCAAATCTAAGTGCACAAAGTAAATTAAATATATTAATTTTAAACAACTTTGAGTGTTACTGTCCATTTTATTTGTGACAGTTATCACGATACGATGTCACTTGTTTAAAAATGAGAGAGTTATTTAATATGACATGTAAAGTTAGTACTATAAGTGAAATATATATTATTTATAATAGATAATTTGTTGTTACTGTTTGTTGTAAATTCAGACAATGTAGTACGTGTGTAGGGAGTCAAAGTTAAGTATTCTATTTTGAGAAGATTTTTTTTAAGAATATATTTATTTTATTACTAAAACAGTGTCAACCTATTAATGTCCGTGTCATTTTTGCCGATGATACATAAATGAATATCTCAAATCTAAGTTAGAGAAGACTGCACTGATTAATTTAAAATATGAATTTTAAACAATTTTTACTATCCATTTTAGTTCTGGACAGCTGTCACGATACGATGCCACTTATTTAAAAATGAAGTCAAAATTCAGTATTCTCCTTTGAAGAGTTTTGTTTTTTTAATTTAGAAAACATAGTTATTTTCTCATGAAAACAGTGTCAAACCATTAATTTTCTTCTCATTCTTGCTTATTATAAACTGATGAATATCGCAAATATAAGCCATAGTAGACTGCAAAAAAAAAAAAGAAGTTAAATATGAATTTTAAACAACTTTGAGTGTTACTGTCCGTTTTAGTTATTAACAGCTGTCTCGATACGATGTCACCTGTTTAAAAATAAATGATAAGATATTTATTTAATATTACATGTAAAGTTAGTACTATGAGTGAAATATATATTATTTATAATAGATAATTTGTTATTATTGTTTATCGTCAATTCAGACTATGTAGTAAGTGTGTATGAAGTCAAAGTTCAGTATTTTCAATTGAAGAGATATATTTTATAATTTAGAGAACATAGTTATTTTCTCAGGAAAATAGTGTCAACACATTAATTTTCGTGTCATTCTTGCCGATTATAAATTGATGAATATCTCAAATCTAAGTTATAGTAGGTTGCACAAAGTAAACTATATATGAATTTTAAACAACTTTCAGAGTTATTGTCCATATTAGTAAGTGACAGCTGTCACGATACGATGCCACTTGTTTAAAAATAAAGTCAAAATTCTGTATTCTCCCTTAAAGAGTTTTTTTTTTTAATTTAGAGAACATAGTTATTTTCTCATGAAAACAGTATCAACCCATTAATTTTCGTGTCATTCTTGCCGATTATACATTAATGAATATTGCAAACCTAAGTTATAGAGGATTGCAAGAATTAATTTAAAATATGAATTTTAAACCATTTACACTATCCATTTTATTTCTTGACAGCTGTCACGATACAATGCCACTTGCTTTAAAATGAAGTCACAGTTCAGTATTCTCTTTAAAGAGCTTTTTTTTAATAATCAAAGAACTTAGCT
>CM063511.1:79290543-79300543 GCA_032207245.1 Pardosa pseudoannulata
CCTCTAAAATGAGGCTTAGAAAACCAGATTAAGCAGGATAATAAAGGAAATCTAGATTCAATTCTAGCCGAATCAGAAAGAGTATACTAAATAATCTCTATTCGATAGGCTTGGTATGCATTCTAGAATAAAAAGCATCGTGGTAGGTAGTAGTAATAGAAGAGAAAAGCAATTTATTTTAGCGAAATAATATTTCATAGTCATTTAATGAATCCTGTCATGAATTTTGTTTTCCTCTGTGCGAAAATTAAACCATTAGTTTAATTTTCAAGCAAGCGAAAAGGTTAAAAGGCTTGAAGGATCTAATATAAGAAATTATTAAATAACTTGACTCCTATAGCCAAATCTAATTTAGGAAGTTAACTCTGAAACGGGTGCACGAGGTGTGAATACCGCTGTAGGCTAACAGTAATTAAAATGCATGAAACGTATCTCAGATTATAAAACTCTTTTTTATTTTTGTAATCAGTAATTGAAGACGAACTTCTGCTCGAGTTGTACTTTTAATCTTTCCTGTGAGTTGAAATATTATATATCCATTTATTAATAAGTGTTTTAGAATTCCAAATTATATGTCTCGACTATAATTTGTATTTCTGTTATCCTCATTCATTTGGCGATGTATTAAATTTCTGCCTAATCAGTTGTTTTTTGTCTAAGACTGAATTGAAAACATTCAACAATCTGTATATTTTAAATTTCAGATTGCTGCACGTTCTTTTGCAATCAGTAGTTGAAGAAGAATATGAGTACGAGTAGTACTTTAATCTTTCTTATGAGTTCTAATATTATATATTTATTTATAAATACCAAAAAAAAAAAATACCAAATTATATATCTGAACTTTAATAATGTAATTCTCTTACTTCATTTTCTGAAATATAAAATTGTTACCTAATCAGTTTTTTTAATTGAAAGCATATCGCATTCTGTATATTTTTAATGCCAGATTGCTGTAAGTAAAACGAAAGAAGGAAAAGATTGAACTTGATTTAATACATTTATAGTTGCTTTGTGATTAGTCTCCCATCTATACATAACAAACATAAATACATAAATAAATAATGTCAGGTGGTGTTTTAAAAACATATTGGTGGCATATTTTAATTAAAGATGCTATGACGTATTAAAAGCAATATACTTGTGTTTTTTAAATATTAAATTGAAGCATATCGCATTCTGTATATTTTTAATGCCAGATTTCTGTAAGTAAAACGAAAGAAGGAAAAGATTGAACTTGATTTATTGTATTTATAGTCAGCTTCGCGATTAGTTTTCAATATATACATAAATAATGATGTCACGTGGTCTTTTAAAAACATATTGAAGGCATATTTTAATTGAAGATAAACTTTGACTATAAAAGCAATATACTTGTGTTTTTAAATATTAAATTGAAGCATATCGCATTCTGTATATTTTTAATGCCAGATTGCTGTAAGTAAAACGAAAGAAGGAAAAGATTAAACTTGATTTAATGCACTTATATAGCAGCTTCACGATTAGTCTCCCGTCTATGTACATAACATACATAAATACATAAACATAAATAATGTCACGTGGTCTTTTAAAAACATATTGGTGACATATTTTAATTGAAGAGTAAACTATGACGTATAAAAGCAATATACTTGTGTTTTTAAAATTAAATTGAAGCATACCGCAATCTGCATATTTTTAATGCCAGATTGCTGTAATTAAAACGAAAGAAGAAAAAAAATTGAACTTGATTAATGCACTTATAGTCGCTTCGTGTCTCCCGTCTATACATAACATACATAAATACATAAACATAAATAATGTCACGTGGTCTTTTTGAAAACACATTGGCGGCATATTTTAATTGAAAACTATGACGTTATAAAACAATATACTTGTGTTTTAAATATTAAATTAAGCATACCGCAATCTGCATTTTTTATAAATGCCAGATTGCTGTAACTAAAACAAAAGAAGAGATAAAATTTGAGCTTGATTTATTAATTATAGATGTTCCGCACACTCCCGTCTACGAATAATTATATACATAAATTCATATGCATAATTAGAGATGTCATGTGGTCAACTGAAAACTTTGGCGGCATATTTTAATCAAAGATAAATTTGATTTATAAAAGCGTATATTGTTTTTATAAGATTAAATTGAAGCATCCGCAATTTTGTATATTTTAAATGCGATTGCGTACTGCATCAAACATAAAATTTTAAGCTTTTTTGTTGTAATTATAATTACCTCTATATATATTATATATATATATATATATTTTATATATATATATATATATATTATATATATTTATATATACATTAGTGACACCACGTGATATTTAGAAAATACATTTGCGGACTTTTTCAGTTACAGATAAATTATAAGCTATTTTAATTTTAGATAAATAATGCTTTAAAGAATATACTTAACAATTTCAAACAATTTTATTTATCTCTGACGATATTCTTCAGAAAGCTCTGCATTTTTGTATATTATAATCACATTCAATGCTTACGAGGCTTGATATACATATATGTACCTAAAATGTCGCCCAAAATATTTGCTGACCTGGATGATTGTTCGGTTTGTCCAGCTCCAGGCCCGCTTCTGCCCCCATTTAAATTTCTATTGCTCATTACTGTAAAACAAAACCGAAAATAAAAAAGGCTTTGTACACGATTGGATCTAATAAAGAACTACCTATGTGAAGTGTGCGAAACTGGATTATAGTAGGCTACTTTTTTTGTGCTCAAATCTGGTAACAAACATACACAGCATCTCTTTTGTATATTAGTATACAAATAGAATGCTCAGTTAAAGAAAAAACTTACAAACTAGAGCTATAATCTATGCAACTTGACTCAATTTACCCAAGAGTATAACCTCTTTGTTATTTGTGTCAAAGTCCAACAATTTAGTAAACAGTCATGACAGAGCTGAAATGTTCAAAGCAGTAATGATTTCCCATTCAAAAAACCACCAAACGTAAAATACAAACATTATGGATAGAAGCACCTTAAACAATCGTTTCCAAGCCTCCGTAGTTCAATTTGGTTGAAACCGTGACTGTAACTTGATGACAAGGATCTTTGAAACAATGTTGTCAGAAAAAAAACTCTTTCTGCAATCTAATAATTGTTTCCTCCTTTGTAAGCGAATCACGAAAACGGTGTTCAGGAGCTAGAATTACTGTTGGAAACCGATGTTTAAGACGCGTTGGTAAATAAAAATAGCCCTTAAGAAGTAACAAAAACGGATGCTACCTGTTTCTTTGTATTTGCCACCCATTTTGCATCTCGGATTTGCTTATGCCTTTAATTGTTTCCTGGTTAGTGATCGCTAATCGATGGGGATGTTTACCTTCGGGACGTGACTCTAACTTTTCGATCAACTTAAAGTCTACTACAACCCATAAATTCTATTGAGCATGAGTCACGAGTCTTTTAACGTTTTTTCCCCCTCTTTATTAGGCGATTGACTCTTCTAAAGAACACAAATCAACCAAGAAACTATTTCGCATGGACAAAGATGAGTTGTGTTAATCGTATTTTTATTTCAAATATATATAAAACATATATTTCGTGGCATGACATTTCCGTTCATCTGCTTACACAACATTTGGATTAATAGCATTAACCAAAAATGTTATCAGTATATATATATATATATATATATATATATATATATGTATGTATATATATATATATATTAGATTAATATAAGGGTTTTTCCTTCAACTTCCATAACTTTGTTCCCATAAGGTAACCGTCTACTTTCGGAGAACTTTTTTCTTTAAACATAGAAAATAGTTCAAGTTTTTACATTTTTAGATTTTATTTTTATATTATCATAGAGAATTGCGCTTAAAAAATTCGTTCCTGAAGAAGATTTTATAAAATTTCTAAAAAACAAAGAAAATTTAGTAAAAAAATCGGTTTTTTTTCAAAAGGTCTAATTTTTTAATAAATTAAATTATTTCAATATTTTTTGATGCAACACATTTCTTATACACTGGACTAGTGAATCACCTAAAATCTTTGCTTAATTTACATTTGGTAAAAAATTTTGGTCCTTCAAAATCATACACATTGAATTTTTAACGAATTTTCATTACCTTTATATCTAACTATGAGTGTAACATCATTAAAAATTATCCAAATTTAAAGCTTTTAGGTCATTCACTAGTAAATACTATCAAAAGCATTCATAATAATTTTCAATAAAATATTTTAAGAACTTTTTGAGAAATCACATTTCAACATTCTAATAAAAAATACTAGAGAGACTATTAAAATACTAGAGAGATTTATAAAAATACTAATAATTCTGAGAAAAACTCATTTGAAGTTTATGAAAGCAACTTTAACTGTTAAAAAATTAAAATACATGTTTAAAATTCCCCACACTTTCTTGTGTCAAAACTTTCTAATTGCCAAGTTGCTAATTATTAAAAATACTAGAAATATATATAAACTAATCTTCATGAAAATTTAAAAAGTTTAGTCCAAAAAATTCATAACTTCCGGTTCCGACGGCGCTACTTCCGTTTCGTTTTGACAGCTATCATTGATGTCTAAACAGCTGTAACTTTTCTTTAAAATGCAGTAGACACAAAACAAAAACAGATTTAGAAGCCTAAAAGTTGAAATTTTACAATAGAGGAATAAAAAAATATATGATTTTTGGCAAATAATTACGTTTTCAACTTAGACGAATACCTTAAAAAAGCCTTTTGTTACTAAAACTACATAATTTTAAAGCCGACAAAAGGAAGCTGTTTTTTTTAAAAAAAAAAGAATAAATCACATTGGAATTTCGGAACTATGCAATGTCTCAGAATACTCCTTGTATATGTTTTGAGAATAAGTTCTCCCAATTTGTACATTCAGTGCTTGGGGGCATTATTGTGGTAATGCCTGGAAAGTTTCTACGCATTGACCCTAGAAAATGTTGTAACCACAAACTGTCCTCGATTGAGGGGGAATGTCCGCTAGTAACTCCAGTAGAAAAGTAGGTTCAACGCCTTCATATTTCTGGTCTGTGACACGGAAGACTAGAGTTTGGTCTATAATTATGCATTTAAAAGGTATTATGATAAATGGTCCCTTGCTAAAATGCGAATAATCCAAACTAAATTGAATAAACAAAGAGACAAATTACTAATTATTTATTTTAAAGAACCAAATGCAGTGTCCGTTATTGGATATTTAGTATTTCGTAAAGAAAATATCTGCGTAAATGGAGAAAACTGATCTAAGAATAATTCAATAAAACCAACAAAAACCATTAAAAATAGATACCTCACAACCAGGAGATACAGTTAAGGAAAATATGTAAAAACAAACTGAAAAAAATCTGTTACCTGTATGGAATGGGTGAATAAAATTTACAGTATGATACAATAGTTTTTAACCGTGTACTTTTGATGTGATATAGAATTATGGTACAATGATATTTGAACTTATTATACATTTCGCTTTTTATATTTTCAGTATAATTTAAGATTAAAAAATTATGATTATAATAATGAAGCATTGTTAAATTAACCTGAAGTTCTACACCAAATACTTGGCAGGTACTATTTCACTCATATTACATATTTTAAAACTTTTAAAATTCATCAGATTCTTTCTAGTAATACTCTTGTAGAGCAGGGAAGATATAAGGTTACCTTTTAACACATTGTATGTGGGACACATTCAAGAACGTTTTCTGGCGATTGATACTTGATCGCGGGTAAAGTACTAGTACGGGTTAGTGTAACAATACGGTTTGTTTGTGGGTACAAAAATAACGGTATATACAGGAAAACGAAGCCGAATGTTCTTGTCTACTACATAGATTCTGGAAAAATTTAGACGTCGTATACAATTCCACAAAGACGAAAAAAAATTAAATATAAAAAATTTTTATATGATGTCGCATTGGAATGGGTAACTGAAACTAACATACCAGATCCACATCAGCTCACATCTAGTACACAAAGGGCACCTAAATATGACCCTCCTGGAATATTATCATTGCATATGCGGAAACATATTTTAGAGAAAATTGTTATCACTGGAGAGAATAAAAAGCCGCAAAGACAATGTCGTGTGTGCGCTAAAAAAAGTGCGGAGTGAAACATCTTATATATGCAAGTTTTGCTGTGTACCTCTTCATAGAGGAAAATACTTTGAAGGTTACCACAATGAAAAACATTATTAGTTTTATGATTGCTCTTTTCATTTTTTATAATGTTAAAATGTTTATATATAACATAATTTGAAAAAATTAAAACTATATTCTACTATTTCTATTTGATTTTTCATATTTACGATACTATTATAAATTTATCCACAAAAAATATTACAAAAATTTTATGGCTTGTTATTTATATATTTCTATTTATATATTTGTTTATATATTTCAGTATAAAATACGAAAAGTTAATAAATTAAATAATTTTCGATCTATTGAGATTTAACTGAATAACTAAATTTAAGCAGCAGAACGCCAGCTCTCAGTACAATTCTGCTGCGAATGTACCCGCACACAATGTGTTAAAGTCTACTGGGCCTAACATAAGACTGAAAAATCTAGTAAGATTTTTTCCCTTTAATATATGTATAGGTATTTTAAGAAATCGAAGAAATAATTTATTAAAAGGATTATTCTATAGCTTGTAGCAAATATGTATCAACCTTTCATCTAAAAAAGAACATTTTCGGTTCAAAGTTCATACTAAACAATATATCCCGTTCAGGAGTCAAATGTCTAATTCTCGAAATCTTGACCTATTAAACAAAACAGGCTCTTAATACATTCTATTTTTTCTGGATATTTATCACATTCTTTCTAATAATATTCTTGGAAAGCAGGTAAGATATTAAATTGCCTTTTAAAGTATACTGGGCCTAATATAAGACTGAAAAATCTAGTAAGATTTTTTCCCCTTTAATATATGTACATATATTTTAAGAAATCAAGGAAATAATTTAAGAAAAGGATTATTCTACATCTTGTAGCAAATATGTATCAATCTTTCATCTAAAAAAGAACATTTTCGGTTCAAAGTTCATACTAAACAATATATCCCGTTCAGGAGTCAAATGCCTAATTCTCGAAACCTTGACCTATTAAACAAGATAGGCTCTTAATGCATTCTACTTTTTTCTGGATCCGAAAGAGATTCCATCATATGTTTCTATCAACCGTGATCGATGACTAGGTGTTGGAAGATAGATATAGACCAAGAAATTTCCAAAAGGGCTTGGTTGCTTCGTGGGGATCTTATACCTTACGAAATGGACTTTTGAAGTATGAAACCGGTGACCCTTCTCCAACCCATTTCAATCAGTCAGGATCATAGTGGCTAAAAAAAAGTGGAATTAGAGGAGGCCCTCTAAAGGGTTTTCACACTGGGGTTAAGCGAGTCGACGCCCTGTGCCTTACCTGATCTTCCAGGAGGAAGATACTAATTGTTAGTTGATTATCAAATAAAATTAAGCGTTTGACTTTTTCTGCTATTTCAATATTAAACTTTTTGTATTAATTTTAGGAAAAATCAATGTAATTGCTTTTCTAAATCGCTTGGTGTTGCTTACTGTTCGGGAATTTTTCAGAACAAAAGTTTCTAACCACTAACATGCAATGCACCGAAATCGGCGATATTTGCATTACATGTGAGCATTGTGCCTTTACTAAATTTATCGCAGGAGCTTTTAGTTTTAATTTTACTGCTTTTTTTTGTTTTGTTCTTTAATACAAGTAAGAAGTATAAGGAAAATATTCTAATCATCAAAAAATTTGAATTCGACATTTCGATTAATCTTCAGATATTGGACCTCCCTGAGTTTGAAAATAACATCTTTGAAATTACAAATGTATGTTTGTTGTTGTTTCTTATGCCACTTGGTCAAACTAAGTACGATTGAGCAGGAAGCTTCTTGGTATTAAGGAAAAGCGGCGCGCCTTTTGTTTTAAAGAGCACCTCAAGGGTGAAAGTATGACTTATGCGTCCTCGTAATTTTGAAGCAGAAGACTCATAAACTTGGCCTGCCACCCCCAGAGTTATTAATTGAAAACTTCTAGGAAATTGTGACCACGAACATATTTTACGTGCCCCAGTCACTTTTAACGAACACGGCGGATCTTAGGCCAGATAGTATGGTAAAATGCTAATTAAAGCAAATTCCTCACATTTAAAAAAAAATTCTGGTTAATAGTATTTGGAATTGAATTGTTTTATTAGATATTATATTTTTAGAGAATTTTCTAAATAATTGAAATTTCGTAGCACATTTTATTTAAACTTTTTTAGCAATTTTGGGCCCCTTAATTTTTTACTGCGTTCCAGAGCATGGACGAACAGAGTATTCTTTCAAAAATTCCGGATCGGATATTAGCAGATAGGAGCCTTCGGTTAATCGGATATAAACAGCCAAGAACCTGTGGTTAATTGGGTATAAACAACCAAGAACCTGTGATAATCGGATATAAACAGCCAGGAACTTGTGATAATTGTATATGAATATCCAGTAGCCTATGGTTAATCGGATATAAACAGCCAAGAACCTGTGGTTAATTGGATATGAACAATCAAGAACCTGTGATAATCGGATATTGACAGCCAGGAACCTCTGATAATTGGATATAAACAACCAAGAAACTGTAGTTAATTGGATAAAAAAAACTAGAACATGTGATAATAGGATATAAACAGCCAGGAACTTGTGATAATTGTATATGAATAGCCAGTAGCCTATGGTTAATCGGATATAAACAGCCAAGAACCTGTGATAATTGGATATGCACAGCCAGGAACCTGTGATAATTGGATATAAACAGCCAAGAAACTGTAGTTAATTGGATAAAAAAAAACTAGAATCTGTGATAATAGGATATAAATAGCAAGGAGCCTGTGGTTATTCGGATATAAACAGACAGAAACCTTGATAGATGGATATAAAAAGCTAGGAATATGATGAAATATAAGCTAGTGCGGCGAATTTAAATATTATTTAGTAGATTTTTTACCAATCTGTCTGTTATTTAAAGAGAAATATGCTGAATGTCAAATTGTCATTATCGATATATAAACATTAAATCGACTCGGGTAATAAACTTTTTACAAAAATTTCCTAAGTATGACATCATATGCTATAGCATCATCCGTTAAGTGGTCGTGTTTAAATGCTGACAGGCTTGTTAGATCTGCCATAAATGTTTCCCTTAAAAAAGAGTGGAACGTCGAAGTTAGGTAACCATCACTATTTGGGAAATTTATTTTTCAGAAAATGGGTGTCAAGGAGTACTTCCTGGTGATATGTATCTCCATAACTCATAAAATGGTTCATCGGGACAATTCTTCTGACGGTTTTGGAGGTGGGGTGTCGTTTTTTCCTTTAAAAGATGAGTTGGTCTTCCGCAACAGGAAGAAAATACTTCCCCTACTGGTGCAAGTTTCACAGTATATATCTCACGTATGACCGAATGCCCTTGTCTTGCAATAATGTTATAATTCTGAGATTGGAATTTTTTTTCTTATTCCTTAACCCATACTTCTTGGGGGATGTCTTTTAGAAGAGAACTCTGTTATGATCTCACAAAATTAAAAGTAAAATTGCCTAGAGATTTTAATATATGGGAGAATCGTACATTCATTGGGATATAATTTCTCCATGTCATCCTAGTCAGAAAATATGTCAATCATGTATTCAACAATCAACACATCATGTGATGTTGACGTAATTTTGATCATGATCAACATGATCAAATATGATTATATTGATCACGCCATAAGAAATTTTTTTTCAATTGTCTTCAGATAATATGATCTAGAAGATACATTAGCAGAAATATTTTCTAAATAAAATTTAAATTTGTGAATCGTATTAGATGTGATCGTATTTGCTTGCTCGTATAAAAATGGTTACTCAAAACGCAGTAAATTTGATCTGATAAACAACACTCTTTGTAATATTTACTTGTTCTCCTTGATTGACGACAGTTAATCACCGATTAAATACA
>CM063511.1:79305543-79315543 GCA_032207245.1 Pardosa pseudoannulata
CACAGTGGACTCCGCTTAATAAGATCAGTTCGGGAAACCTTCATTTGTTAACAATAACCGATAGATAACAATAAACGATACGTAAAATTAGATATATTTACCCCCCCTCCTTTTGAACTCGTTTACAGAACAAGAGACTTCAAAATTGTTTATTCAGCTTTAAATGCGAATGAGTTCGTCACAATTTGTTACTACAGTGGATTCCGCTTAATGTGATCAGTATGGGGGCACCGTGATTTTGATAACAACAACAGATAGATAACAATAAATGATTTGCAAATTAGATAATTTTACCTTCTTCCTTTGAACTTGTTTGCAGAACAAGAGACTTCAAAACTGTTTAATCTGTTTCAAATGCAAATGAGCTCGCCGCTATATGTTACTACAGTGGACTCCACTTAATGTGATCAGTTTGGAACAGATTGATTTTGATAACAATAACCGATTGATAATAATAAACGATATGCAAAATTAGATAAATTTACCCCCCTTTGAACTCGTTTGCAGAGCAAGAGACTTCAAAATTGTTTATTCTGCTTCAAATGCGAATGCCACTATTTGTTACTACAGTGGACTCCTTAATGTGATCAGTTTGGAACACCTTCATTTTGATAACAATAACTGATTGATAACAATAAACGATATGCAAAATTAGATAATTTACCTTCCCCCTCTTTGAACTCGTTTACAAAACAAGAGACTTCAAAATTGTTTATTCTACTTCAAATGCGAATGAGCTCGCCAATATTTGTTACTACAGTGGACTCCACTTAATGTGATCAGTTTGTGACACCTTCATTTTGATAACAATAACTGATTGATAACAATAAACGATATGCAAAATTAGATAATTTACCTTCCCCCTCTTTGAACTCGTCTGCAGAACAAGAGACTTCAAAATTGTTTATTCTACTTCAAATGCGAATGATCCCGCCAATATTTGTTACTACAGTGGACTCCACTTAATGTGATCAGTTTCTGACACCTTCATTTTGATAATAATAACAGATTGATAACAATAAATGATATGCAAAATTAGATAAATTTACCCCCCCCCTTTGAACTCGTTTGCAGAAAAAGAGACTTCAAAGTTGTTTATTTTGCTTCAGATGCCATTGAGCTCATGACTATTTGTTACTACAATGGACTCCGCTTAATGTGATCAGTTTGGGACACCGTGATTTTGATAACAATAACCGATTTATAACAATAAACAATATGGAAAATTAGATAAATTTACCCCTCTCCCTTTGAACTCGTTTGCATGCAGAACAAGAGACTTAAAAATTGTTTATTCTGCTTTAATGCGAATGAGCTCGTCACTATTTGTTACTACAGTCGACTCACTTAATGTGATGAGTGTGGGACACCATGATATTGATAACAATAACCGATAGATAACAATAAACGATATGTAAAATTAGATATATTTATCCGCCCCACTTTGAACTCGTTTGCAGACCAAGAGACTTCAAAATAGTTTATTCCACTTCATATGCAAATGAGCTCGCCAATATTTGTTATTACAGTAGACTCCGCTTAATGTGATCAGTTTGGGACACCGCGATTTTGATAACAATAAACGATATGCAAAATTAGATAAATTTCCCCCCCCCTTTGAACTCGTTTGCAGATCAAGAGACTTCAAATTTGTTTATTCTGCTTCAAATGCAAATGAGCTCGCCACTATTTGTTACTACAGTGGACTCAGCTTAATGTGACATGCTCCGTTGTCACGGTGTCCCGAGTTTGGGAAACCGTGATTGTGATAACAATAAACGATATGCAAAATTAGATAAATTACCTTCCCCCCCTTTGAACTCGTTTGCAGATCAAGAGACTTCAAATTTGTTTATTCTGCTTCAAATGCAAATGAGCTCGCCACTATTTGTTACTACAGTGGACTCAGCTTAATGTGACATGCTCCGTTGTCACGGTGTCCCGAGTTTGGGAAACCGTGATTGTGATAACAATAAACGATATGCAAAATTAGATAAATTTACCCCCCCCCCTTTAATGCAGACTTACTAAATTTTAAAATAAAATGTAAAAACTCATATATGTATTGTATATTATCCTTTAAAACACAAGAATTGTATACATAATTTAAAAAATCCCTTTTCTTTGTTAATTCCCCATTTCTCTATGTTGAAGAGGGATAACATTCATAAAATTGACTAAAGATAAAGTAATCTTATGTAAGAACATTCATTAGTCTTATATAACTTTCTGTGTTTCTGTTAATTCTTTTCTACTGAAATAGTATTTGATACCTCAAATTAAGTTTTATCTATTCTAGAGTTTATATAATGGATAATCTAAACATAGGAAATGAGTCTTCTTACCACCATGAATTGATTTATTGATTTTGCTGCAGTTATAGCATTCCCTAATTAAATTATAAAGCAGAACACAATAATTAAAAATGAAATTTTCATTTGTTGAATACTTTCCTAATGAAGGATCAGAGTGACAAACGAAGAAGCAACATTTTCTACTTACGTCTACTTACCACCATGAATTAATTTATTGATTTTGGTTCATTTATAGCATTTCATAATTAAAATATATAGCAGAACACAAGAAATAAAAACGAAATTTTTGCTTATTGAATAGTTCCTTAATCAAGGATTTCAGCTCAGAGAGATAAATGAAGAAGCAACATTTTCGATGAAAGTGAAACTTCTGAATTTGTTTTTCTTTTCTGCCAGTTCGTTCATTAACTATATCACCATAGGGGATGTCATTATTTATCTTCAAGAATTCCCATGAAAGTATGAATGAAATGCTACATTATGAAATGCTAATTATGAAATTCTACATTTATAGCATTTCATAGTTAAAATGTGTAGCAGAACACAATAATTAAAAATAAGTTTTTGTTTATTGAATACTTTCCTAATCAAGGATTTCAGCACAGAGTGATAAACGAAGAAGCAACATTTTCGATGAAAGTAAAACGTCTGAGTTTGTTTTTCTTTTCTGCCAGTTCGTTCATTAACTATATCACCATAGGGGATGTCACTATTTATCTTCAAGAATTCCCATGAAAGTATGAATGAAATGCTACATTATGAAATGCTAATTATGAAATTCTACATTTGTAGCATTTCCTAATTAAAATGTGTAGCAGAACACAATAATTAAAAATAAGTTTTCGTTTATTGAATACTTTCCTAATCAAGGATTTCAGCACAGAGTGATAAACGAAGAAGCAACATTTTCGATGAAAGTAAAACTTCTGATTTTGTTTTTCTTTTGTGCCAGTTCGTTCATTAACTATATTACCATAGGGGATGTCACTATTTATCTTCAAGAATTCCCTTGAAAGTATGAATGAAATGCTACATTATGAAATGCTAATTATGAAAATCTACATTTATAGCATTTCATAATTAAAATATATAACAGAACACAATAATTAAAAATGCAATTTTCGTTTATTGAATACTTTCCTAATCAAGGAGTTCAGCATAGAGTGATAAACGAAGAAGCAACATTTTCTACTTATGTCTACTTACTACGATGAATTAATTTATTGATTTTGCTACATTTATAGCATTTCATAATTAAAATATATAGCAGAACACAATAATTAAAAATGAAATTTTCGTTTATTGAATAGTTCATTAATCAAGGATTTCAGCTCAAAGGGATAAACGAAGAAGCAACATTTTCTATGAAAGTAAAACTTTTAAGTGTGTTTTTTATTCTGCCAGTTCATTCATTAACTAGATCACCATAGGGGATGTCACTATTTATCTTCAAGAATTAGCTTGAAAGTATGAATGAAATGCTACATTATGAAAGGCTAATTATGAAATTCTACCTTTATAGCATTTCATAATTAAAATGTGTACCAGAACACAATAATTAAAAATAAGTTTTCGCTTATTGAATACTTTCCTAATCAAGGATTTCAGCATAGAGTGATAAACGAAGAAGCAACATTTTCGATGAAAGTAAAACTGAGTTTGTTTTTCTTTTCTGCCAGTTCATTCATTAACTATATCACCATAAGGGGTGTCACTATTTATCTTGAAGAATTCCCATGAAAGTATGAATGAAATGCTACATTATGAAATACTTATTATGAAATTCTACATTTATAGCATTTCATAGTTAAAATGTGTAGCAGAACACAATAATTAAAAATAAGTTTTTGTTTATTGAATACTTTCCTAATCAAGGATTTCACCACAGAGTCATAAACGAAGAAGCAACATTTTCGATGAAAGTAAAACTTCTGATTTTGTTTTTCTTTTGTGCCAGTTCGTTCATTAACTATATTACCATAGGGGATGTCACTATTTATCTTCAAGAATTCCCTTGAAAGTATGAATGAAATGCTACATTATGAAATGCTAATTATGAAAATCTACATTTATAGCATTACGTAATTAAAATGTGTAGCAGAACACAATAATTAAAAATAAGTTTTCGTTTATTGAATACTTTCCTAATCAAGGATTTCAGCATAGAGTGATAAACGGTGAAGCAACATTTTCGATGAAAGTAAAACTGAGTTTGTTTTTCTTTTGTGCCAGTTCATTCATTAACTATATCACCATGGGGGATGTAACTATTTATCTTCAAGTATTCCCATGAAAGTATGAAAACTTACTTCTCTAAATTCACCGTTATCTTCATTTACTTTAGGTCATTGCCTTCTCCTGACAGGTTTCGATATTTAGTTTCCCAACCGTATAGATATTCTTCCGCTGTCATATTTAGACTGTTATTACACTCAGATAAAATATTTACTCTCGGCCCTTGCTAAGGTAACCTGTCTTCCCTATTAAGCGATATCTTCCTTCACAAAACTAACAGGCATGAACTTTTAGAGCACTCGAAACAACATCAGATGAAGATGAATAATTGAAAATAACATAACAAACGATTGGATCAGGGAAACAGCTTCCACTTCAACTGGATTATAACAGTAAGTACAGGCTGTCAATTCGAAGGAAGATAACTTATGTATATTTCATGACTAGAAGTACAGGAATTTTATGTAGGAAATATGCATTGAAATACAATTACAGAAACAAAATAAGTTATCGTATATGAAGCCTTGCTCTAGTAAAACCCGTTTGAAAACTTTAAAACAGAAAAAAATTCATTGAAAAATGATCATAGTTACATTGGGATCTTTCTTTTAAAATATTTTTTATCTTACTCTACTGATTATACAGTGGACTCCGCTTAATGTGATCAGTTTGGGACACCGTGATTTTGATAATAATAACCGATTAATAACAATAAACGATATGCAAAATTAGATAAATTTACCTTCATTTAATTCACATCTTATATGTATGTACCTATATTACCCTTTAACACATAAGAATTGTATACACAATTAAAAAAATGATCATTTGTTGACTGTCTACAATTTTTTCTAAGAAGCTCATTGATAAATTGTTGGTAATCATTATGTTTTTCAAAGTCATCGGAGAGGTGTTGTATTCCACGTCTCAACCCTTTCAATGCATTTCTCATTTCAGCACTTATAGAAGGTGTCTTGATATCAAGAGATTATTCATCTGACTCATCAGTTCTATCATTCGTCTGTTTTCCTATGACAATCTGACAGACTTCAAATTCTGTTAATGTGGAAGTTACAGGAATGCGTCTCCGTATTTTCATTTTGTTTATTTCTTCTAGTAAGATCATCACGAGTTTTCAAAATTTTGCACAACAGAGGCTGAGAAATATTGAGCTGACTCATTTTTGGTAACCTGTCATAACGACATTATTGATTTTTGAATTTTGATGACAATTTTGATGTTAAAGACAATTTTGATCTTATGTTTTAATGTTAAATCATTTCGCTTTCTGGCTTCCATATAGACAAGCTGCATGTAAGCGTGCAAAATTCGGGGGGGGGGCGTGTAATTTCCCACTCTTTTGTTCATTTCTCATTTCACTTGGTGGAAGAGGGAGAATTCTCGAAAATTCAAACAACAGCGAAGGGAAAAGAAAGAATGGGTTCCTTCTGATTATATTGTGAATATTCCTTTAACAGTTTTTTTGGTTTGATTTTGGTTTTGGAGTGCTACGGTCTACTTTTTGCAACACGAGGGCTAATGAGATCGGGACCTACTGTTTAAAGCCGATTCTGAACGGCTACGAACATCCAAGCCATAGTGGGATTCAAACTACGAACTCCGGTTCCGAAGTCCAGCACCCTAACCATTCAGCCCTCGTTCGGCTCTTTACCAGTCAGTTCGGAAACTGATAACATTAACCGATATAACGATCACATAAAGCGATAATTTTAAAGTACAAATGAATAGAGAAAACCGGGACCAAGGGACTTCGATAACAATAAGAATTGATAACCTTAACCGCGATCACATTAAGTGGAGTCCACTATATAAACATTTTTATCCGTGTATGTATGGTAGCTGTCCTAATTTTTTTTTCTCCGAGACACACCTGGCAGACGTTTACGGCACCCTAAGGTGTTACGCCCCCTGATTAAGGATTAGTTGCTCTTGAAATAAATACAACGACAATTCATAACACGTCTAGACAGTTGCGGAGCAAATAGTGGAGGCAACTTGAATTTTAACTTTTAAGTATCTTTATGTCTTCGTTGCTAGTATCACAATTTTTATCCGGCTTCCCTTGATAAGAACAGCGACCCTCTGGTGTATGCTAGCAACATCCAATTTGAGACCATCAGAAAAATGGTAACAGATAATGGTATACTATGGTATGATTAAATAATTGAATTATATTGTCTGTATCGCCTGCTGCATTGGCAAAAAAACAGCTGAAGTTTCTTTACCTGAAGTACAACCTTTAAATAAGTAAAATTGATTTCATATTTACTAGAAATGTTTGCTTATAGGTAATACACAAATGTAATATTTGAAGAAAAATCTTATTTATTTCTTGATTTATTTTGGTAACTCAATTTAGAATTTAAATACGGCTTGGTGGCTCAGAATCTTCACAAGTTTGGCAACCATTGATCTAAAATTTGGCTGTACTTATGATTGTATGATTGTACTCACCGGTAGGCGTAAGAGATCCTCAAGAGAATACTTTGCGGCTCCTCTCCTCAGCTGACACAGAGCAACAAAATCCTCATCACTTTCCTGTTTATCTTTCAATAGTCTGGAAAAAAATTATGGTTACATGAAAAGAACTTGTTGAGTGTTTACAAATTAACTTTGGCAATGAAACACAAAAATTTCGTTTTTATGGTAACTATAGTTGTAAATTATTTGAATCAGGAAATATGATAATTGTAGGATTGAAAAAGATAAACAGCTTGAGAAAATCATAATTTGGATTATCCGAGGTAGAGGTCAGGGGAAGTTCCAAAATATATAACATGCAGAAAACAATGTCAATTGTGAGAGGGAGAGAACCAAAAGTCAAGATGGAGCTCTGTTACACATTAGTTTTCCTGTTAAGAACGATCTCAAAAATCACTTTACAGAAGAACGTGTCACCAGTTGCCACTTACCAATCCGTAGCGACCCTGATCCCCAGACCTCAACCCATGCGGCTTTTGACTTTGGGGGCATTTGAAACCTCTAGTCAGTCTTGATGAACCAAGAGCTATATCTGATCTGAAATCCAGCATTTATCGACATGTTCTCAGCATTTCTCTGAAAAATTTGCTGTCAACTGTAGAACAATCTATCTTATGTAGCCTCCACACTATGACTAATTGTTTACCATTCCAATACTGGTCCTGATGGTGACCTTGAATGATGGTTCATGGATTGTATCCCCACACTGGGCCACTCAATGAGCAGAGTGCATGTGTGCATCCATAGAATCTACTGCGCACTTTAGTAGCGCATGCTGGTTGTCTTTGATCTTTGAAGAAAAATGGCTTCCGAAGCCATCTTCCACCAAGGCCATTTTATCGTCTGCCATCGTTGACCACGTTAAGCCATAGCTCCTCCAGACGGTGTTAATGGCTTGCAGTGGATCATAGTGTGAAGGGGCCTTTAAGATTTCAAATGGTAGCTTAAAATGATGGCCATCGAAGCCATCATCAATAAGCACCCTCTGGTAGCAATATTTTGAACTTTTATTTTAAATTTGCTCTCTATGTCATACACAACATTTCATAACTTTCTGAACCATAGTTTTGACTATAGATAATTTTAAAGTAGGGAAGTTTAATTGTATACAAGCTGTAAATAAATTCTCATAAAATCAGTAAAATTAAAAGAAAAAGTTTTACAGTAATCTATTAGTTACTTACGGAAGAGTGATATCAAGATATAAGTTCAGATACTCTTCATACTTCGTCCATAATAGTTTTGAAAAAATTGAACCTGTAACAAAATACAAGAATCAATAAAATTGTTTTAGTCATATTGAATTCAAATTAAAAAGCCGTCTTTTTTTTTAACAACTGAAGACTTTAAAAGTTAACGTGGATCACTTTACATAACTTTATGCTTTTCCTAAATTTGTCTTTGTTCTATATAAAATTATTTAAAGATGATAAATTACAGTAAACAGAGATATCAAAATCTGTCAGAATTTTCCTGAAGATATTTACAAAATGAGTTTATTTTAAACTACAAACTAAAAATGAGTTTATACATTAAACAATAACAAAATATCAATTTAGTGATATCGTCAAATAACGGCAAACTCGATAAAAGAATAAGTTTGAGAACCACACCCGAAAGTATCACAGAATTCATTAACTTCAAAATCTTTGAAATTATTTTAAAAGAATTCATCATAGTAAATAGAGATATAAACGAAACTTCAGGATTTTCCTGAAGATATCTAAAAAAATGAATTTATCTGGAACTATATACTAAAAATGAGTTCATACATTAAACAATAATAAAATATAAATTTAATGATATCGTCAAAAAATGATAAACTCAATAAGAAATAAGTTTTGAAACCCTAGTCAAAGTATTACAGAATTGAATAATGTTTGAAAATAGTTAAATGATCTCGCCCAAAAGTTGAACATCGATGAAAAAATATAAGCGACAGAAATCGGCGATGATTCAAGATAGATAAAATAGAAGAATCAAAGTGCATCACTTGCTAAATGGGAGACATTTCCTTAAAAGATATCGGATAATTTCTTCAGTTTATATTGTGCTTCCGTGTTTTTGTAATATTTAGATCACATTAAGATAGGGAAACACATCACAGTATGTTTGGCAAACTTTTCAGCATATCAGCTAGCTTTCCAAAGCTCCTAAATGTTCTGTACAAGGTGTGGCTTTCGATTGTACAAAGGAAGAGAGAAAAATATGGAAATTAGGAGTTTTATAGGCAGGAATTTTTTACTTTTTTATGATCTTAAAATGGAGTTAAATTTGCTTAGCCTGATTGATCTAAAAATGGAAAGACGATCTGTATGAATAAATATTTTTTTTTGGCCTTCTGCGAACTTAGAAAGAATATCGATTATGCATAAGAAAAATAAAAAAGGCAAGGATGGAAGGTTATAATGAATGCAAAATACATAATAATAATTCCACAAAAAGATTAGTGAGAACAATTCTTAAAGTGTCCGAGCCTCTAAAGGAGTCTTCATTTTGAAAATTCATTTTTTTCGAAACACCACAAATCTTTCTATACTTAATATGCAAAAAAATGTGAGACTTCTTGGATGTGTTTCAATTCTAACAAAATTATAAAAACTGTATTTATTCAATCTATATTTTTGGAGCTATATTAAGTCAAAAACTGGTAAAAGTTGTTTTTCGATCTCTTCTTGAGCAGAGAAACACCTTAAATTTCTTTTAAAAGGTATGCAATAGCATTCAATCTATATTTGTGAAGCTATATCAAGCCCAAAACTGGTAAAAGTTGTTCCTCAATCACGTCTTGAGTAGTGAAACACCTTAAATTTCTTTTAAAAAGGATGCAATAATCAATTATGTGGGTCACCAATTACTTCCTTCTAATAAGTATTAAGTTTTACTAATTTCTGATTAATTGCTCCATTTTCAAATTTTTAGAAGCTGAGGGATTCTTTTATATTTAA
>CM063511.1:79320543-79340543 GCA_032207245.1 Pardosa pseudoannulata
GATCCTAGCTATTTCGATGAAATTGTAAATAGCATTTTAGAAGACAAGATCTCATTAAATCTCAACTTTGTAAAAAGAAGGTAATAATAATAGCTTTGAATTAATAGTATCGACTTAAAAATACATGTTTGGGCTGTTAGCTGTTTTATTAAGATTAAATAAATCAAAAACCTTAAAAGTCCTGCTGTAAAGAGAAATTCAAATCAACTCTCGTAATATTGTCTTGAAAAAAAGCTGTGATAATAAGGAGATTACTGATTGTTTTCTTCTATGTTATTACTGGCTATTATTTATACGTTGTATTGTGTGTATGCTGATTTAAATAATAGCAATAGCAATTTATACAGGTTAAACAAAACAAATACTTGATATGTAGCGTACTACTATTAAAGATTTTACACAGCATGTTTAATTATAATAAGTTTTTCGGGTAAAATTTCTCTGATAATATATTTTCTTCTCACTAAACCGTGAAATGTTATCAAGAATGAGTATCAAAAATTTCTTTTTATTCATCTATCATTTTATAAGAAATGTAAATATTTAAGTAATATAAAATGCAATTTTTACTAATAGTAAATATAACCGTACTTTAAAAAAGAAAATTTTAATATAATGATGTTTAAACACTCCGAGTGCGTCTTTAACTGTTAAATTCTTTTGAAATTCATGAAGTTTTGACCTTGTATCATATAAAATCAAATTTAGCCAAAATTAATGTAGTTTAAAGAGCAAAATCTCTCAGTTTTTTTTTATTATTTCAATGAACTATTAAACGCGTTTTATTTTGACAAAATGAAAATTTTTACAATTATTCCATAAACTCTCAAGATAAAAACTAAGTATCCTATGAATAAAAACAAAAAAATATTTCCATAAAAGATTATATATATAAAAGAATTTGCTTGAGGCAATTTCGATGTAGCTACTTTCGAAAAACTAAAAATCAATAAGCTTTATAAATTAAATAATATTTTACCTCGAAATTTTAAACACTTTTATATAATTAAATTGCTGAACAATATAATAAATTTTCTAGCAATCAGATTACAAATAAAATTAGTCTTAAAATTCACTGTCGCCTTAATTATTGTAACGAAAAAATCTTTTTTAAAGACCAGGTTCACTAAACACTACGCATGCACATAAAAAAACTTAATAATCTTTATAAATTATATCATATTTTATCTAGAAATTTTAAACACTTTTATATAAATAAATTGCTAAACAATATAATAGAATTTCTAGCAATCAGATTACAAATAAAATTAGTCTTAAAAATTCACTGCCGTCTTAATTATCACAACGGAAAAATCATTTTTATAGATCAGGTTCATTAAACACTCTACATGCACATAAAAGTTAACTTTAGTTCTACTTTCCCTATCTTTTTGTGTATTGTCAACTATTTCATTCATAAAAAATTAAGTTATATGATTAAAAGCATTTTAGTATTATAAAATCTTTCGTTTTTCTTTAGAATGCTTCCTATGATAAGTTCTTATTTTAGATTTTAGATTTACAAAGAATATGTATGAACAAGGAAAAAAAGCGTAAAATAACACTATGTATATCAGAAAGACACAAATGGACACTGGAATTTTAACAATACTCTCCACTATTTGCAAATAGCTTCTGCAAGTCAATGAATTTTTAATAAGCGGCTAATTTATAGACTGGATAGTAATTCACCAGTTCATCTTTTACTTAAATTCCCATTTGAAATTTTATTAAAATCTTCAATGAAAACTGCCCATCCACCCAGACTGTTGCAAAACTGAAATACATTTTGAACATAATTCACCAACATGACAATGATGAGCAATTTTTGTCATTTTTTAAAATCTGGTTTCATCATCACTCCCGAAGTTGGGAAACATCTTGCAAAGTGAGAACATGCATTGTAGTGTGAACTTATTATTCTGACAGGATAAAAAAAACACTCGTAGCTGTGAATTATGAGTTAAACATCGCAGTCTTAACTTTTTTCTCCATCCATTAATTTCTCCATAAAAATTGCTTCCCACTATGTGGCCATCACAACAAGCAGTTCTTAACAATAGCAAATCTACGGAGGCAACTGGAAATGAGGCAATATTTGAAACTCCTTTGAAGACACCCACGTCCTTTTCAATGTTAATAAACTCATTTATAACCAGTTGCAATTCGATACTCAACCACTGCGAAAAAGCAAAACACGAAGAGCTACCATGGATATTTTGTCGCCACCCGAAAAAATAACTATTTTGGTGGGAAATATACTTATAAAAAAAGTAAAGTAACAAAACAATAAAATGCCATTGATGATGACAAACTAACAATGCAAGTTTTGGGTGTCGAACCAGATTCCTGAGGTCTTGGATGGGCTTTGGGTGTTGCGCACCTTACTTCGTTCAATTTTTTAAGGGTTTTTTTCTGGTCCGTCTGCTGACACAGTTGGAAAGCGGGCGTTGACGGTGTTATTACCATAATGAAGATACCTCGAGTTAAGAGACTGTGGGTGGATAACTCCATGAAGCATAAGCGAACAACCAGTTTTAATCTTACGCTAAGGAAATAGCGCTCAAGTGAAGAAGCGTTTTTGCCTATATTTCGAGCGTGAAATACTGGTCACTAAATCTGTTGGCTAATTTTGGAGATCTTAAGAAACTACCCAAAAATAGGAGTGAATAATGAACGGCTAAACAAAAAAAATTATTTTTATCGTCAGGGTTTTATAATGATTACAGTTTTGGACCTCCACTCGTGATCTTAGGTTCGATTCGAGTAATGATGTGATGGACATACCTCGAGTCTAAAGACTGAGGATGGATTACTCCAAAAAGCACAAGCGAACAAGCAGTTTTAATGTTATACTTAGCAAATAGCGCTCAAGTGAAGAAGCGTTTTTACTTATATTTCTGCTTGAAATACCGGTCACTAAATCTGTTGGTTAATTTTGGAGATCTTAAGATACTACCCAAAAGAGGGGTGAATAACGAACCGCTAAACAACAAAAATGAATTTTACCGTCTGTGTTGTATAGCGGTTACAGTTTTGTACTTCCACCCGGTGGGCTTCGGTTCGATTCCCAAGTAACGGTACGATGGACATACCTCGAACAAAAGAATGAGGATGAACTACTCCATGAAGCACAAGCGAACAAGCAGTTTTAGTCTTACGCTTAGCAAGTAGCGATCAAGTGAAGAAGCGTTTTTGCCTATATTTCGGGCGTGAAATACTGGTCACTAAATCTGTTGGCTAATTTTGGAGACCTTAAGGAACTACCCAAAATAGGGATGAATAACGAACGTCTAAATAACAAAAATTAATTTTACCGTCAGGGTTGTATAGTGGTTACAGTTTTGTACTTCCACACGGTGGGCTTACCTTCGATTCGAGTAACGATATGATGAACATACCTCGAGTCAAAAGACTGAGGGTGGATCACTCCATGAAGCACAAGCAAACAACCATATTTAATCTTACCCTTAGCAAATTGCTCTTAAGTGAAGAAGATTTTTTTACCTATATTTCAGCATAAAATACTGGTTACTAAATATTTCGGTTAATTGTGGAGATCTTAAGAAGCTACCATATCTTTCATCGAAATCATCGAATAATATATTTTCATCGAAAGTAAAGGGTACTACGCCATAAATTTCAAATTTACAGATTTGTTTGACTTAGGTCGTTTGAAATATAAGGAATTATAAATGTATATGAGGTGATAGGGAAGATCTGCCTGTAAACATACAAAATAGTAGAAACAAAAAAATTTATATTCAAAATAGGTTCTTTATTTAAAAAAAATGTTGGTTTATGGTGTCTTTTTCAATTCCCTAAATCTCACAATTTTAAGAAATGGGGATAGGGATAATGGGGATAAGGGTTATATAGGGTATATAGGGCTATATAGGGTTTTATCCAATAATTGAGGAGAACAATTCATAGACGAACATGCAAAAATCTCAATTTTTTTAAAATGAAATTTGGGTTATTTTCTTCCATGTAATTATTACTCCTAGTTTCTCACCAGAAGATTAAAAAATATGCAAAAAAGAAATTAAGAAATTTATTTAACAAATTATGTAATGAATTAATAAACACACAAATGATTGAATACAGCTTGTTTCCCACTAAATATTCGAACACTCTTCATCGGTCAAAACAGAGACGCTTTCAGCATGCACCAAGACATCTTTTGAAATTACGAGCCCACTCAACATTCCTTCAGCTCCCATAAAAATTTTCAATGTAAGCTTCTTTAGATTAAAAGCGTGGATATGGAACTATAATCGTAAAAACATGGAAGCATTAAAATTATGTTGTTTCGCACTTGGCATTAAAAACCGCTGCTTCCATTAACGTTCTTGGGGGGAAAAATAGACTCTACTGTAACGAAAGTCATAAAAGCAGAAGACATGTCAAAGTTCAAAACGGACCATCAAAAACAATTTCTTCCGCTCTACAAAAAAAGAACTATCATCTGTTCTGAAGAACCTTCAAACTTCAACAGTTGGCTACTCAATTGCCCCAAGATGTTTGAAAGATTAAATATGATTTTTATTGTGGCAATAACTCTCACTGAATGTAGAAATAAAAATAGGATAAGATACTAAAAACGCAAAAAATAATCATGAAGATTTTGACTATGAAACAACTTTTAAAATATTGAAAGTTTAAGTATTTTATGATTGCTGCAGATCTTATGACGAGTAATTTTTAATTGTAGACGATGACAGAAACATCAAGTTTTCCTGTGTAACAAAAATTTCACTGAAAAAAAAAATATTATTTTATCAATTTTTTAATACAAAACAACATCGTGTGTTTTTGTACTTCTGAAATACTTAATGATGAAAAGATACAAATAATGGATGAAAAAATTAATAGCATTTGGAAAATGCTGAAAAAAAATATTTCTTTTCAATTAAAATGACTTAGTCTCACTAAAATCACTTTCGGAGTATAAAAAGATATTAACATTTCTCATTGCACTGCGTAATTATAACTATAAATACATAATGCAGTACTATAATTATTACTATATATTATGCTTATACTATATATTATTACTATAATTATTACTATATATTTGTTAATACTATATATAATTACTATAATTATTACTATATATAATTATTACCAAATAATATATATTTTATATACAATTATTACGTAAAGGCTTATTTAAGTTATAATTATAGTCATTTCAATTTCGGTAAAAAATTATTAAGATAAATTTGCAAAAATGTGACAATGAAACTGAAAATGAATTATTTATATAAATTTGATTTGGAGCGCTACGGTCTACTGTTTTGCACATGAGGGCTAATGAGACCGGGACCTACTGCTTAAAGCCGATTCCGAATGGCTACGAACATCCATACCATAATGGGATTCGAACCCACGAACTCTTCTACCGACGATCAGCACCCTAACCAATCGGCCAGTTTTCGGCCTATTTATATAAATAAAAATGTAAATGTTTTTTTCGAACCCAAAATATCTGAAAATATTGCACCGATTAGCTTGAAATTTTGGCATAACGTTGTACTAAAATCCGGGTATATTTTATCCACACCGTTTATATATAAAGTTTAAAATCTCTGTGTGTATCTCCCAGCAATTTGATTGGTTGCTGTGTTTGTATAGGTGATGAAGTTCCTATAACAGAGGAATGAAAGTATTTTATGATTGCATCAGACCTTATGAAGAGCAATTTTTGATTGTAGACGATAACAGAAGCATCAAGTTTTTCTGTGAAGCAATAATTTCACTGAAGAACTATTATTTTATACTTTTTTTAAAAAATACAAAACGCATGTAATTTAACATTCAAAACAACATCGTGTGTTTTTGTACTTCTGAAATACTTAATGAAAAGATAAAAATAACGGATGAAAAAATTAATAGCATTTGGAAAATACTGAAAAAAAAATATTTCTTTTCAATTAAAATGACTTAGTCTCACGAAAATCACTTTCGGAGTATAAAAAGATATTAATATTCTCATTGCACTGCGTGATTATAGCTATAAATACATAATGCAGTACAATAATTATTACTATATATTATGCTTATACGATGTATTATTACTATATTACAATATATTGTGCTTATACTATATATTATTACTATAATTTTTACTATATAATATATATTTTGACTATAATTATTACTATATATTGTGCTTATACTATATATTATTACTATAATTATTACTATATAATATATATGTTAACTATAATTATTACTTAAAGGCCTATTTAAGTAATAATTATAGTCATTTCAATTTCGGCATAAAATTATTTTAAGATAAATTTGCAAAGATGTGACGACGCAACTGAAAATGAATTATCTATATAAATGTAAATGTTTATTTGTAACCCAAAATCTCTGAAATTATTGCACCGTTTGGCCTGAAATTTTGGCATAACGTTGTACTAGAGTCCGAGTGTTTTTTATCTACACCTTTTATATATAAAGTTTAAAATCTCTGTGTGTGTTTCCCAACAATTTGATTGACTGCTGTTTTTGGATAGGTGGTAAAGTTCCTATAACCGTGGAATGAAAGTATTTTATGATTGCATCAGACCTTATGACGAGCAATTTTTGATTGTAGACGATAACAGAAACATCACATTTTTATGTGCATCAAAAATTTCACTGAAGAACTATTATTTTATCAATTTTTTAATACAAAACGCATGTAATTTAACATTTAAAACAGTATCGTGTGTTTTTGTACTTTTGAAATACTTAATGATGAAAAGATACAAATAATGAATGAAAAAATTAATAGTATTTGGAAAATACTGGAAAAAACACATTTCTTTTTAATTAAAATGATTTAGTCTCACGAAAATCACTTCCGTAGTATAAAAACATGTAAATATTTCTCATTGCACTGCTTAATTATAGCTATAAATACATAATACAGTACTATAATTAATACTATATATTATGCTTATACTATATATTATTACTATAATTATTACTATATATTGTGCTTATACTATATATTATTATTATAATTATTACCATATATTGTGCTTATACTATGTATTATTAGTATAATTATTACTAGATGCAATTATTACTATATAATATATATTTGGACTATCATTATTACTTAAAGGCTTATTTAAGTAATAATTATAGTCATTTCAATTTCGGTATAAAATTATTTTACATGAATTATCTATAAAAAAATGTAAATGTTTGTTCGTAACCCAAAATCTCTGAAAATATTGCACTGTTTGGCCTGAAATTTTGGCTTAACTTTGTACAAAAGTCCGGGTGTTTTCTATCCCCACCACTTATATATAAAGTGTAAAATCTCCGTGTGTGTTTTCCAGCAATTTGATTGGCTGCTGTGTTTGGATCGATGCTAAAGTTCCTAGTACAGAGGAGTGAAAGCAGCGGTTCGAATCCCATCAGGTTTAGCGTTATTAAATTTAACATATTAAAGACATGCGGTTTTTTCTTTCCTTTCCGTTTAATTACACTGAGCCACAGTAACGCGTGGCTGGGCACAGCTAGTCGTAAATACAAAAAAATTAATAACTTTGAGCTACTTTGCGATGCTTTGGAGAAAATAGCGTCGATATTTAAAAGGGAAAAAACTGCGTTTACTTTAAATTGATTTTAACTTTTATGTATTTGACACGAAAAGTTAATGCATGGCTGATATTCAAAACATTAGGCGTATTATATTAACCAAGCACCAGAAAAGTGAGGTTTAAATATATCTTGTTAAAATTTTAGAATAAATTCTATTCACCCGTTAAATTTCTTTATAATGCTTTTTGGACAAAGAAGGTTTCCCCATCCTTATTCTCAGCAGTAAGCAAAAAAAATCTTTAAAAACTTTTTAAAGCTTTAAATTACTTCATCGTAATCGAAGTTTGAATATATAAAAGTAGTTGAATAGAATGGCTTTACCATACATGTAACTGTTATTTAATTTATATAATAGAAGGTATTTCCTTCTTTAAAAACGTATGATTATTTTCTGTTACGGAAGTATTAACACAACATCTAAAAAACTCATGTAATTTAATATTCAAAACAACATCTTGTGTTTTAGTACTTCTGAAATGCTTAATAATAAAACGATACAAAAAATGGGGGAAAAAGTTAATAACATTTGGAAAATACGGAGAAAAGAAAACAAATATCTTTTCAGTTGAAATGACTTAGTCTCAAGAATATCACTTCCGTATTATTAAAGACTATAAATATTTATCATTGAGATATGTAATTATAGCTATAAATATAAAATGCAGTCGATCGAAACGAAACCAAATGCTTATTTTTCATAAATTAATTCATAAATAGTCATTTAAATTTATACATAAATATATTTCAAAAATTATTTTGAGGTAAATTTGCAAAAATATTGGGATGTAAATGGAAGTAGTAGCGTCTGTACTTAAAAAAAAATTGTGTTTACTTTAAATTGATTTTCAATTTTTACATATCCGACACGAGAAGTTGATGCGTGACTGATATTAAAAACATTAAACAATAGACATCTTATATTATACAAGGATAAGAAGAGGTTTAAACATATTTTATTAAAATTTTAGAATAAATTATATTGATCCGCTCAATTTTTTTTTTGACCCGTTACAAAAGAACTGCATATCCGAGGTCTAAAGAGTAAGAAAAATATTTAAAACTTTTTTAACTTTTTAAATTATTCCGGTGTAATCCGAGTTTAAATATATAACAGTAGTTGAAAAGAATGGCTTTACCATACATGCCACTGTTAGAGGTTATTTCCTTTAAATACAGCATAGCTCATTTGACATGAAAATTTTTTAATTTTCCAGAATTTGTAAATTTATACATAAAAAAAAGGTTTTTTTTTGGCTGAGAAATTATCTTAAAAAAAAAATCGTTATTGAATTTTAAATAATACATACTTTGCTATATTTGGAGAAATATAAAAGAAAATTAATTACGTAATAAAAATCAGTGATAACTGTTAAAATAATGCAGACGATATTTATATTTAAAATAAGAAAGTTTAATAAATGGTTAAAAATGCTATTAATGATAGAAAAAGTTTTTTTCATCTATTTATTTATAATAAATAAATTTAATTGCTTTATAAAAGCTTGAAATAATTATTTCACTCTAAAAAAAAATAATATTTTTGCTTTTTAAGTAAATAAATTTATTTTAGACGATGTAGTTAAAAAATAATTTATGCTTAAATATGTAATATCTTAAAAAATATATATTTCCATTCTAACGAAAATTTCGTAAACGAAGATACTTACTATTTTAAAATAGATTCAACTGTTACATTTGTTATGTATTGTTGTGTATTAGTTGTGAAATTTTGAAAAAGTTAATTTGTGGGAGAAAAGTCAAATCTTGAAAATGACTATAATATCACTTTTATATTATTTTTTTCTGTATTGAGAACGAAATTTGTTTATAAAAAATGCAGTCGATCGAACGAAAAATGCTTTTGCTTTTTTTTAATATGCTAATATATTTACATAAATATCTATTTTCATTTTCTGTATTTAAAATCTGTGTAATTTAAAAAATGTTTTATATTAAAATTGTTTTCAATTACTTAAATTAAATTTTTACTATCAATTGATTTAACAAAACAGTGATTATTTGTGAATGTATATTAAAAATGATAAATTTAACTTGTTTTAAAGAATAAGGTTAAATAATATATTTAAAAATCAATTTTTTCGTTTTTTGAATTTTTTTTTACTAGTAAAATTTTAATATGGATTGTATCTTGGTACAAGTTGAAAAATTTTTACCGACACACCTTATTTTTTATATGATTACTTTCTGTTACGGATGCAATATCTACAAAACTAATGTAATTTAATACATCATGTGTTTTTGTACTTCTGATATACTTAATAATGAAACAAGCATCAGAAGAGTGAAGTTTAAGCAACAAAATGGATTCTACTTCATGTCTCTTATATCTTTATATAAAATCTTTGTATGTTCATACTGGTATGTATGCTGTCTACGCATTCTAAAATGGCTGGACCGATCTTGACGACATTTTGCAAGTTTGCTGTGGTTTTTTGTGACCTGGTCTATTGGAACTGGTGTAGCCTACACCAGTTCCAATAGACCTGGTCACAATATGTGACAGGTCCATGGCTAGGGTAACATGCAACTTCTCTTGAAGAACCATAAGGGTTGAAGACTCACTGAACACCAAAATGGGGTACGTTTCTCGTTTGGTGAACGACTTGCTCAAGTGGGTTCTTGTTGGTGGGTTGTGTCACTGGGGGTGATAGAAGCTTGTCTTGGTAAGGTTGAATGTTGAAATGGGTAGGGGTGGGTTTTGGAATGAGGTTGAAGAACCAAACTTGGAGATGTTTGTATGTTTTCGTGTTTGGTGGCTGTGAGAGAACGACTTGCTCAAGTGGGTTCTTGTAATTTAGAAGCAGGGACCAAGCAGAAGGCTCTCAATCTTGGCCTGCCACTGTCCCAATATGCGACAGGTCCATGGCTAGGGTAACATGCAGCTTCTCTTGAAGAACCATAAAGGTTGAAGACTCACTGAACACCAAAATGGGTACGTTTCTCACTTAAGCGACAGGTCCATGGTTAGGGTAACATGCAGCTTCTCTTGAAGAACTATGAGGGTTGAAGACTCACTATTCACCAAAATGGGGTACGTTTCTCGTTTGGTGAACACCACTGGGGTGAGACAATGAAATTCTCAGGTGTGTTCTCGTAATTTAGAAGCAGGGACCAAGCAGAAGGCTCTCAATCTTGGCCTATCACAGTCATAATGTGCGACAGGTCCATGGCTAGGGTAACCTGCATTTTCTCTTGAAGAACTACGAGAACTGAAGACTGACTGAACCCCAAAATTCTGGTAAGTCGTTTGATGAGCTTTACTAGGGTGAGAGAACGACTTTCTTAAGTGGGTCCTCGTAATTTAAGAGCAGGGAGATCAGAAGGCTCTCAATCTTGGAATGCCACCAATATGAGCCAGATCCATGGCTAGGGTAACATGCAGCTTCTCGTATTTTATCAATTTGTCACATAATAAATAGGTAAAAATAACATTTTTTCCAGCATTATGACTTCATTCCTTTAATCATCTCATTTAATCATTTCTTATTTTAAATTACTTAAATATCGTCTGCATTATTTTCATACATTTTGTCACTGAATTTAGATATTACGTAAATAATTTTCTTTTATATTTGGCTTAAATAATAGATTAGGTACATATGTGATAGTTTTAAATTTAATCATCGATCATTTTTTGTTGCAATGAAAATTTTATCACCGGTATTAACAACAAATTCTATCTACCTCCAGGGTGTAGTGGAAATGATAGTTTCATTCCTTTACTTCCATTAATTACTGTAGCAAAAAAAAAAAAAAATTGGGAAGAACTTAACGATAATTTCGACGTAGCTAAGAAAACTTTGAATTATCTTTCTAAATGAATTTAACGTGATTCTAAACTGCATTCACAGTATCCGGAGACTTTAGAGGAGTATAAAGATAAACAAATTATTGAGCTTGTACCAGATAATTCTCAGCCAAAAAACAAACCATTTTTTTTACCTGCTTCATAGGGTACTTTACAATTCTGGAAAATTAAAAAATTTTACTGATCCCGTCATATGACGGGCTATATGCTAGTTTTGATATAATTTAATATTTTAGGAACATATATTCGAATATTTTCATCCTGCAAAGAAGGCGGGGATTCAGAAAACATAGAGAACTTCTTGTTTAGAATCCCAAATATCATTTCCGAAGAATAAAAAGCCATAGCTCTTTCTTATTAAAATTAAATTATAGCTGTTGATAGGAAATACATTGGATCAAAACATAGCTGAATGTTTTTAATATAAAAAATATCCATTTCACGGCAGTCGATTTCAGTATAAACAACATTTCAAACTTATTTTGAGATAAATTTGATTAAAAATGTGGTCGCAACTGAAAACGGATATATTTTGTTTACACAACAAAAGCATAAATTGCGTGTTTGCGATGACTTGTGTAGAATGGATTCTGTATTTATAAGAAAATAAAAAACGAGATAGAATTAACGTTAGAATTTGCTGTAAAATAATTTTCGAATTTCCTGAATCTGAGACGGGAAGTTAATGCATGGCTGATTTTCAAAACGTCTATATGTTATATTACACAAGCATCAAAATGACTTGAAGAAGGTTTAAACTGCAAAATGGTTATTATTTTATGCCATTTTTAGAATTATTAAAATGCCTTAATGCAACTTCTAGATACAAATCAAAATACAGAACACGTGTAATTTGACGCTTCAATACAATATAAACAGGACATATCGAGAATGCATCAGAGATTTTTTTTTTTTTCAAATCTCTGAAATACTAATGAAAGATAAAAATATATTATTTCCAGTTAAACGTATTTTGAATTCCAAGTCTCACTGAAGAGTAAACAGTTGTAAATGTTTCTTTATTACGATGAAATTATAGTTTTCGTTAGTAAAGGAAACGGAACTAAACACTGCCGAATGTTTTTATTCAAGTAAAAATGCATTCATTACTCGTAAGTTGACTTTGGTATAAAAACATTTAAAAGTTATTTCGGGATAAATCTGAATAAATGTGGCCCTGTCTGAAAATGGATAAACATCTGATTCATAATAAAGAAGTATTAACTCTATGTTTGCAATGGCTTGAAAGGAAAATAGTCTATATCTGATTAAAAAAAAAAGAGCGTAGATACAATATTAACATTTGCTTTAAATTGATTTTTAGTTTTCTGTGTCTGAAACAGGAAGTTAATACATGACTGATAGACAGTGGCGTGCGGTAGGTTTTCATGCAGGGTGTGCAGAGAATATGGATTTTCCTGGATAAATCTTTAATTATTGATACATCTGAGTTCTCTGTTCTGAAACGGGTTATTTATTATGAATATAAATTTAAAGATTACAATAAATAAAATATTTACCTACGAGTAGTCGAGTTATAACTATAAAAACAGCTAAACTTATGAGAATTCTACTAGCACAGAAGCAAAAATCATGTCTTTTGTTGTATGGTGTCATATCTGCGTCGAAAAAGCAACGCTTCGGGCTTCCACGAAAAATTTATAAGTTCAGCAAAGGTAGCACCACATGCCGCCCGCCGCTGCGGTGCCTCATCCGGATGCTCATTGGTGCCGATAAACCGAACGTCTATTCCACGTGCAGAGGATTTCGCTGCACGCTGGCACAATAGAACGAACTGTTTCTCGTTCAGTCAGGAAATTAAATAATATTTATTAATTGTATTTAACATTTGGAAATCATATATTCTGCGAAAAACATCTTGACAGTTTTTAAAAACAAAACCAGGGATATGGTGTTACAGATATAACTTGTATACTGTCTGAAAGACACAATGAATGGTAAAATTTGGACTGTTCTGTTGGAATTCGTTTCTTTTTTTGTCTAACAAAACAGCATTGTTTTTCAGCGACTTATTTCAGTAAATAGAATACATCACCGAAATTACTTTACCACACTAAATCATTTCACTTTATCTTGATGAAATATTTCTTTTATATTTCCATGAAAACAAAATCTTACAATATATAAATTTAACCTTCTGAAAAATCGTATGGCCAGTTAATCAGTTAAAAAAACAAAAGCACTTCAGCACGTTAAGTCCCCGATCTAATACAACGCTCAATAAACCGTACCTTCGGATGATTCTGAATGCCAAGTGCAGGAAAAATAGTGCCATTGTATGCTGTTCTTCTCCAGTAGCCCATACATATAAAGCGTGATTTTCAATTTAGTGCGCAGTGCGTACACATCAGAACTTCCTATGTTCGTTTATGCACTACGTGGTGCAGCACCTAGTACCGCACGCACTGTCGAAATACAAGCAAGCAAATCAACATAATATTTGACTATATTATAAATAATATTTTTTATATACCATATAAAGATAGGTAAACATAGGTGCAAAAAAGTATTGTCCCTCATAATTTTGCCAGGGTGTGCAGTGCACACCTTGCACACATGGACCGCACGTCACTGCTGATAGACATAACATAGCCATTTTATGTTATGCTTGTATCAGAATAACTCAGAAGAGGTTTAACGCTAGAACACCATTCCGTATATAATAATAACCTAAGTTATCTGTCAGTCTGCTCTCGAATTTATGAAGCGGTTGTACCTGGAATCGATAGAGGCATACATGTTGGATTCTTCATGAGTTAGGGTTAGCAACGTTCGAAATCCACCCCTTCCCCCCTTTTCTAACATTTAATGCCATTATTTCAAGCCCTATTTACAAGCCCGGTTCAGAGCAGGCGATTAAATTTATCAATTTGTCACATAATAAATATGTATTAATAACAGTTTTTCTAGCATTATGACGTCATTCCTTTAACCATCTCATTTAATCATTTCTTATTTTAAATTACTTAAATATCGTGTGCATTATTTTCATACGTTTTGTCAGCGAATTTAGATATTACGTAAATAATTTTCTTTTACATTTGGCTTAAATAATAGATTAGGCACATATGGGATAATTTTAAATTTAATCATCGATTATTTATTTTTTTTTTGTTGCAATGAAAACTTTATTTCCAGTATTAACAAGAAATTATATAAACCCCCAGAGCGTAGTGGAAATGATAGTTTTATTCCTGTTCTTCCATTAATTACTGTGGCAAGAATAATTCGGAAGAACTTAACGATAATTTTGACGTAGCTAAGAAAACTTTGAATTATCTTTCTAAATGAATTCAATGTGATTCTAAACTGCATTCACAGTATCGGGGTACTTAATAGGAGTATGAAGATAAACGAATTATTGAGCGTGTACCAGATAATCCTCAGCCAAAAAACAAACCATTTTTTAATAGCTTCGTAGGGTACTTTACAATTCTGTAAAATTAAAAATTTTACTGATCCGGTAATATGACGGGCATTATGCTAGTATATTAATACTCCGAAACATAAAAATATGAAAGAAACTATTAATATTTCGTTAACTAGAGAAGGCAAAAGTTTTAACAGGTAGTTTTGCTACAAAACCACTGTCCTGGGTAAAACAATCTAAATAAAAAACCTGCATTTTTGAATTATGAGAATGTGTTAAATACAGTAGTAGAGTAGACAACACATAACATAATTTCATGAATTCTGCAATATCTATGGCACATTATAGTTGAATATTAAAAACATCATCTGTTTTTTATTACAATATCATTAATCCTCTATTTATCACTTATAGATATCTCTGAGCATTGAACTCCTACCTAAATCAATTCTATGAACTCAATTTATGAAAACTAGTAATTTATTTATTTCTCACTTATATGATTTCAAAACATTAAGTCTTATATCTAAAACACGTGTATAGATTCAGATTAACAAAACTATTAAACCCTCTATTTTTCAATTATAGGTATTTCAACATAAGAAAAACAGAGAGTAAAGGGATTTAATGGTTTTATAATATTCTATTTTTTAAATTATAGGATGTAAATGCTATGTTTTGTACCTATGTATATTTTTACTATGTAGATTATTTGCGACAAATATTTAGATAGCAGAAGAAAAAGGCCGTGTTCATTTCGCAAAGAATGAGTTGCATTTTAGAATTATTTTCACAAAAAGAAAATTCTCTTTCATTTCAAATTGCTTAATGTATCCTTCAACTTAACTTTAACTTTCTTGTAACTACACTTTTCCATTATTATCTAATTAAAAACTGCGTTTAAAAATGATTTATATCTTACATTAGTACATCACATTCTTCAAATTAAAAAAAAAAAAAGCACTTGTGATCTTCACTATTATTTTCCGAATTTAGTTCTGTAGCCACCCCATTTTAAAGTTCGTATCAGTTTATCAAAACTAGTAACTAGTTTATTTCTTATGTATATGAATGCAAAACAATTAAGGCTTATATCTGGAACATTTGTATAGATTCAGATTAACAAAACTTTAAAACCCTCTATTTTTTACTTACAGGTATCCTAAGCAACATAAGTGAGAAAAAGTTGATTTAATGGTTGGCTTGTATCTAGAACACGTGTATAGATTCAGATTAATAAAACTATTAAACCCTCTATTTTTCAGTTATAGGTATTCTAAGCAACATAAATGAGAAATAGCGGATTTAATGGCTGGCTTGTATCTAGAACACTTGTATAGATTCAGATTAACAAAATTTTAAAACCCTCTATTTTTCACTTATAAATATTCTAAGCAACATAAGTGAGAATTAATGAATTTAATTGTTCAGTAAATATGAATCTATGTAAGTGATCTACATGCAAGCATACTATGTAGGACCTTTATGTTTGTGACTGATATTTAGATCAAAAGAGTAAGAGGTGAACAAGGTGCATTTCAGAATTATTTCCAACAGAAAAAAAAAACTTTCCTTCATTTCAAATAGTTTATTATATCCATATTTCTTGCTATTAACTACGTCTTCCCATTATTATGTAATTAAACACTGCGTTAAAAAAAATCTATTTACAGTTTCCTGACATTCATCTTCATGAATACACGACTTTCTTTTGAAACAGAAAGAAAACACAGAGCATTCGTGATTTTCACTATTATCTTCAAAATTTAGCTCTGTAGCTCACGTATTTTGAAGCTCATATATAAAAAAATAAGTACTTGTACATCCATAACGTCTCACAACAGTGATTCCTACTGTACATCTTCATCTGCTTCGTTATTTACAGCTCACTGTTGTTAATATTTGCCTCTATCCAACGAAAATTGCTTCCTATAGAGAAGATTTTAATTTTTTTTTGTAAGCCCCAATGCATATAAATTCATCAAACGACAAGGACAAAATAAACAGTTATGGGTTGTAATGCCATTCTCTGTTTTAAATGCACCTTCGTGCATTTTTTTAAAGGTTACGGTTGGAAGCACCCGCCCAATATATTATGAAAGTATAATTCTATTTTCTTTGAAGAAGACATTGTTTTGCAAGCAAGAAGAATCTTGTTTTAATTTATGATCTTGTTTGTTTGCTCAGAAGTGATTATGAGCTAGTGTTTGAACTTGCCGACGAGTTAGTCTTCTCCCCACCCTACAAGAATTTACGAATTGGGACAGTTTTAAATAAAATCTTAACTATTAAAAAAGCTTTATAATAAGCTTGCATGCAAATTATTATTCGTGATTCTTTGGATTCTGTGATAAATGCTCAAAAATGGAGATACTGGAGATTTAAAAATAAACAGTGAATACGTCACAATTTTTTATTTTTCATGTAAAAGCATTTTTTTCTCTGGTTCTGAATTAACTAGTTAAGGAATTTATAAATGTACCAAACGTGAAATTTTACTAATTAAACATGTATTAAATTTGAGTTCTGATTCTTAAGCATTAAAGAATAATTTGAAATAGACTGATCTTTTATAAAATATTCTTTTACGAAATTAACATGCTAGTCTTAACCATCTATATTATTCACTAATGATCAGTCGATAACCTTCATTTATTTATTTATTTATTTTTGTTTTATCCTGAATTAACTAAAGGAATTAATAAATGTATCAGCTATTAGTTTCTATTAATACACGTATTTAATTTGGGCTTTCATTTTCCCACTTTAAAGATTAATTTGAAAACTATAGATAGCTTTTAAAATATCCGAATACAAGCTAGTCTAATTAGTAATGTGATCCACCAATGTTTAGACGATAACATTTTTTTATCCGTTTCTGAATTATCTAATAAAAGAATTTATAAATGTTTTATTTATGAATCCACACTAATTACTTATGTCTCCAACTTGGGTTTTGATTCTTCCGCATTAAAGAATAATTTGAAAAATACTGAGCTCTTATAAAATATTCTTTTACAAAATAAAAAAGGATAGTCTTAACCATCTATATTATTCACTAATGCTCAGTCGAAAACCTTTATTTATTTATTTATTTATTTATTTTTGTTTTATCCTGTATTAACAAAAGAACTTAATAATTGCATCAGCTATGAGTTTCTATTAATACACGTATTTAATTTGGGCTTTCATTTTCCCAGTTTAAAGAATAACTTGAAAACTACAGATAGCCTTTAAAATATCCGATTACAATCTAGTATAATTAGTAATGCGATCCACCAGTGTTTAGGTGATAACATTTTTTGTCTATTTCTGAATTATCCAATAAATGAATTTATAAATGTATTATTTATGAATCCACACTAATTACATATGTCTCCAACTTGGGTTTTGATTCTTCCGCATTAAAGAATAATTTGAAAAAGACTGAGCTCATATAAAATATTCTTTTACAAAATAAACATGCTAGTCTTAACCATCTATATTTTTCACTAATGCTCAGTCTATAACCTTTATTTACTTATTTTTGTTTCATCCTGAATTAACCAACAAAGGAATTAATATAAGTATCAGCTATGGTTTCCTATTAATACACTTATTTAATTTGGGCTTTCATTTTCCCACTTTAAAGAATAACTTGAAAACTACAGATAGCTTTTAAAATATCCGATTACAAGCTAGTCTAATTAGTAATGTGATCCACCAGTGTTTAGACGATAACATTCTGAATAAACAGAATGTATCAGTATTTTCTAATAACAATTTAATTTGGGTTATGTTTTTATTTAAAGAATAATTTGAAAACAACAGATCTCTTTTGATATCCGATTACAAGTCACAAACTATAATATGCCAATGTTAGAATAACTAAACTATAAAATATTCTTACAAATTAACATGCTAGTCTCAACCATCTATATTATCACTAATGTTCAGTTGATAACATTTATTTATTTTTGTTTCATTCTGAATCAACCAACAAAGGAATGTATCATCTATGAGTTTCTAATTAAACAAGTATTCAATTTAGGTTATGGTTTTTCCACTTTGAAGAATAACTTGAAAACTACAGATCTCTTTTGAAATATCCGATTACAAACTAGTATGTAACTAGGCATGTTGTCCACCAATGTTCAGGTGATAATTAAACTCGCATAAAATATTCTATTACAAATTAAACATATTCTGAATATTACTAATGTTTATATAACATTTAATTTATTTAATTTCATTCTGAATCATGCAACAAAGGAATGTATCAGTACTGACTTTCTAATTAAACAAGTATTCAATTCGGGTTATGGTTTTTCCACTTTAAAGAATAACTTGAAAATTCCTGATTTCTTTTGAAATATCCGATCACAAGCTAGTCAGTAACTAGTAATGTGATCCACCAATGTTCAGGTGATAACATTTTTTTTGTCTCATTCTGAATTACCTCGCAAATGAATTTATAAATGTATCATTTATAAATCCATATCCACATGTCTCCAACTTGAGTTTTGATTCTTTCGCATTAATGAATAACACAAAAACTGCGGATCTCTTATAAAATATCCGATTACAAAATTAACATGTTGGTGTCGTACTATGCATGTGATCCACCAAAGTTCAGGTGATAACTTTTTTTGTCTCATTCTGAATTATCTCATAAATGAATTTATAAATGTATCATTTATGAATCCATATACATATGTCTCCAACTTGAGTTTTGATTCTTCCGCATTAATGAATAACACAAAAACTGCGGATCTCCTATAAAATATCCGATTACAAAATTAACATGTTGGTGTCGTACTATGCATGTGATCCACCAAAGTTCAGGTGATAACTTTTTTTGTCTCATTCTGAATTATCTCATAAATGAATTTATAAATGTATCATTTATGAATCCATATACATATGTCTCCAACTTGAGTTTTGATTCTTCCGCATTAATGAATAACACAAAAACTGCGGATCTCCTATAAAATATCCGATTACAAAATTAACATGTTGGTGTCGCACTATGCATGTGATCCACCAGTGTTCAGGTGATTGAAAAGATAAATAACAATAAAAGGTATATTCCCCCATCTGACCGACGGGCTCCAGCAAAAAAGTGGTGACCTCTAACCAAGATAAAGGTCACGGAGTACGCTACTCACATTGAAACCTCTAATTGGATCTAAA